>VWZT01012183.1:100679-114450 GCA_013397055.1 Pachycephala philippinensis
TGGGGGCGGCTCGGCGCCCCGCCCGCCGCCCGGCCCGGCCCGGCCCCGGCACCTCTTAGCGATCTCCTCGTAGCGCAGCTGCAGCTTCGCCTGGAGGTCCCGCTGCAAGGCAAGGCCAGAGCAGCTCAGGCGGGACTGCCACCCTACGCCGGAGGCTCTGCGGAGCCGGGGGCGCAGCGCAGCGTCCCGCGGGGCAAAGGAGCCCCGAGCCCGAGGTTGTTCTTACCCCCGCCAGGAAGTTGCGGAGCCGCTGGATCAGGCGAGTTGCCGTCGCCATCTCGGCCGCGGTGAAGGGCAGGCGCGCGGGGGGTGCCGGGAGCGCGCGTGCGGACTGCTGGGTCTCGCGAGACTTAGTGCTATATAAAGCGGCGCGGCAGGGTGACGCCCCTTTCCGCGCCCCGGAGCCGCCATGGACACGAGCCGCGTGCAGCCCATCAAGCTGGCCAGGGTGGGTACGGGGGCTGGGGGCCGGGCTGGGCTGCGCCGGGCCGCATCACCGCGCTGACCCTCCACTCTGTCCCCGCAGGTCACCAAGGTGTTGGGCCGGACCGGCTCTCAGGGGCAGTGCACTCAGGTGAGCGGGCCGGGCGGGCGCGATGCCGCTGGCTGGGCTCGGCCAGGCTGACGCGGTTCCCCCCGCAGGTGCGCGTGGAATTCATGGACGACACGAGCCGCTCCATCATCCGCAACGTGAAGGGGCCGGTGCGCGAGGGCGACGTTCTCACCTTGCTGGAGTCGGAGCGCGAGGCCCGGCGGCTGCGCTGAGCGGGACCCGGCGCCTCTCCTGCTGCCGGATCGTCCATCGGGCGGGAGCCTGGCGCCCATCGCCAGATCGTCCGTCGGGGATGGAGCCTCGCGCAGCTCGTTCGGCCGTGGGTCGCGGGTGGGGAGGAGCGTGGCGGCCGTGTCACTGCAATAAAGCGTTTTTCCAGTAGCCCCTTGCCCGGGTTTCACTCAGCGAGAGCCTGATACCTCTAGTTTGTCTCACACCTGAGCACCTGCCGCTTTCCTCGGGTTCAGTAGCAGCATGCCCTGCTTGTTACTGGGGTTACACATAATGGCTTCGTTGTAATACCACTTCATTATTGGTTCTTTACGGATGTCACAACAAAAATAATTCTCTCTTGATTACAGTAGTCTTAATCCTGACCTTCCTGGTAAACGATTTTCTGTATGTGATGGTGAAGTGGCACTGGAAACTTACTGGACCTCAGTGAAATTTAATCACAAGTTGAAAGTCAAGCTTGGTAGCAGCTTGCAAAGCAACAGCCTGCTGCATCTGTCTGTCTGTCCTCAGTAAACTGCTCAGTGAATGCTGCCATAAATACACCTGCTTCCTGGCAGTCACCCGCAGAGAGCAAGTGCTTGTCATTCCTCTTTGATTTATTGACTCCTCCATCTCTCTTTGGCTTTCCCTTCCACCACAAAATCAGTTAGCAAGATGTGTTGTTTTAGGATATTGCAGAAATCAAAAGTAAGGCTGAAAAGTTTAGAATGAACTTGAAAACTCAGCTGTTTAAAGGGCAGGTGTTTAAGGACTGGTGTTTTTTATCTGCTTGTAGAGTGGTGCAGGTTTGTGGTGTGTTTGGGCAGTCAGATCTGCAGCCATTCAAGTATGGTCTCCAATGGGAGCGGTTTTTGTCTGCAAGTGTCCTGAGCTTGACTGAGGCAGTTCAGTGGCAGGTGTGACTCAGGATTTGAGTGTCCTAAAGCTGAGCAGAGGACTGCTGGGACACGTGCAAAATGCTGAACTGGAGCAGGCACTGAGGATTGTTGTAGGGCTGATGTTAAGAGTGTGGGAATTGTCCTTTCTGCCAATTTTAGTTGTGCCCTGGGCAGCGTGAGTTGTGGAATTTGTGCCATGGAGAAAGCCCTTGTGTTTGTGCTGTTGCTTGATGTCATTTATGATTCTTTGGGGGTGTTTCAGTTTCAGAGCATTAGCACAAGGCTGCGCTCCCTGGCTCATGTGACGCAGAGCTCAGAACTGGTTGTGCATGCCAGAAGCCCTCTTGGAGTTCAGTTCTGTGGCTGATGTTTATTTCCTCACAGCTTCAGCAGTGACCCAAGAGTGTTTGCTCTGGCCCCTGCCAGCCCTGAGTGCTGGGTGACTGGGATAGAGTGGCTTAGAGAGCTGTATCTCTTCTGGAATATCCCTGTGGGGTCAGCCTGGTCCCTGTCCACAGGAGGAGGGAGGCAGTTTGCATCCTCACACTTGGTCTGGTGATTGCCCTTTAATGATGCAGTGTAATATCAGCACCACAGAGATCCAGGGGTGGTGCAGGGCTGTGGCTGGTCCTGTGTCCATCTTGGTCTTGCAGAATGAAATGGGCAGAGACACCGCTGCACTTGCCTGGGACACCTCAGCAGGAAGAAAACTAAACTGAGGGATGTAGCCAGTGCATAAATGCAGTGAATGACTTGGAATGTGGGGTCCCCTGCTCAGGTCAGGGGCTGTGCCTCTGCTGCAGCTCTTGCAGGGTTTGTTGTGAGCCAGACAAGGAGGCAGGAGACTGCTGATATCACTGTAATATTTCAAAATAACTTTAAATTTTATTTATATCTTAAAAATAAACATCAGTATTAAAATACCAGTAAACAGAGTAGTGTATTAGGGAGTGGCAGTGAGCGCTGAATATTAACTCCAGTGCAAAGCTGAGAGCAAGTTTCTGGGGAGGGTTGTGGGGTTCCCCAGCTCAGACCAGGTCAAGCACGGGCAGAAGTGGTGAGGCTGGGCCAAGGAGCAGGAATGGGGGGTGCGATGCGTTACCTTTGTGAAGGGCTCAGAGCAGAGCTGCCTTCCCATGCAAAACCCTTGTTCCTCCTGGTCCTTGTCCTTACCCTGTTCCCACCCCACACGGTGCTCACACACTTGCACAGACACATGTTCTCTGACCTACGTGTTCCCCCTTGCAGGCTCTGCCTATGTGCTCTGAGCTCTTCTGGCCCGTGTGTTTTTCCTGGTGCTGTCCTCAGCTACTCTCCTCCCTGTTGGGATGGAAAGTGGGCAGAGAGGGACTTGGCTGTGGGCTCTGGCTGTCTGCACAGTCTGTGGGACTGGTTAATTGGGGAAATGTTTAGGAGGTAATTGGTCTCTCTCCCTTGGGAGAAGGACCCACTCCCCATGTGGGTTATCAGCTAGGCAGGCTTAGTCACCAGATGCATCCTTGGCCCTCAGCCCCTTTTGTCACTTGGCTGCAACCCCAACTGCTCAGAGGTTTTGCTCCCATTGAGCAGATCAAATCCCAAGCGATTTCACATTGAACTTCATCCTTTGGCCAAGCAATATAATTTTTTTGCTTTGTGTGCATGTGCTAGGACAGAAAAAAATCTGATTTCAGCCAGGAAAGGAAATGCCAGGAAAGAAGGGCAAGTATTTGAGTCTGGAAATGCTCCCAGCCCCTGTCCAAGGCAGCATTCTCTCTCCCATTGCTGCACAGGACATGCCTGCAGAGCACCACGTCCCTGCCGGGGCCAGGACCCGTCACTTGGCCCTCCTGGCTCCGTGTCACTGGCACTGGCTGCCATCTCGGAGCTGCCAGAGAGCACAAACCAGGTGCTATTTCTGCTGGGTTGTTTCTCTGCTGCTTCTCCTTGCAGAGGGCTCAGAGGTGGCACAGCTCTGGTGGTCGTGGCAGGGAGCAGAGGAGATGGCATGGCTTCTGCTCCCTGCGTGTCCCACCCTGAAGTCACTCGGCTCCTGTCACTTGGTGCAGTGAGGTGGCTGCGCACGGGCTGCATCCAGCAGAGGAGACGGGTGAGGGAGGCCCAGGGATGGTGCTTGTGACGGGACTAAAGCTGCAGAGAGCGGTTTGGCACAGAGGGGTGGCAGGTGAAGGGATGTGAATCACAGCCCAGTGCTGATGGTGGCCCCTGGCTGGATCCCAAGGTCACTCTAATTTGGTTTCTTTGGACTCCCAGGGCTCTTTGTGGCTGTTGGTGACATCCCCTGCTGCAGAGAGAGTAGAGTCACCAGAGACCCCTCCAGTGACTCCTGGTCAGGGCCAGCAGGGCTGTTTCGAGCATGTGGTGCCTGAAATGCTCTGCTCTTGCTCCTGCAGCCTTTTCCTGGAGACACACATCTGTGTAACAGCCCTTTCCCCTCCTGTAGGGAGTGGTGTGGTACTCACGGGTGCCTGCGTCTTCGTGCCGTTGAGGTGGGCGTAGAGGAGCGTGGCAATGTCACTGTGACCAGCCTCCAGCGCAATGGCAACAGCATTGTTACCATCCTAGAAAGTAAGGGAGAGCATGTAGAAAGGGGTTTGGGGACAGGATGTAGCGTGGGCTGCCTAGGCCCAGTGGCAGAGCCTTACACTGTCCACGATGGAGATGTTGCAGGTGGGCTGAGCCAGCAGCAGCTTCACGGTCTCCATGCGGCCGTGCTCGCAGGCGCACATCAGCGCGGTCGAGCCCTCCTCGTCCTGCAGGTTAACGTCGGCCCCGCAGGCGAGCAGGGCTTCCACCATCTCCTGCCGGCCGTGGCTGACGGCCAACATCAGCGCTGTCTGGCCAGCCTGCAAGGAAGGGACGCTGCCAGGCCACCCCTGCCCCCACTGTGCTACCCACTTGTCTCCACACCACAGGACCACTGCTGAGACAGCCCTGCTGCCAGGCAGGAGGAGCTCCTGAGGTGATGCCCTCCCTATGCACTGACGCCTCCAGGTTTTGGAGCCATTGGCCTGCCCTTGGAAAAGCGGAGTATGGCTCTGGCATCTGCTTGGGGGTGGGAGTTGAGGGTCAGGATGTGGTGGCCCTCAGCCCCCACCAACCTGGCTGGCCTTGGCGTTGACGTTGCCCATGCTGAAGAGCCGCCTGACCACATTCATGTCCTCCTCCTGCTCAACGGCTGCCAGTGCTGCCAGCATGAGGGCGGTGTACCCAGCTTTGTTCTGGTGGTCCACATTACAGATCCCTGCAGGGGCAGGCAGAGGGGTCTCAGGATGCTGCAAGGCTGGTGGGGAGACATGGACCAAGCCATGTGCCTGGCTCCCCCTCACAGTCCTGCCCAGGGTGCTGTGAGCCATCCCATGGGCACAGAACTGCTGATGGATCTTCCCCATCAAATCTGGGCTCCCAAACGGACTGGGGTGACTGCCCAGCCCCACACCTATAAACAGACACAGCCTAGGGCAGCTCTTCTTGCCCCTCTGCTGCCAATGCCTTCCCCCTGTGCTGACATGGCCAGGACATGACCTAGGGTACAGTAGGATGGTGGCCAGGGGATGTTTCTGGGGGTGGGGGGCACTGACCCGTATCCAGCAGCAGCCGCACGATGTGGAAGTTGGAGTGGGAGACACTGTAGTGCAGGGCCGTGTTGCCATTCCCGTCTGCCAGGTTCACCACGTGGGCCAGCAGAGCCGGTGAGACCTCGGCAAAGGCCAGGAGGTGGTTGGCGACTGTGTCAGGGACGGACGACTTTTGGCTGGACAGACGGAACCAATCCTGAAGGACCAGGCTGCTGCTGGCAAGCTGTGGGCAGAGAGGGGCTGAGCTTCCCCTAAGCCTCTGCATGGCCTTGCACCCTGGCACCCACCCCTGCTGCCAGCCCAGGTGTGGGGGAGCAGAATCCCTGCTCCAGAGGGGTGGGTAAAGGCAGGACCCTGAACTGCCCAAACACATGCTGGGCATGGCCTGAGCTGAGTCCACATGGGTTTTGGGGTATCTGGGACAAACCCTGGAGCAATGGGCTGTATTTTGGGGGAAGGTGCTGAGCCAGGCTTTGCTGGCCCCTCTCCGGGTAGGGCCAGCTCTGGGGGATGTTGGCAGGGGCTGGGCAAGCCATCCCACCCCAGCGCTCCACTCACCACCTCTTTGCTCTTGGCAGCACCGGGGTGGCCCAGGTGGGTCTTGACAATGAGGCAGGCCTCCCTCATCCTGGGGCTCAGCTCGAACCTGTGGAGAGCGTGAGGATGTCTGCAGTGTGGGGCTGCATCACCCTACCAAACCTGTGGAGCACCCCGAGTTCCCCTGCAAAGCTCCCCTGTGCCTGTAACTCTCCACGGGGTCCCCAGAGTGCAACCTCGAGCCCGGTGGCTGCACCCTGGCTGCTTCAGCCTCTGCAAACCTCCATAGAACAGAGCCTTATATGGATGTGCTTGGGCACAATTCACCCATTCTTAGGCCACATTTTTTTCCTTTTGTTGAAAAATGCTATTGAAGGCTGTTGGTTTTTTTGTCCCCCTCTAAACTATCTTCTGCAGCAAAGGGGCATCTGGGGCCTCTAATCCTTTCCTCAGCAGACCCAAGAAACTGGAAGGATTGTTTTCTGCTGAATGGGCTCTGCAGGAGCTGAATGGGTTTTTCCCACTAGTGGCACTGAAGCTGGGGCAGATGCCCTGAGCTGGCAGGGCCAGTGCCATGGCTCCCAGCTGCACAGGGCCAGGGAGCAGGGAGCCTTCCCCACTGGCACTTACTTTTCCTTCACCTCGGGGGGCTCCAGCAGGGTCACATCAGTCCTCTTGCACTCCAGCCTGGGCTCACACGTGTCTTCCCCGGCCTCCTCCTCTGAGGTTTCAGTGTCTCCCTGCTCCGAACTGTTGGAGCTGTCGGCTGAAGCCTTCTCAGAGGAGCTGTTGCCTTCTTCCTCCTCCTCACTGGATGTGCTTTCATACCTGCACAGAGGGAGGATGCTCAGTGGCAACACAGCACCAGCCTGGCCCCCTTCAGGCCCTGCCACTGGCCCAGCCCAGGACAGGGATGCAGGGGACCAGGATTGGCTCACGGGGGTAGCAGGAGCCCCTCAGCACGTACTCCCCGTTCAGCACGCCCACAAACTGCAGGCTCTTCTTGCTGCCCTCCGCCTCCCTCCGGGGAGGATCATCCCGCTTCTTCATGATGGACTTCAGGGCTCCTACAGGGAAAGAGAGGGATGTCAAGGGCCAGTGAGCAAGAAGCATAGAATTTCAGAATCACAGAATGGTCTGGGTTAGAGGAGACCTTAAAGATCATCTCATTCCAACTCCACTGCCATGGTCAGGGACACTTTCCACTAAACCAGGTTGCTCAGAGCTCCATCCAACCTGGCCTTAAACATTTCCAGGGATGGGGCATCCACAGCTCCTCTAGGTAACCTGTGCCAGGGCCTCACCACTTCACAGTAAAGAATTTTGCATAATATCTAATCTAAACCTACTGTAGTTTTGAAACCACTCCCTCTTCTCCTGTCACTACATGCTCTTGTAAACAGTCTCTCCCTGGGGCTAGCCAAGCACCCCAAACCCCCTAGACCCCCGGGCAGGCATGGAAGGGACATGGGCAACTGCTGGGGCACAGGTAGCGTTAGCCCTGCAGGCATTGTCCCCAACAGGGCCATCCTCTCCTTTCCTGCAGGAACATTCCAACCCAGACCCTGGCTCATCGCTGGTGACACTCACCAGCCACAGGGCTTGGGGCAGCTCCACTGTCCTGCGCTGGGGATGGGTCCCGGTTGCTGTGTGTTGTCTCCAGCACAGCTGGCCCAGGGGCTTGGCTGTCTGGGCACATCCCCCCTGTTGCTCCTGCGCCCGGCGCTGAGGGGTTGTTCAGGCAATCACCCAGGCTAGGCTCCATCACACTGCCCGCACCAGGCTCCTTCTCTCCTGCCAGGACAATGCCACCCACATCTGTCTGGCTGCCCTTGTCATCGCAGCCGGCAGCTGAATCGGGTCCGACTGCCACATCCTGCCCGTCGGGGCGGCAGCCCACGGCAACGCAGGAGGTCGGGGGGCAGCACTCCACGCCTGCCTCTGCCGTCTCTGGGGGGTCGCCAGCTGCCCGGCTCTGTGTCACTACTGCAGCCTCCACCAGCGCCTCAGCCACCTGTGGCTTGGCCATCACCTCCTTGTCCACCTGCTCGCGGGGCCGGCGGGCGCACACCTCCAGACGCAGCTCCTCCAGCTCCCGTGTGGCCTCCTGCAGGTGCCCCTCCATCAGGGTGATCACCTCCTTCTGGTGCCCCACCATCTGCTGCAGCAGCTCCAGCTCCCGCTCCGCCTCAGTGCCCAGCCCCAGTGAGGACTCCAGCACCCAGACGGCCACATCCCTGCGTCCCTGTGTGCCGCCGTCTGGTGTGTCCCCACTCTCCTGCTGTGACCGGTAGTAGAAGACGGCATCCGTCATGGCCCGGTCCTCACCCACTGCCACAGAGCGGCACGGCCTCTCAGCCACCCTGGGGCTCCTGCCTGGCCAAGCCCTGACGCCCCGCTCCGGCACAGCCAGCTTCTCTGTCAGCTTCCTCAGCTCTGCAATTTTGCTCGTTCGCCCCTTCACTGGCTCTGCTTCACTCTCTGGCCCCGTGCGGGGCGGCTCCTCACCCCCTGCCCCTGCCTCAGAGACAGAGGGGTGATACGGTGCCTCGCCAGGCTCTGCCGACAGCTTCTCCAGCAACTTTGCCTTCTCCCTCTTCAGCTCGTAGATCTGCATCTCCAGGAGGGGGATGGTTTTCACCTGCTCCTCCAGGTCCCGGAGCTGCCGCAGGGCCGCTGCCATCTGCTCCCGCACGTGCTGCAGCGGGGCCGTGCTGAGCCCTGCAGCTGGAGTGCTGCGCCCCGAGCTGCCAGGGCTCACCCGGCCCCAACCCGCCTGGCCCTCAGAGCCCACTGGCACCCAGTGGGGTGGCTGGCTCAGGGCACCCGGCAGGCCACTGTGGGAGGGACTGCCAATATCCTGCAAATGGCCCTGCTCCTGCTCCAGCCTCCTGCTTGTCTCCAGCAAGGTCTTCTCCACCCGTGGGTTTCGCACAAGGCACTTGCGGGTGGGAGGTGGGAGCAGCCGTACTGGTGGTGGTGAGATGGGGTGGGAGGCTGGCTTGCTCGCAGGCTCCAGGGGTGCTCGGCCATGCGGGGACAGCAGCAGCGCAGTCCTGCCCTCCTCACTGGCCGTGGAGGTGAGGGACTCGGTGGAGGTCCAGGCACTGGTGTGGCTGCTGGGGCTGCGCAGGGTGCTGGGCGGTGCACGGGACCCTTTCACCCTGCGAGGCAGTGGCACTTTCTTGAGTGTTTGGCCACTTTCAATATCATCAACATATTTCAGGAAATCAAGGTCCAGCAGGAAGCCATAGGGGGTTTCCACAGAATATGAGCTCTTCTCTCCATCGTCCTGGTCCCGGTACAAGAATGGGCCCCCAAGATCTGCAAGAGGAGCAGGGACAGTAAAGCAGGGACCTGGTGGAGACAGGACGGCTTTTCCAACTGGGTTATACCAGAATTTGCAGCCTGCAGGCCCCTCCCCTCCACGATGTGCGACGTGTCTGTCTCCAGCACCCTCGATGCCATAGGGTGTCACAGGGCACCCACTCCATGTCAGGGCTGGTGCTGGAGTGAGGAACTCCATTGGGCTGGGACGGGACAGCTCAGCCCTGCCACCCGCCTCGCACTCCTTCCGCTGTCACTGCCTGGTGACAACCCTGGTCTCTTTACCTGGGAGGTTCTGGTTCAGGGGTGCCGGCTGAGCCATCTTCTCCCCAGAATGCTGCTGACCAGGGGACCATCAACCTGAAACAACAACGAGACCAAACCCTGTGACCCCAGGGCTGGCAAGCCCCAGGCAGACACACAACCCTGCTGCCTGCCCAGGGAGAGCCCTCTGGCTGCTCCCCGCCATCTGCCAGGTCCCCTGGCCTCCCCCAGCCCAGGGCTGACACTGGAGCCAGTGGCCGGGTGAGCGCGGTGCTGCCTGTGGGGCCGGAATTGTTTGTACATTTAAGGAATGCTCCGCAGCTCAGCTGGGATGGCCGTGCTGCCAGCTCCGAGGGTCACGAGTTGGAGCTTGGCCATACAGTGGGAGCAGGCCAGAAAAAAAAACAGGCTGAAACCTGTATAGGTGCAATACTCAGTGCGAATTTTGCTTTGGATAAAGGCAACCGGTGTTTTGGCAAAGCCACGTGACTGCAGAGAGCTGCCAGCACCCATCAGTGCTGGGTCTGATGTCCATTCTTGCTGCCCAGGGTGCACCACAAGGCCTCAGGGGTGTCCTGAGGGGCTGATGACCCCAGGAGGGACCTGACTGCTTTTCCTTGTCAATAACATGGGATAAGGCAGACGGGGATGAAATGGGAGCCTGGTTTTCCCAGGAGCCAGGCATGGACATACTGGAGGAGAGCCAACAGGATATGGCTGTGGTCCAGAGGTAAGCTCATGACTGGGGGTGCCACCAGCTGTGAGCACTGAACTGGGACCTGCTGCAACATCTGGCAGAATTTGGATGCTGAGGCCCAGGTGTGAAGTGCTCCTGGCAGGAGCAGGATGGGACAACAGCACTTTGGGAGTACCCACTGCTGCTGTGCATGGCATCAGGGTCCCAGTGGCTCTGCCCATGGGGCACAGGTGGCCATGGGGCTGAGCAACTGTTGGTGGGCAAAGCATTTGGCACTGGACTATTTTCAGAAGAAAGCAGGGGAGGAGGAATGCCACAAAGGAATGGTGGCTTGGGCACAGCCCTCAGGGAAGCTGTGGCTCAGCGCTGCCCAAGGAACAGCGCAGGATCTGGCCTTGGCTGCACAGAAACACCCACATCCGCCCCTCGCACCCGCTGCTCATGCTGATGTCGCAGCCACTCCCCGGCCCCGGCGCTGCAGCCGCCAGCCCTTGGCTCGCCCTGACCCCGTGGAGCCAGCAGAGCTGCTCTGGCAGTGCCAGGCCAGGCTCGGGCTGGGCACCGTGGCAACATCCCACCCCTAGCCCAGTGCACAGGACTAGGGGCCGAGTCCAGCTGGGCAGAGATAAAACACTTCCCACTAGTCACCAGGATGAATTCTGGGGCTCTCCCACTCCTCTGCCAACCCATCCACAGCCGATGCACATCCCAAATTCCACCTCCCTCAGGATCATCCCAGCTTCGAGCTGGCACCCATTCCACCTCTCCTGGGAACATCCTGGCTCCATGCTGGCATCCACCATTCCCCAGCTGCTGGCTTCATGCCCAAGAGGGTCCACACATCCCCCAGCTCGTCTAATCCCTCCCACCCTGGGAAGCATTTGGCTTCCTCCTCTGCATGGCCCTTGCTGCAGGTAATTAAACAGTGCTGGGGCCAGGACAAACTTCCCACCGGGCTCCACACGCGTTGTAAATCAAACAAGAGGAAGAGAGAGCAACAGGAGCCAGAGCCAGCGGGTGCACTTCCTCGGCGGGAAGTGGCCGGCAGCTCCCTTCCGCCGCCTGGCCGGGTATTGTCCTGCCTGGGGACAGGAAAAGCCTCCTCTGCCGAGGCCTGGGGGCCTCCCACACCACTCCAGCAGCAAAGGTGCCCTTTGCACCAGCACTGCACTGGTGTCCCCTCCACTGAGCTGGGGACAGGCTGCTCGTCACCTGCCACCTCCTGTGGTCCCTCCAGCTGACGTCAGTAGCTGCATCCTGACTGTGGGGGACATCCTCCCACTGCTTCTGGACCCCACTTCTTTTGGTCTGACAGGATGGGCTGCACCCAGGGCAGGAGTTTCTGTCTTCACCTCCAGGAAAGGTGATGGGACCTGCCAGCTCCCAACCACGTCCAAATGGCCCCAGAGACTCCATAATGTTCAAACCCTCCTGGAGGGCTTGCAAGGTGCAAACATCCCCCAGGCTCCCTGGGCTGTGCAAACTGTCCCTGGGCTGGGGAAGAGGTGTGGGGCTGGACTGGAAAAGTGGGGGCAAATGGTCCCAGTGTGCAGCAGGTTGAGTCCCCACACCCACGGCCCAGCCACTGTCAGCACCAGCCGAACCTGGCTGCCATGACCATGGCACCACTCAGGCAGCCGCCCTCCATCTGGGCTGAAGTCTTGGTGGGGCCAATTGTACCGGACACTTTGGTGCCAAAGGCTGATTTTCAGCAGCTTTAGCTGCTCCCTTGGGCACTGGTGCAGGTTGCTGAAGGGGCTGGGCACACGGACCCCTGGGGGAGGCCTTTACACGATCCCAGCTCCCTTTGGAAGCAATGAGTGTTGTTTCTAGCCCTGGTGTTTCAACAGAAAAGCAGGATGGTACAAGCAAAGGACTGGCAGGGAGGCTTGGCAGTGAGGGGAAGAGGTGGAGGATGTGCAGGGACCCAACCACCCCCGTGGAGGCAGGGCTATGCTTTGCCCTGGGCTCGCACCTGTATTTTCCCCTTGTGCTGTTGTACCAATGCCAACATGGGAAACCTGGGGCCAAAACTGGAGCTGCTCTGCTCGATTACAATAAGAAGTCATGTCAGGGATGAGGGAGGCTGGGCACCTTGGCACAGCCCAGGTACCACACAGTCCTCATGCCCCAGCCCCAGCTGCAGGTAGCACTTTGGGACCCCTGGCCTCATGGGGCAATTCCCCCTTGGGGTTCCCAAGCTCCCAGACTGGCAGAGGAGAGGTCTGGGGGAGCTGTTCCCAAAGCTCGAGACCTTTGGGCCCTTTCCCTCTCCAGGGGCACAGCTGTAGCAGCCCTCAGCCTGGTTCAACCACCTGCTGCAGTGCAGCCCGAGCTGCTCCACCAGCGTGGCCGGGGCTGGACACAGGGAGGGTTCTCCCCGGCTCTCCTCCTGAGCCAAAATACTGAGGTCATGAGGAATGTGAGAAGAACAGAGTCCAGAGCAGCCCTGGCCAGCACAACTTGATTTATCTCAGCCAGGCACGCTTCCCTCGTAGCTCTGCGCAGGCGATAAGCCCTGAAGCTTGGAACTGAGGCTGTTCCAAAATTAAAGGGAAATCACCGAGCAAGCATACGGCTTCCTCCACTGCCAGCAACCTGCCAGGATTCGGGCTTCTTGCACACAGCCAGCTGTCACATGTGCCTGTCACCTGCAGTGTCACCTGCCAGCACTGTGGCTGGGTGCTGCAGGGCTCATGGCATCTTCCTGCCCCTGTCCCCTGCTGCAGGGCCTGTGCCTATTTGCCCAGGCCACCTTGGCCCTGCTGTCTGTGCTGCAGCTGCCCCTGGAGCAGCCGGATCCAGGTGGGTGGGTGCACAATGCTGACCGAGGGACAGAAAGGGAAATGCTTCGATCATCTCAACAGCCTAATTTCAGGGTTGGACTGTTATTTCTGGAGTTGTTGTCATTGATGGCCCAGTTGGCTGGGAGGCCAAAGGGGCTGCCCAGGCTCTGCACCTGCTCCAGCCCCTCAGGGACCTCCCTGAGCTCACACACAACCTGGACAACAGGTGTAGAGTCCACACACAGACTCACCCACTCAGGGATCAGCTCTACCAGCTCCCTCACTCCTATAGTGCTATAGGCTCCCTACAGCATCACTAGAGAACATCAACCCCTTTCCTCCAACCCTCACCACAGCTGCCCATCAGCACCTTCCACCAGCACCTCCCAATACCCTCGGGGCTGCTGACAACACATGGGATCAGCAGCAATGGCCTGGGCTCGTCCTGCTGTGAGGAGATGAAATGTTTAAATTTACACCCGGGGTGCCCAGGTACAGCTGGGGTATGTACACAGTGCCGTGCACAACCCCATGGTGGGTTCTCCATGTGCACGCAGGAGCACCCCAAACCCCGCAGCACTCCTGTGCCCCTCAGCACCCCAGAGGGCCCTGCAGCAGCCTGGGGTGCCAAGTCACAGCCTCAGCCCTGTGGGTCCCACCACCCGGGGAACCCACAGCACACCCAGCCCGCAGAGGTCCCCAGAACCCCAGGGAATCCCCAGAACCTGCAGCTCCCCAGCTCCCTGGGACTCCATCAGCATCCCCAACCTTACAGGTTCCCGGCACCCCTGGGCGACCCCCAGCACCCCGGGGGTGCCAGCAGCACATTCCCGGCACCCGCATGTCGGGGCGACGGCCCGTCCCCAGCCCAGGGGACCCCCGGGGACCCTCCGCCGCCGCCAGCCGGAGGAGGGAGT
>VWZT01012183.1:114721-145455 GCA_013397055.1 Pachycephala philippinensis
GGGCGGGGGCGGGCGGGGACCGGCCCCGGGCCCGACGCGACGGGGACCGCCCCCGGCCGCTCGCCCCGCGGAATCCCCGCTAGCCCCCTCTCCGCGTGGGGATGGGATATCGCTCTCCCCGTGGCCGCCCGGGGTGGAATGTGCCCCGTCCCGGTCACCTGGGGGGAAGGGTGTCCCCTACCCTTGTCACCCCCAGGTTCCCTGTCCTGATTACCCTGGGATGGGGTGCGCCTACTCCAGTCCCCCTGGGGACGGCATTCTCCGTAACCTGTCCACCTCGGGGATGGTCACCCTGCAGAAGGGGGGATCCCCTGCCCACATCACCCCGATGCTGGCGTACCCTCTGCCCTGAGCTCAACCCCGCTGCTGGCCGGGCCCGGCGGGTGGCTGGGGTGCAGCTCCCTGCACCACCGTGCTCCCCCCAGCACAGCCGCCCCCCGCACATCTTGCCCTCGTCCCACGCATGGCCGTGAGCCGTGTGCCTCTGGCCCTGGCTGGGCTTCCCGGGCCTGGCCCCGCTGGGTTCCTGGCAGCCCTCCCCGTCCCAGCAGCGGCTGTTTGTCTCCTTTTCTTGCCAGCTTTCTTCCCCGCCTGCTTCCCGTGCTTGTAGCTCAGCCGCGAGCTCTGGGCTCTCCCCCATCCCGTAAGGACCCCGGCCATTCCCCACCTTAGAGCTTGCCCTCACTAACTGCTCCAGACCCTTTCAGTGCTGAAACCCTCAGCGAGGATTTTTGCTTCTTTTTCTTTCCTTTTCAGCTCTGAACCTCACGGGTATTTTTCCATGTCTGGTTCTTCTGTAACACTACTCACGGGAAGAGCAGAAGAAACAAGACGTGCTTCCCGACGTCCCTCCCAGCTGCTGGCTGGCAGTGTGGGGACTTCCTGGGAAAGGGTTTGCATCCGGACGGAAGTACCTTAATAGCTCTAATGAATCTACCTCCACTGACAGACCTCGTCCCTCTCCAATCCATTTGCATACTTGGCCTCCCCAGCATCCTGTGGTAATGAACTTGGTGATTTCACGCCCTCAATCGGTCTCCAAAGTAGGTCTGGAATAGCACCGCTCTTCCAGATTCACTGACTGCTTGGAGGAGAAATCGGTTGGGTCGTCTGCACCATGTGGCTTTACCTTCTCTGTCCAGGTCAGGAAAGGTGAAGTCTGGTGCGATGAGCCAAGACCCACCAGTGCCTAGCTGTCCTGCGGAGCTCATGCCCCACATCCCAGCTCAGAGCTCCATGATGGGCCCATGTCCAGGTCCCTCACTCCTGCTCTTGGACATCTGACAAAAATGACACCCACCTCCAGGCAGCAATTCTAGTTTCCTCCCTGCAGAGGGAAAAAAACAACAAAGGAGGAGTTGAGGAAACATGAGCTTGGGAAGTGATGTCACTGCATCTCTGTGGGTGCCAGACCCCCACGTGGCTGCTGCCACCCCAGCACGGGGACTCAGCTGTGGAAGAGTGGGGAGACTTCGAACCACCCAGCACCACCACCAAAGAAATACAGTCCTGGGGCTGAATGTGGTGCTGGATCACAAAACTGGCAGCTCAGAGATATTTCCAGGCTGAGACTCACCAGCAGCCTTTGAACGAGGGGGATGGCACTGTTCCCTGCAGGGATCAGAGTCCATTGACTTTAAGTTCTGGTCACTGAGAAGAATCAAACCCAAGGGACAGCCCTTGTTTCTAATATTCATTGCTTTCTGCAGAAACTATGTGGGACTCAGATATGAGGCCATGGCCAGAGAGCTCACCTGGGCTAGTTGGTGTTCACACCCCGTGGAAATCCCATCTGCATCCAGGAGCAGATCACATGGAACAAAGTGCTTCTGAAGCCTCGGCTGGCGCCCGGCGTAGTGGCTTCACCCCACACCAGGGTTGCCGAGCCAGGACCAGTCCGAGCTGTGGCACCTGCCCGTCCGGGCCGGCGGTGCCCGGCAGGTGTAGCTGAACCCATGCTTGGAGGCAAATGGCAGTGGCTGCGCCCACACCTGTGCCAAGGTCTGGGTTAACCAAAGTGTAGCTGTGAGGTTGGGGGTGTTAGGACTGGTACCTGTGTGGGTGAAAGATGCACAGATGCTCAGTCTGGGAAAGGCTACAGGTAAGGACCAGGGACTTCCACAGTACGGGACCAAGCTCTTGTATTCAGCATCTCTCCCATAACCCTGCATGGAGGGGTGGGGAGGGCTAGCCAGGCTTCTGTTCCTCCACCAAAAAAAGTCGGTGGTTTCCTGGTGCTGGAGTGTTGTCATTCAGCTGTCTGGGGCTCTGCTGACTTTCATTTTTGGGTCTGGCACAGCTGTTCCTTCACGGTGGCCATTGAAACCAGCCCTGACATTCCTAAGAGTGTCCACCTGAACAAAAAGCTCCAGGAGCTGATGTGTTTTCTTAGAATCAGATGTATTAAAAAGCTTTTTTTGGTCCAGAAGAAGGTCTCAAAAAATTACTTTCCCTGTGAATCCCAATCCTTTTCTCTCTGCCAGTCCCTGCTGGGACTGTGAATGTGATCATGCCTCTTTTCCCATCAGGGCAGTAGGAAATGTGTGTGCCTGAGTGCATGTGTTGTGACTCACACCAGCACAGTTGGGTGCTTCTCCACAGTGTGCTGGGAACAGAGCCCCGGGAGTTGGAGGTGACTGCAGGCTGACAGAACAGGCTGCATCCCTGTCCCTCTGCACACAGCACAGGAATTGGGTGGTGTTGGCACATGTGAAAACACACAAAGCTTGGCCTGGCTTTTGGCAGGCTACGAGCAGGCATTTGCTGTCATTCTGTGTCATTCAGATGGCTCCTGGATGGAGAGAACCTGAAAAATGCTGCTGTAGATGCTGGTGGGAAAGGGCTTCAGCCCCACATGCTGCACCACGAGCCATTCTGCTTGCTGCAGCTTTGGATGGCTCTATTTGTTCCCTGGGCAGTGGGATCTTGACCCCTGGGCACCCTGGGGGCACATCTCCATGCGCAGCAGGATCTTACAGCCCTGAGCATCTCGGTCCTTTCTGAGGCAGTGAGCTCCAAAGTCCTGGGTGTCCAGACTGGCCACAATGGCCCAGGGCAGGGAGGAGCTGAGTGTGCTCAGGGTACACCTGGGAAACAGATAATCAGACGTCTTCCAGCCATCTCCTGGCTGCCTGAGTCCATGTCTGCTTGCTCCAGCTCCACCAAGCCTGCCTGAGCTTGGCTCCTGGCTCCACCACCCGCTCCATGGCCCCATGAATGAGCTGGCCAGGCCAGGCATGGTGTGGGACCAGAGGCAATAGCTGTGAGGCTCTGTCTGGCCCAGTCCCTGTGGGAAAGGGTGTCAATGCCAGCAATATCTCAGCCCAGCATGCTGCCCTCCTACAGGCACAGCGTCCCTGCCCAGCCACTCCAGCAGGATGTCCTTGTTTTCTGCCTTCAGGTTTGGGAGTGAACAGAAAGCTCGTTTCCTCTCGTCGCCTCTCTGCTTGGATCCTTCCTCCCTCGGTTGCTGCAGCAAAACAAAGAGCCCAAGAGTGGAGCTGGAGCCACTTTCCCAGCTGTGTGTGGGCTAGCAGGACCTGGGGAAGGGTCCCCGAGGAGCTGTGGGTGCACACATGGTGCTCAGACCCAGCTGAGCTGGCAGGGAAGGGGCTTGCATGGAGGCTGAAACCATTGGGGGAATCCAAACTCTGACAGCAGGACAACCACCACACAGACTCCTTTCCAAACGTCTCCTACCTTGCCATTTCCCCCCGCCCATCACCTCTTGGAGACGCCCTTGAGCCCAGTTTAGGGCTATGCTGTGGCACATGCATCAAACGCAGACCACCTGCAAAGATACCCTCTCCCTGGGGACCTCCTGCTCCATGCCACCTCCTGCTGCATTCCACTAAGGTATGTGACCCAGTGCGTCCTCTTGTCCCCAGCACGGCCCTGCAAGACCTAGTACAGGTGCAGGGTGCCCTTGTCCCCTGTCCCCCCACCCGTGTCCCCTCTGATCTAGCCGGCCGCAGGTGACATTTCGTGCCTGTGCAGCACAGTGGGCGCAGGCTTTTATCTCGGGCAATCCTTGATGTGCTTGGCACAGCACTTGGCTAGCCTGGGGAAGGCCAGGACAGCTTTTCCGTGGCTGCAATTGCAGCTCAGCCTTATCAGTGCTGAAGGAAATGCCGTGCGGGCTTTCCGCAGCTGGGGTTTGCTTTGGCCACGGGCCAGCCCCGCTGGCAGCACCAGGGGAACCTGCCCCAACGGCTGGCATGTCCTGCTGTTCTGTGGCCCTAACACACCCCAACGGTCAGTGAGACCCATCGGTGGGATGCTCCCACATATGGGACATTCCAGTACTGGGATCATGCTGCACACAGAGGATTTGCGGCCTGGGTTGCCTTGAAAATCTGTGTTCCTGGCTAAAACACTACACTCCTTCAAAAAGGCCGTTTTCCTTTAGGGGCTCTGGGCCCTCATGTCCACCTGTAGCCAGCAGGTTGTAAAATGCATTTTGAAAATAGGTGCCCACACTGATTGTCTCCAAAAGGGGTGACTCCTGGAAAAGGGAACATCTGCCTCTGTGAATTCCTGTGACTTCAGTCCTGCAGTAGGGTGGGGTCCCAGCTGCAGCCCTGTCCTCTGTGGGAAATGCCCTAGCCCAGGGGCAGCAGCCCTGAGATCCCCAGCCCTTGGTGATAGGCAGGGACACTGGCCTGGGTGGGGACAAGGACGTCCCCATCACCTGGTGGGTGGTGTGGTCTCAGGTTCACCCACTGGTTTCCAGCTCATCCCTTCATCCTGCAGAGCAGGATGGGGCTGGCTGTACACCAAGAGCACAAACTAGCCCCTGAATCCCTTCTGCTTCTGTGCTCTCTGCCCTGTAGTACCCAGCAAGGACGCCAGCTGAGTCCTTGGGACAAAGAGGGAATTTCCTGCCAAGCAGATGCCTCTCTGCCCTGCAAAGCCAGGAGCAAGCCAAACTCAGTTTTTCCCTGGGGAGTTATTTCCAGCTGTTTCCAGGTCTCCACTCCTCCTGCCCCAGCTTCACTCCCCCCGCCGCAGACCCCTCGGGCTGACGGCATCCGACTCCCTTTTGACATTTCCAGCGGAATCGGGTAAGGCCACTTGTGTCCGGCACACAGAGCGCCCTTCTCCGGCCGGCGCCCCGCGGCCGGCAGGTTCCCGACTGCCGGGGATCTGGCAAGGGCCGGGGCGGCGCAGCGGGACCTTCCCGACGGGAATGGCACAGATCTGTCATTGAAAGGAGCAGAAAAGCCCCTCTGTGCCGCCGCCCGAAGCGGCACATCTGGTGCCGGCAGACAAACGTGCCTTTGAGCTGGCAGCGGTGGAGCGGGGCCAAGCAGAGGGATTTTCCTGCTCCCCCCCTCCGGGGGCGGGTCGGAGCCTGAATCCTCCTCCGAGCAGCACTTCTGCCATTGCTTTCTGCTCTTGGATCTCCGCTGGGAACTTCCTACTCCATCTGCAGGACAGGAACACATTCCCCAAGTGTGGATCCATCGCCACCGCCTCCAGGAACTCCTTCCCGCCAGACTCTGTCCGGGAGCCCCAACGTGGCCACACTGCCCCGGTGCCAGCATACAGCTGGTTCGTTCTTTGCCAGCGAGCAGGGAGAAGCTGGAAAGTGTCCGATCTACGGGAGTTTTTCTTGCAGATGCTGCACAGTGTAGGTGGTGCCTCTGAACTTGCTGGTCTGATCCCACCTACACTGCGGGGACAGGGACAGCCCCATGGGGAACAGCCAGGCTTGTGGGACCTTCGCCTTCTCCCTCGAGGAAGAAAAGAAGAGGAACAGCGTGATTCGGCCCCCCAGCCACGGGACATGCGGCAGGGAGCACCTGCGGTGCCACTGGCACCTGGGGACATGTGGAGCACTGTGGGTGGCAGGAGTGCTGCTCCGGCCCCCTGGCACTGCTCCAGACACGTCTCCTCTGAGAGGACAGACACCTGAAATGAGGGACAGTTGTTAATGATTCAGTGTGTGTCTGAGGGGTGCAACACGGGCCCTGGGTGTCGAGGTCTAGCAGGGTGTGGGGGAAGTGCGAAGGGAAGTGTCCCTCCAGACAGACGAGGATTCCAGGAGATGGGGAACCAAAGCCCGGCCGAGCACCTGGGCGGTGGCTGGTGCAGCCCATCGAGCTCTGAACAGGAGGGCGATGCCGCAGGGTGGCCGAAGGACCCCAAGACCCACCGGGCAGAGGGGAGTGGAGGCAGTGGTGGCTGGGGTGGAGACCACGGCACCACGGCACAGCTGGGGCTGGGGGACTACAGGAAGGGAGGTGAGCAGCATGTCGGGGTCTGCCCAGCGTGAACCGCTGGGGCTGGGTCCGGGGGAACTTTGGGAGCAAGTCACGTCTGCCTGCGGGAGCTGCCGTGATGGGGCGACAGGCTGACAAGGTGATGGGGTGGCAAGGTGAGGCACTGGCTGGGTTATGGGACGATAGAGTGATGGGGTGGCGGGGTGACAGGGTGGTGGTGACCCCGAGCTCTCAGCTCCGGCGCTGCACTCCCAAAGCCCCGTCCCAGCCCCGTCCCCAGCCCCGTCCGAGCCCAGTCCCGGGTCCGTCCCAACCCCGTCCCAGCCCCGCTCCGGCCGGCAGGGGGCGTTGCCGCCCCGGGAACCGGGGGTGGGGCGGGATTTAGGGGATGCATTTAGGGGATGGGTGCTGGGGGTGAGTTTAGGGGATGGACTCAGGGGATGGGTGCTGGGGGTGGATTTAGGGGACGAGTTTAGGAGGTGGGCGCTGGGGGTGTGTGCTGGAGGGTGTCGGGGGCAGGGGCTTGAGGTGGGGGGATGGGGTGGGTGCCAGCTGGGGGCAGGAAGCAGCAAGGCCCTGGGGGAGGTGGGAGCAAGAGCTTGTTACTGCTGGGGACCGTGACAGGACAGACAAGAGCCCACATGGTCCAGGTCAGCACAAAGGTTTTTTCTCCTCCCCCCGACCTATGCAGCCCCTCAATGGCTGCTCCCAAACACCAGCCATGGCTTGAGATGACGCAGAAAGATGGAGTCATGGGAGGAGAGAACAGAAGGCCTCCATTGCAGCTCTCACTCAAGCCTGCAGTCCTCTTCTGTGCTGCTCAGGCTGGCAAACAGCCCCCCTGAGACCCTCCCAAGACGCCACACAGGAGCAGAGCATCTCATTCCCACTGGTGATGGCCACATCAGGCACATCCCAGGGCCCTGGGGATGCTCCACTGCCTAAAACACCTTCACCAGACCAACAGCAGCTCTAGAGAGCTAACGGTGCCTTTTTTGGGGGGGTCACTGCCATGCTGTTTTTCTCCCCCACATGATGCCCAGTGCAGCACAGGGGATGGCTGGGGACAAGGACATGCTGGAGTCCTGGTGGAAAGTGAAGCTGGAGCAGCCTGAGCTCTTCCTCGGGGTGCAGGGGGCCTTAGCTATCAATCATTTAGTGCTGTGAATTTTTAATGTGTAAAAATCTCTTTAAGTGAGGAGTCGAGCGCAGAGTGAGGCTGATGATTAATTCAGGGAGTGACGCATGGAGGCAAGTGCTGGCCTGGCCCCAACAGGCGAGGGGTCCCACTGCTGGGGACCGGCCACCAACCAAGTCAGGGTGGTGGGGAAGGGATGGACCCCCTAAGGGCTGGTGCCACAGGGTCATCAGTCAGTGATGCCACAGCAACAATTCCCGATGTCCACCCAGGACATTGCTGACACAGCCCTAAAGGAGTTGCAGGCACCTCTGTTGGAGGATTTTGGGGGTCTGTGAAGCCAGGAGCTGCTCAGAGTGGGGTCTCCCTCCTTGGCTGATGCTGCTGGTGGTGTTGGAGGCTGGGGGCTCTGGCAGCCCCTCCACACCAGTGTCCCCTTGGAGCCCCCACCCCATTTCCAGCCTGCAGCTGGGTACCAATAAATGCATAAACAAATAATAGTAACAGGAATAGTGCACATGAGGGACACTGCAGCTCCTCACCACCCTTGTCCCCTTCAGTGGGGTGAGAAAACTCCAATCCTCCCACAGTGGCCTCAGGGAGGCCGAGCCAAACCAAGAGACCCTTAGGGTATGAGATCAGCAGAGAATGGTACACCAACAGCAGGATGGGGAGAAAGAGCAGAGCAAATGTTCTGGTCACGCTGCTCACAACCAAGCACGACGCAGTGCGGGCAGGGCTGGTGCAGCCACAAAGCCCTGGCTGTTGAGCACCCGGCAGGTTCAGGCATGACAGGAGATCGAGATGTGTCAAAGCTGTCTGAGTCACCCCCCTCCCCAGCGCCTGTGTCCTGCCAGCATCCCCAGAGCTCCACCAGACCCTCCCTTTTCAGCTGTGGCGGGATCCCAGCAGCATGGGGAGCTGGGAGCTGAGCCAGCAGGAAGAGACGTGGTGGTGCCCAAATGCAGCTGCCACCTTTCAGAAGTAGACAGAGAAGGTGTTAATATAGGTCTATTTTATTAAAAACTGCATTTCTCCAACAGCATTTGAGCTGCCAGGTTTTAACTTTAAGTATTTGGGGAGCTGGGCTTGGCGTTCCTATGTTAAAGGGCAATTAACTGAGGATGTCTCATTAGAGGGGCAGGGAGGGGATCTGTCCTGCAGGGAGCTCTCACAGGTACTTTCAGCTTTGCTGAGGCTGGACGTGGAGCAGCGAGGGATTTTTCTAGGATGAACCACATCAGTACAGCTGCAGTGCAGGGACATCTGGCCCCACACACATCTCTGGGGGAGGACCACCAAGAAGAGCCATGGAAATGATCAAAGTCATGTGGGGAAGATCCTGAGCATTCAGGACCCCAGTAAAAAGCTGCAATGCTCTGCCTTGGCTCTGAGGTTTCCGTGGCCTCTGTGAATGTGGCCTGGGGCCAGGCTGGAAGGGAGCAGGGAGGGGAGCCTGAGGAAACCTGCTGCTCTGCACGAATGTGAAGAAGTCGAGTGGATTTGCAAGTCCCCAAATTCCACATGTGCTTCAGAGCAAGGAGCGATAATGGATGGGCTCCGCTTTCGGGAAGGCGAGTTTAAATAATTAAGAGGAATAGTGAGGTGGAAATGAATGTGCAGAAGGTTTGGGGCTCCCTGGAAAGAAGCAGAGATGAAAGGAACGGCCTTGCTACAATATTCATAAAGCTCTGAAGGCAGCAGCATGAGTGCCTGGAAGAAGGGTTGTTGAGTGAGCTCGTCTCCTCCGGAGACCCTGTCCGGGCAGCTGGCGCAGGCGTGGGAGGATGTGCTTGGCATGTTCGGGGGGAGCAGCTCTTGCGGCTCTTTGTGCCACATGCAGGAGATGCCTCAGCCCTGCCCAGCCCCAGGCAACTGGGGGTCTCCTGCCCACCCCCAGCCCCTTTCCCTTCCTCATGGATTTTATTCATTCCTTCTCCTTTGTCAGGGATGAGAAACTGGGAAAGTCTGTGCGTGAATGGGTCAAACCCTAAACTGGTTTCATTGGACCAAAATCTGGGACACCAGTGCCTCATGCACTGGTGCTGGTATGGGGTCTTTGTGCTGGGGATGGTGTTGAACATCAGTACTTTGTTGCTGGGAGTCAGCACTGGGTGCTGGAGCTTGTACTGAGGCCTGGGAGTGGCACTGGATATTGATCCTAAATCTTGGTCCTGGTAGTAGGGACAAGCATTTGGTGTTGGTCCTGGGTGTGAGGTGCTGGTTGTGGGTGTTGGTAGTTGCTCTGATGCCTTGTGCTTTCAAAACCCTCGGCAGCATCTTGCTTTCCTGTTGGCCAGACATGACTGCCCTGTGTGGGGAGCACTGTCCCTCCATGCAGCCCCCAAAATCCAGGGTCCTCCACAGGCAGCTGTGAGTCCTGGGCAGTCAGGAATGTTCCATGGGAGATGACACTTCATTAGCATTGTCCACCTTGGACTTTCATGTGACTTATTGCCAAGAACCAGGTGCATCACACACCTCTGGTGCATCCCCAGTGTCCTGGTGTGAGCTGCTTATCCCATCCCAAGTGGGAAGAGGGGTCTTCAGCCCTGCCCCCGTGGATCCCCCCTTTCTGACACCCCCAAGGGAAGAGTGTCTCCCAAGACCAGACGAACTGACCCCAACATGAGCTTTCTGATGTGGATTCTCTGTAGCAGTGGGGAAGTGCTGCAGAAACTCCAGCCCTCAGTCCAGGACTCATGGAGGTGTCTGAAGGATCCAGGATTCATCAGCAAACAGCAAACAGAAGGAGGGTGAAGGATGCTGACTCGTTCCTGGGGGCTGGGCAGGAGGTGGGGATGCTCCCTGGAAGGTTTTGGGAAGCTCACGGATGCCTCCTTGAGCACAGCCCATTGCTGCCACTCCCACTGAGGACAGCTTTGCGGGTTCTTGCTGCCCCTAACCAAACTCAGAATTTCCCTGGGCAGCATTGACCTAACTCATGAAATCCACTGATTTCCTGTTCAGACAGAGGGGTAGAAGCTTATGCAAACCACAAAGAGCTGCTCTCCCCTGCATTTCTCCTCCCTGTGCATTCCCCAGGGAGGGAGGGTTGGCAGAGCACAACACAAAGCAGATATATGAACATCTGGAACATTTCTTAGATGGAAGAACTTAATGTGCCTGGCTTGTTTGGCTGCTAACTCACTAGTGAGCCCAGGGTTTGGCTCCTGAGGGATTTCCATTCCCAGCATTGCCATGGGATACTTCACCCACAAATGGACGCTGGAGTTGCCACTTTTCTCTGTGCTGACCATCATGGCCCTGGGTCAGACTGGAGTGCACCACAGCTGCTCCCACCTCACAGTGCACTGACACACGCTGGACGTGACGTAAGCGAGGGCTGTTTTCCAGATCGCTGGTGGCTAGGCATGGTTTTAACTGTGCTGTCTTTGGCCCTAAATGCTCAGTGTGGCATTTGGGGACATGGTTTAGTGGTGAACCTTTCAGGCCTGGGTTGATGGTTGGACTCAATGATCTTAGAGGTCTTTTCCAACCTTAATGATTCCTTGGTTTTATAATAAAAGCCCTTGGGAACTGCGTGCTTTTCAAATGCATCCTTGTCTGGAGTTGCATTATTTCAGAGGAAATCCAAATCAAGTACTGCCTTTGCTTCCCAGTGGGCCAAGGAGGGTTTTTGCTGGTTTGATGTGCCTGCAGACATCTATCGCTGTGTTAATGTGAAGTTTGGCACATTTCACAGTGGCCACTGTCTCAGAAAATCTCCCCGGTGGGTGCACATTCACTCCCCACTCACCAGGCTCTGCTCCACACCAGCCTGTTGGCCGCTGGCCACGCCACTTCATCTGGGAGGCCTGACAGATTATTTAGTGGCTGCTGCCATCGCAGAATCCCGCGGAGTTTCTGCAGCAGAGGCTCGGCAGAGCCCGCAGCCCGGCTGTCAGCGGGGATGGGGGTGCAGCAGCCAGCAGTCTGCTGGTGTGGGGTGCAGCATTCCCCTCTCCCTCCACAAGCCAAGCTGTGCTTCTTGGGTGGTTGTGGGTGGTTCAGGGCAGCAGTGACCTCCCTCACAGAGAGCCATGGAAGGCTGTGAGAGGTGGAGGCAGCCGGGGCAGTGGGAGCTGCTGGCCCAGGACGATGCAAGGACATGTGAGCAGGACCAGGCTGCTAGGGTCTTGCAGTATTTTTCAGGGACCAGCAGCAAACTCTGAGCTAAAGGGGGATCTCTGCGGGGACTGACTGGGAATGTGAAGAGAAGGAGGAGGGGAAAGTAAAGCAACCACCGCAGTGGGAGTGGGCAGTGGGATTAGTGACACCAGAGAGGCAGAAGGGCTGTGGCATGAGGACAGCCCTGGTTTTCCCCAACCCCCATGACTGCCCACAGTGTGACCGAGCAACATCCCCATGGAGATGGGTACTACTGGGGCTCAGCTGCTGATGGGGTCCCCAGGCACTGGGGCACCATCCTCCCGCCGTGACTCTGTGGAGGGGCCATGCTGTGTCTGGCAGCAGGCTCAGGGCTGCCCCGCCTCACCCCATGTCCCAAAGCCCTGGGGGAGAGGAGTCCCCAGTGCCCAAGGATGCCCTGAGGGTAGACTGGGATCCTCCTCTGTGCCCTCAGCAAGGGAGGGGGTGATGCCAGTGGCTCAAGGAGCATCACACCAGGGGACAGAGGGGCAGTGCACCCTTGTACTGTGCTTGAACGGCCACATCACCAGGGCATGGCCAAGGTGGATCCCCCCAAATTCACACTTTTCTCCCCCAGATCTCCCAGCTGGGGACAGGACCTTGTGGAGGAATCCAGGAAGGGATGCATGTACATCTGTGGTGTGAAGCCCTTTTCCAGGCAGGGGGGGTAGATCCCAGGGATCCAGTGCCCCACACCTGGGGGCCATGCTCACCCTCAAACCCCTGCCGAGGCCAAGCCCTGAGGGCTGAGGGTCGTGCCAGAGAGGGAGCCCTGCCAGCCTCCTGCAGATTTCTGTTACCTGCCATGGCACTCCGCGCATCCCACGTGCTGCCAGCATCTTCAGCTGCAAGCAGCACACCCACAGTCTTTCCCTCCCTTTAAACTAGGAGGCCAATCCTTCTCCCTGGGTTTACTGTCCTGGACGTTGGGCTGTTGAAGATGTCCCTTGCCTTCCAGTGAGCTCTGCTCTTTAAACCATGACAGATGTTCCCAGGGGCAAGTTGTAAGGAAATCAACATGCAGAATTGAAATATAGTGGAAATAGCCTAAAAGTCCACGGTAATTAAGCAGAGAAATGGTGTCAGTCTATTTGTAGAAGTGTCTTGCAGTGGAAACATTGCACTTGCTCCTCAGCCCTGGGGAGTGTCTGATGCTGGGGTTTCAGCCTTAAACCCCAATTCCCAACGGGCTTCCAACACTGGAGCAGGGCAGAGGCTGAGCCCTGTGCTTTCGGGAAGGGTGACTCCAGGGGCACAGCTGAACTTGAGATGTTTCAGGGGATGTCAGAGCCTTTACCAAAGGCTTTACCATGTTAGTCTTGGATGGTAAAAGCCCTTCCTGCTGCCCTGGCCACAGCCTCAGCAGATGCTCTGTGCCCAGAGTGGGGACGGAGCCGGCAGTGAAACCTCGAGCCAGGCTGCTTTGGGCCTTCCCTCCAGGGGCTAGGTAGAGCCACGTCTCTGTCTTCTGCAGGGCAAGGGGGTCCTTGGTGTGATGCCAATGCCACCATGCCCAGGGCCCTGCTGATGTGGGGGTTTCACAGACACTGTCCACGCTTGAGTGGGGCTGGCCGGGGGTCGCAGCAGTGAGAGGAATGAGGGACGGGGCTGCAAAAGCTGCTTAAGGGATTTGAACTCTTAATCCCCATTACAAATTAATGTCCAAATCCCTGGCGTGGGGGCAAATCCCACCCCAGAAGTTAATTTTTCTTCAAAACAAAAAGAAACAATCTGTAGCATGTAGGACCAGCAGCCCAGGAGCGGGGCTGGCCAAGGTCACCCACAGCCTCAGGCCACCCACGGCCAGGCGCTGTTCAGGCACAGCTGCCCATGGCTCCCCCTGGGCGTTGGGACATTCTCTTCCTAGCTGGCTGTTTCAAAGCCTGGGAACACAGCTCGGGCTCTCATCCTGGTGACTGCTCTTCCCTCTGCCACCTAGCCATTAGTGAGTCCCCAGAACCCTCCTCCCATATTTTGGGAAAATATTTCCCCTCTTCTGCAAAACAGTAGCTTGTTTGGAGAAAGTTCCAGCTCCTGGGAACCCAGTCAGGTTCTGTTGCTTTGAAATCAATTCCCATCTGAGGGCTAAGCTAATTTTACACATGACTTACTTTCACACCTTTAACAAGAAGCAGTTTCTTTCTCGATGAGCAGTGCATATGGCAGTTAAATTGATTATTCATTGACTGAGTGAGAACATTCAGCACAGAAACTGCACTGGATACCCAAGGCATTGGAAAGAGTCTACAGAGAAGCAGGGAAAAGTGCAAACAGGAACATATCCAAACTCGCTGAAGCTCGCTGACAGGGATCACATCTTGTGCTAAAGCTGGTGAAAAAGTCAAGGTGTAATTTAGTTTTAAAATCTGGCTCAGCTGGCCTTTCCCTGGCATTTCCTGCGCTTTGGCAGCAGTGTTCTGTCTGTCCACAGCCACAGGAAGGTGCTGCACGGCTGTGGGGATGGGAGAACCCACTGCAGGCTCAGAGCACTGGGATACACGGGTTGGATTCTGCTCCTGCTTCACCTTTCACTCCTTTCATGTGCAATGGAAATCCCTGACACAGGGCACAGGGACTCCCACTGACTCCTGGTGTGGGAGCATTGCAGGAATTCTTACTTGGAGGAGGATGGACCTTTGCACAATACAGGACCCTCCACCATTTGGTCACTCATAGGGGCAAAAGGCTCAAAGCAAAGGTCCTTGACCTGGCCATGCTCCTCTCTCCCTCCATAAGGATGTCTCTGTATTTCCACTCAGCTCTAAGCAAAACCACATCTTGGGCAGGAGACAGCGGGTGCTCAGAAAGGGAAGGGTCCATCACAGCCCCATGAGCCCAGTGGCCATGGGATCTCCCTGCTGGTCAGACAGGGCCAGCCCCAGCACCAGGTCAGGGTGGCCACAGCATTGTGCAACCACGTTTGGAAACCCCAGGCAGGGATGGAGACAGCCCCTGGCTCTGCAGTCCATCCCAGGGCTGTATCTCCTCCACAGAAGGAGCTTTTTGGTGGGTCCCACCCAAATCCCATGAGCAGCAGCTGCTGCATCACAGACAGGAGTTTTTCCCCGTCATCCCTAGGCTGGATTAAATCCCCCCAGCACAGCCCCTTCCAGAGCATCTGCTCCAGTTTCTAGCAAGCTGCATGGGAACAGGCTCTTTGCCGGAGTTATCCCAGCCCCGTTCCAGGTCTGTGGGTCCTGCTGCTGGATCATTCCCAGACCTTGGCAACGCAGGAATTTTGCTGTAATTTCCTTGCCCAGGTGGTAATCGTAACGAACATCCTTGCCGCAAGGAAGCTCAGCACTGTCAGCTCGAATGACGCTTTAATTCAGGTTAATTAATGGGTTCAGGCAAGAACAAACAAGCAGACAGGCTCCTCAGAGCAGGTGATGGAAGAGCTGAACCCAAGCTGACAACCGCCCACGGGAGACGGCCAGTCCGGGGGTGTTGGGGGGGAACACTCCTGCTTGAAGCTGCACGGGGCACAAACCCAGCTTGTCCTATGCGGGCACCGAGGTCTTATCATCCCAAGACCCCAAACCACCTGGCAGCAAGCAGAGAAAGGTCCCAGGTCAGCCCAGGACCTGGCAGGTGCCCAAAACACTGAGCCAGGGAGGTGTTTCTTCATGACAGGTCTTTCCAGGATGTCCCTCCAATGCTGGGGGCTATGTAGGTGCACCCCACCTCCACGGCATATATCTGGGGTGGGTGCCTGGATTGAGCCCCAAATTTTTGATGAGGTGTGATGTGAATTTGCTCTGACGGGCCAGCAGCTAGGGCTCAGGACCAGACAAGCCTTCTAGGCTGAGACAACCTCCATGGAGCTCAGCCTTCTGTGTGCTCCCAGCACCCACCTCAACAGAGGTGGCTTGTGCCAACCTGCCTGTTGGCACGCCCGCCTCCAAAGTATAGGACAAGCCCTAACGGATTGTCCTAAATTTTATGAGAAAACAGGATTTGGTACCTGGGGAGGGTTTTCTTGTGAAGCAGTATGGGGTTCTGGCTAGATTGGAGGAGGCTGTTGGGGCAACACGCCGCCCACCCGGGCTCTGTGCAGAGCCTGCATTATTCCTTCTTTTCACTGTAAAACTGCTTCTGAGGGACACACTCATGAAATATAAATGTGAGACCTGCTTTAGGAGGGCAGAGCCCAGAGATGAACAGCGGGTCTGCGCAGGCGGCAGCTCACAGCCTTTCCCTTCTTAGCTGCAATTAATAATTTATGGTTTTCATAACACGAGCTGTGATCTGAGAGCCCAAAAAGCCCTGGGGGCTGGCAGGGCTGACCCCACAGCTCACTGCCACCAGTGCTTAGCCTGCACAGACAGGCAGTGTCCCCACAGCCCTCCACGCAGTGCCACACAGGGTTGGGCCACAGCTTGCCATGAGCACAGGGGTCTGTTCCCCAGTGAGGGTGGGTGGCACTGACTGGGAATGGGTGGGCATGGGCTGGTGATGGGTTGGTGGGTGGTGATGGCTGGTGATGGGTTAGTGAGGGGTGGGGACTTGTTGGTGAGGGGTGGCAATGGGTTGGTGGTGGGTGATGGATGGTGATGTGTTGGTGGGGATGGGTTGGGGATGGGTTGGGGATGGGTGGCAACAGATGGTGAGGGGATGGTCATCGGTGGCAATAGGTTGGTTATGGTTGATGACAGTCCTATAAAACTTTACAGTTTGGGGTCTCTAGGAGTGAGAAGAGGGGTAATAGCCTGCTGGGGGCTGGGTAAATCTGAATGAAAACCTGTCTTCACAATCATCCCTGGGTGAGAACCTCTGTTTCTACAATGTCATTGTCTTCTGTGAGGAAGATGACCCAGAATAGTTAATTTTGAGTGAGCTGACACTGTCCATGCCCAGGAGATACCAAGTACTGGGCCAGGGTTCAGAGGGTTGGGGATCAGCTTCTGCCCATGCGAGGACAGCACTGAGCCAAGCTGGGGCGATGGGACTGCAACACAAATATGGCCCCTGCAGCCATGGCACTCCCTTGCTGGAGGGTCAGGACAGGAAGGGGCTGCGAGGGGCCCAGGAGAGGAGATGCAGCTCCGGGCAGATTGCCCAAAAGGCAGGGCAGAGGTACAGGCAGTGTGCGTACAGATGCCATACAGACAACACCACCATTTCCCTGCCGGAGCCATAGAGCCTGGCTGAGCATCCTCTGCCACTCCTGGAAGGAGAGTGGTGCCGGGGCCACCATCACCCACTGTGCCTAGGGACACTGCCCTGGGTGTGTGTTCCCAGGCAGAGATTGGCTCTAGGCCAGGTGTGGGGGTGGCACCGGGGCCAGCTGAGGTGTCCCAGCTCCCACATGCCCCTGTCTGGGCTGAACTTCCCCCTCCCGGCTTCTGCTCTATTTTCAGCTCAGCTAGAAAAAAACCCTTTGGAGTTGTTGTTTCTTCCTTTGTTTCCTAATTTAGATGGTCCCAAGGCTCCACAGGCAGATAAAGGCGAGTTTATTGCTTCTCTGTGTTTATGGCACTGCTGGAACACACTGCTCCCACAAATATTACATCAAGGGAGCATGGGGAAGTCCCCGGCATGGCTTAACTCTCACCTACATCTGCCTATCACTGCTCACCTCTGGCACCCTGACATCGCACCCCTGCTGTGCCGCTGCCATCTCTGTCTGGGCTCCACGGCGCTGCCTCCGTCCCTGCGTCACCCTCTGCCACAGCCGATGCCCTCGGCTCCTGCCCCGAATCCTGCTGGTGCCTTGGCTCATCCCATGACTTGGGAGAGTCCTAGTGCCAGGTGCCACATGGATCCCACGGCTTCACGTTGGCCTCAGGCCCTTCTCACGTGCCCACTCTGCCCACAGGGAGTTTAGGGGCAACACCAAAATGCCCCTAGGGGATCAGCTAACACCCTCCATGTCCCCAACAGCTCTGCTCTGCTATCGGGGCAGAGAAGGGACAGGGCAGAGCAGGCTCAGAGACAGGCAAGGATGCAGGGACACTACAGGACGGCAGCCGAGCTCATCACATCGTTGGGAATGGGGACCCTTCGGGATGTGGGTCCCTTGCATCCTGGAGACCTCAGCCCTCCCTTGGTCTTGGCAGCCACAGCCCAGTCAAAAATCATCCCCGAGGGGTGCTGGGACGGTGCTTGCAGCAGCAGAGCTGCCCCTGCCAGCCCCTGGCTCTGCCAGCCCCTGGCTCTGCCGGAGGCGGCTGGGCTGTCCCTGGCCGGGAGTGCCGGGCTGTGCGGGCTGTTGCAATGAAACACGAGGCCCGGGCAGTGTTTGTTTGGCTGGGACAGTGTGTCACCGCCACCGAGCCCAGGTTGCGTCATGCCAGCGGAGAGGGAAGAGCAGTGCCCGGCCTCCATCTGCTCCATAGCCAGAGGGAATGCAAGGGTAGGGGACAGGCAAGGAAGGGGAGGGATGGCAGTGGGAGGGCAGGGGGAACAGCAGTGAAGTTGGAGGGTTTGTTAACAGTGTGAAAGGAGCTGGGGGTTAGGGGAACCCCGAGGCACTGGAGGGAAGGGCTCAGGGCTGGGGCCAGGGGTGTTGGTGGCTGTGCTTTAATACAGCCTGACTTACCCGCACAGCGCTGGTGGGAGGGGGATGCCTGTGAGACCTCTTCTGTCAACAAAAGTCCAGAGACAATGACATTGGGGATGTCAGTGCTTTTCAGGGCAGAGGTGTGATGAGCCTCAAAGCCCCTGTCACAAGCACTGCCCTGGCATGCTGCCAGTGCCCTGCCTCTTTCCAGGGTGACAGAAAAATGAACTCAAAATCCCTCTTTGTGGGATGGCTGGATAGCCAGAGATCTCTAGCAGGGTGTGGTTGATGGGGCCCATTCTCCCTGTCTCGAGTCCTGAGGGGTGTTGGTTGTGGTGTAAACCAGTGGGGTCAGATCCCTCATGGTGGTTGGCACCTGGCACAGTGTCCTTACCACCAAGACTTGACTAAAATGCAAACGCTGGCCTGCTTGGTCTGGCTTTCCAAAGAGTTCCAAAACCCCTGGCCAGTCTCACCACTTCTTCCCAGGCAAGGATGAGACAGCAGACTGGCACTGCCTTACGCAAGCTGTGGTGGTCACGCTGGGCACAATGCTGACCACACGTGGCTGTGGAGGTGTCCCAGGCAGGCTGCATCGGGCAATTGAGGTTATCTGGCACCAATGGAGGGGAGAGGGAAGTCTGTCCCCTCCCCTCCATGCTCTGGCTCCATGGAAAGGGACATCATCCTCCTCTGAAGTCAGCCTGGAGGCTGGGAAACGTGTCAGACCCTGAGCAGCAGTGAGGTCAGGGATACCTGGAGAGGAGCTGGACCTTGGGGAGTGGTAGTGTGAGGGCAGCAAAGAAAATCAGAGATAGGGACAGGAAATAACAAATGTGAGTCAGCTGAGAAGTACATGGGCAAGGACAGTTTTGGGGAGCTAATCTGCAGGAGATAACGCTGCCACAATGGAGGAGCCTTGGAGACAAGCTCATGGAAAGGAAGAGTCAAGGCACAGAGGTGTCCGGGACTCCAGTGGCCAACACAGTCCTTTGCATTAGACTCAGTGACTTCTCCCTGGGAGCTGGGGGAAGCATGAGATCCTGCACCCAGCCTCGGGCACTCCAGAACCATGTACACTTTGGGATGCATTTCACAGCCTCCAAAGGTTTCCCTAAAATCCTGCACTGGGTGTTTATCCCCTGGCAGACAGGACTAGCTGTGGGTGCAGCCTGTCTGCTTTTAGTCTAGTGGAGATTAAGCTCTCCAGGGCCTAATGGCGATTCTTTTGGCAACCGTTCAGCAGGCCTTAATCCATCTTATCTCTGCTCTGAAAGGATAAATTAGGTGCCTCTCCAAGCGCTCAATGGGGAGCAGGAGCGGCGGGAGCTCTGGCAGAGCACAAGCTGCTGCAGGCACCCCGGGGCTGCCCTACATACGGCAAAGAGCCGCGGAGGCAGCAGCTCTCAGGCGGGAGCCAGGGCCATCGGGGGGCTGGGGGAGAGGCAGCACTGCAGGACGGCCAGCACACTTCCCTGCACCCAGCAGAACCCTCTCACCTTGCTCCCCTTGCACATCCAGCTGTTGGCAGCACCAGGAGTCTTGGCCTGAGTAATGAAGGTCCCGATTCCCTTGGGATTTGCCTGGGTATGAGTCAAGAGCAGTTTCTTGGCTCGTGGGGAAAGACTGGCAACAACAAGACCCCACTCATCCTGTGCAAAGGCTCCCATGCCTGGACCAGTGCCTGTGCAGCCCATCCAACCCATCTGACACCTAGGGATGTCCCTGCTCCCACAATCCAGATGTAGTCAGGGCTCCCAAGTGACAGAGAGGACATCATGGTCATGTGGGATGGTCCCATCATCCCACTCACCGCTTGCTGTCAGGCACAGGGACTCTGAACTTGCCTTTTCCAAACCTGTCCTGACATTGCTAATAATAACTGTGTTAATTAGGGAGTTCTTACAGCCCTGCATGATTTGTTCAGTCAGTTACGGGGAATATTGTCAGGGTAACGCAAATGAGGGGTGGCAGTCACTTCTCCAGCAGCCGTCTGGAGTGCTGGAGCCATGTCTGAGACCCGAGGCACTCACTGCACATCAGGGTGACCCAGCTGATGCCACAGGCAAGGACACGGTTCAGTCCCACATGGACATTTGGCCCAAGGAGCCCCATGGCTGCTCGTGTCCATCTCCACCACAGGGCACTCAAAGGCACGGTTTGGGGCGAGGGGCTGTGCCCCAGCTGGGCCATCTGCCCTGAGCCCACCAGCTGTCCCTGGCTCTTAGATGACTGCCTGTCATGATGGCATCTTGCCTTCTCCAACTCCCTTCCAAGTGAAATCAGAGAGGACAGTGACACTGTCCATGGGCTCTGCAGAACCTGAAATCTCCCACTTCTCTGCATTAAAGTGTTGCTGCTGTGGGTGGCTGGAGGCTTAATTTCTTTTTGGCTGTGGTATCCCTCAGGTGACAGATAGTCTGGTAGCTCACTTGCTCACCTGCCCACCCAGCAGGGGTTAGTGCCACAGCATGGCGCTGGGACAGGGTCTCTCCGAGCCTGCGGGGAGGACTGGGTTACCCTGAGATCAGCTGGGGACAGTTTGCAGGATGGTGAGAGAGCCCCTGTGACATCACCTGGTCTCGTCCTGCATACACCCCACAGCTGGGAAATGCCTTTAGAGGGGAGGTTTCCTTCTTTTCTGCGGCACGGCAAAGGCGGTGATGGGTTCTCTGTGGGGCTGCTGCCAGCTGGCACCCACTGGTGCTGCGAGGGGCCCGGCCCCACTGGATCCCCCTCTCAGGGGCGGCTGTGGGCGGTGCCACCGCCCAGCATCGCTGCCATCCGCTGTCCTTGCTCCTGACCTCAGCCCTGTTTGCTTTGGGCCAAGCTGTGCTGCCCGTCAGTCAGTGTTCGAGGTGGCTGAGGTGGCTGTGGAAGCTCTCCAGGCGCTGCCAGGGTGACACCCTGGCCATCTAACCCAGCCCACCACACCAGCCCCCAGCCCGCCCCCACACTGCATCAAAGGTTCTGTGGGGACCCCAGGCACCCCTCCTTCACTGGAGGATCGTGGGGGTCTTTGCTGGAAGATTTAATCAATGTCTTGTTTCTCTCCTTGGCTCTAAAGCTCCTTTTTTCCTCTGGAACAGCATAAGAATTAATTGAGCAAGAATTAATCAAAAAGCAGAAAGATGCAAATTTTCAAATGAGACATCAGGTGCTGCAGGTCCTGCCCTCTCTGTACTTTGGTTCCAACCTCAGCTTGTTCTGCTCCAGCCGCCGGCAGCCCTCGTGTCTATTTCTGGCCCCAAGCCCTACATGAGCAGAAATCCCCTCTGCATTGTGTCACCAGTTGAACTCCAGTGCATGCTGTCTCCAAAGTAACAAGCAGCTAAAATTGGTAGAAAGTTTGATCTGAGCCTCAGCCAAGCTTAATTTTTAATTGCTTCTAATTTCACTCTCTGGGCTGGGTTTGCCAAGCCGGGCAGAAAGGTCACAGGGGCAGGTGTGGGCCCGGTCACCCGTGGGCAGCGCTCTGCTCTCCCTGGTCTGGAGCCCTCAGCCCCAGCACTCTGAGGGTACTCAGGGCCCCCAGACCCTGGGGTCCAGCTCAGCTGCCTTGTCCCTGGCTCTCCAGGCTGCCAGACAGGCTCTCAGCTCCCCAAGAGACCCATTTGTTGCCCCCATGGCAGAGACTGAGCCCCTTGACTGAACCAAGAAGGCGGCGGGACAGATTTTCAGCTTTCGGGTTTGTGTGTTCCAAAGACTGTCATGGGGTGAGGATTTGGTACTAAATCCCAAACACCTTGTGGCATTCCTGAGCCCATTGCCATTCCTGCAGCCTTTCCCATTCCATGCCTGCAGCCTTTGTCTTCCCATCCCACCCCTGAAGCATACCCCTTCCATTCCGTCCATCCCATTCTATCCCATCCCATTGCTGCAGCCTTCCCCTTCCCATTCCATGGTTGGTCAGCCAGCCAGGAGAGCATTTCCGGCATGGAGACACACAGGGAATCCTACAGTCAGCACTCACATTCCCTGGAAGGCACCTCCTCTCCCAAGTGTCTCCCTGAGCAGGGATCATGAGGCTACATACCCAGTGTTATTCATGGCTGCCAACAGAGAGCGAAAATCTTCTGGTCCTGGCTCAGAGCTGCTGGAACTTTGCACAAAATCCTCAAACACGTTGTGCCTGTGCTGACACAGCAAACAGTTACTCAAATGGCAAAGGTCACTTTCCCCTTCCTGACAGCTATTTTTGCTACATGTCCTGAAGTCCAAGGATAAAGGAGATGCAGAGCCAGGCAGAGCTCCACCCCTCACACCCGCTCAGGGTGTTAGAAAGATTTGGGAGAGAGGAAGAAACCATCCTGGGGAAGAAGCGAGGAGGACAGTGTCCCTCCCACCTGGTCCTGCTGATGTCCCACAAAATCATCCCGAGGAGCTCTGAGTGGGGTTTGCAAACATCCATAGGATGTGGTTGTGCAGATGAGCATTGCCTGGGCTGGCTGCACAGCTGGGTTTCACCAAAGCCCTGAGGCTGTGGTGAGGCTCCTCCCCAGAAAGTCATCAGCACCTCAGCAAGGCTCAGCATCGAATGGAGAGCAGCGAGTGCCAGCAGCTCCCAGCCCTGTGAGGCTGCCGTGTGCCACCGGTGGCTGGGAGCACCTGGGAACCAACAGAGGTGGGGGAACAGCCACGAGGGCCCAGCCCGGTGCTGGTGATGCTACAACCCATAAACTGCCCCAACTCGATGGTGCTGAAGGCACAGGAAGGTCCAGCCAGCCCTGCTGCGATAGTGCATTCCTGATGATATTCACGTTTTCTGCAGAGTCCCGGGAGAGGCTGGTGACAGGGAGCTCCTGGGCAGCCCTGCACCGAGAGGAGGAACACGCACCAGAAATGCTGGTGGGCTTTCTCTGGTGGGTCCAGCGGAACTCTTGATGAAAGTCAGGTCCCCACCAAGGAACGCATGGAAAGTCATATGTTGCCCTGAGTTTTGCAGTCTTCGATGTTTTCATTTTCTGTAAGAGTTTCTCAAGCACTTTTTGTAAACATAGCCATGCTTTGCTAACCGTGCTTCATTATTTGCATTCCATTTCTCCTAGGTGGAGACATTTGATAGATTTTTCCTTTGACCAGTGTGATTGAGGGGTGTTAATTTCTCCCTCCAATCCACGGTGATTTCTAAGAACATATATAAATAAAGGCTTGGGGTCACGGCCCAGCTCTTTCTGCTTCCCTCTTGACGGGTGCCTGCGTGGTGCTTTTCGTGTCCAAGTGCGACAGTCATCCAGGGGGACTTGCCTGGGGCCACTCCCACCTCATGGGCAGGGGCACTGGAAAGGCTGGGACCAGCCCTCTGCACCCTGACCTTTCTCTCCCCAGAGAGTTTCTCCCAAAGGAAGACTCTGCCCAGTCAAGGGCACTGATCTGGGTGGGTTTGGAAATGGCCATTTAGCAGGAGGGAACCAAAAAAACCACCATTAAAAGTGACACTCACCCACACAAACCCTACTCTTCAGCTGGAATGGAGAAGCCATGATGCCCTGTGGTCTCAGGTGGTCACTGCCAGCTCATGACCATGGCATGGTCGGCCACTTCGATTGACAGGAAACTCCCCATTTTGGACTCATTTTTTTGGGATGGGAGGGTTTTCATGGACTCAGAATTTGCCTTTTCTCTGTGCTTTGCAATGGGGAAACAATTTCCAGGCCCCCCGAGTGTGTAGCTGCATTCTTGTCAATCAGGACCTTTTTTTATCTAGGTATTTGAATTTCCAGGTGTGGGGGATCACCAGATGTCAAACCTGGGTGCCTCCCAAGGGCACGTGCTCAGCTCTGGGTGAGTGAGGTGGTCCAACAGCAGCATCCAAGCTCAAAGCTCAGGCACAGACTTGGACCCACGTCAGGTTTCCTACAGTGCCGAGCAAAGTCCCGGGAACAGAAACACCTGTCTGCCAGGTAAAACCCCCCCACAGCCTTTGGTTTTTTAAGAAATTCAAACTAATCAGATGCTGCTCTGTCCTGCCCTGTGCTAGCAGAAGAACTGCATGGCACATGCACCTCTCTGACCTGAGGATGAGGAAAGCTGGGTGTAGGATGCCCCTGCAGAGGTACTTGTGAGTACTGGGTACTGGGTTCCAGGTGTGGGATGCCCCAGGCGAGGTATCTGTGGGTGCTGTGTACTGGGGTGGTAGGTTTTGGGTGTAGGATGCCCCAGGGGATGTATCTCAGTGCTGGGTGATGGATTCTGGGTGTGGGATGCCTCAGGGGAAGTACTTTTGAGTACTGGGTGCTGGGCAGCCCCCACTTGGGAAGCCAAGCCCAGCAGCAGGGACAGTGCTGCTGTTCTGGGGAGAGCTCAGATCCACCCCATGGGCAGCAAAATGCTCAGTTTAGGAAACCAAGAATCAGCCAAAGTCCTTGTCAGAGCAGGGAAAGAGCCATGGTTGGAAATAGGGCCAGCTCTTCTCTCCCAGCGCTGCTGGGGATCTGGAGCTTCCCCAGCCACTGCTGCTGTTTTGCCAGCAAGGGGGATGGGAAAGGGGATGCTGGAGTTCTTGATGCTTTGGGGCATTTTCATCTGTTTATTTTCAGGTTTTCACAGTTTTTTTCATCTCTCAGTGCCTGTATGTCCTGTGAGGTGGGGTGTGAAAATCTAGAAAAATCCAGAATCTGAGCATGAAAATGCAGAAAAATGTTGACTAAAAATCAAGATATCTTCCCCATTGGAAAATGCATGCAACAAAGCCTTGTTTTCATCACTCTTTTTTTGGTCCCCAACCCTGCAGACCCTTCCCTTTACCTTTACAGCAGGAAATAGCCTGACTTCCTGGAGGCAGCCCGAGGCCGGTGTTCCCGGACACCCCGTTACATAGCTGAGCACAGTGTGGACACAGCTGGCTGGGGGAGGAGAGACGTCACCACCACCTCGCCTGGTCCCTGTAGGCACGGCCCTGCCTCTCCCTGAGCTTTGGCCAGCAGAGCCAGACAAGGAATCCGAGCATTACGTTGTCTTAGTCATGAACCAAACAGAGAGACGTGAGGGAAGAGGTTTGATCCCCAGCTGGGGTTTTCAGGACGGTGCCTCAAAATTTGCATGCTTTGCTCTTTGCTGCTGCATGAGGAATATGTCCCCTGTCATTCTCCCGGATAAAGCTCTGCTGCACTTTCCTGAAAGTCTCTTCCCAGGAGGAAAAGCAGCTGTGGCCCCATGGGGACAGGCAGAGATCTAGCAGAGCCCTCGTGGATGTGGCTGCTGCTGGCTGTGGGTGAGGAGGCCACACAGCTCTTATCCAGCACGGTGTTGGACAGGAGGGCACATCCCCAGGGGTTCTTGGGGACACCCATCCTGAATGTGCTTGGACAGCTAAAAACCTTCCTGGGCAGCAGAAGTGACCTGGTGGTTTTTCACACAGCGCAGCCAAAAAAAGCCGTCTGTGTTGCATCAGGAGATCCAGCCCATGAGGGGCTGTGCCAGCAGGACAGAGGGGTCACGGCCGCCGGCAGATGCTGACTGATAAATGCCAAGCAGTGCCAGAGCTGTCTCTGTCCCAACACAGAGGAGGAGATAGGTGGCCAGGAGTGACATCAGGGCGCTGGATGAGCTCTGTGGGCTTTGCTTGTACTTGCCACAGTGGCTCTCTCCTTCCAGTGGCTCTGGGCACCTCCTTTCAGAAACTATGAATGAAATGAAAGGATGTTCAAAAAATATTGGAGAACTCCCCTGTCATCCTCATGCCCACCAAAGGCACTGTCTGTCACTAGCCAAAGGCTGCTGATAAAATAGAAGCCACCGTTGTCTCACAAAGACAGCAGAGACCAGTCCTGGTCCCTGTGGTCCGGCCCTTCCCACACAGGCCTGTGAGCAGACTGAGTGTGCCAAGGGGCAGCCTCATCCCCAGGAACCTGGAGCTCCCTGAGCCCTCAGCTGCAAGCTCAGCCAGCCAGAGTCCCTAATGTGAAACGCATGTTGGTTAAACCGAGAGATGACTGTAAAAAATAAGGGTCGGATTTCTCTGGCTGCGAAGCCTCCCACGTTACCCCAAGCCCTCTGGTTTCCTGCCTTCCGGCATGTGTGACCTTCTGCACAGTAACCCTGGTGCTCCCCACAGAGCCCGGGATGGCAGGAAGAATAAAGGGGAGTGAAGACTTGCATAACGTTCATCCAGGCTCGCCAGGAAAATGAGGAGGCTGCTTGGACCGAGAGCATTGCTGGCCTTTTATGTCGGCTTTTCAAACGTAAAAATGGGGCTCTGGGCTAACGGGCCCAGGACCTTCCCCAGGTGAGGGACCCCAGGGTGGCTGCAACCCTCACCCATCCTCTGGAGCCCTCAGAAGATATGGCAACCTGGGTAATTGCATCCTGCCTCACATGGGCTGCCAGTGGTTTACCCAGGGCTGCCCTGTGCTGGCAGGGAAAGCCAGAGGAAAGAGGGTGGGATGGAACCCAGTGACATGGCTGAGCTCCTGATGGAGCCGCTTCTCACTGGGGTGGATGGCTGTGGCAAATTTTCCATCTTTCTGACTGACCCTGCTTGGAAATTCATCTCTGCTCAAGAAGCAGCCGAGAGCAGAAGTTTTGGGCGTCCTCTGACAGGGGCGAGGGGGTGCCCCCAGCCCTGGGAAAGGATGAGGCTGTGCTCTGGCAGCCTGTGCCACCCTGCTGTCCCCTCGGAGCAGTGAGGGTTGGGGTACAGCCAGCCTGGGCAGGTGGCAGGAGCAGCATGGCCCCTCTCCAGAGTGGGGAGTGACAATGTCTGAGCCAGAAAACTTGCTTGGGAAGAGAGGGAATAGGTGACCTCAGGGGTGGGGGTTTAGCAAGCTGTTTGGCTGCAGGGCCAGACGAGGGTGTGTGATGAATGCAGGCTTGCAGGAGCAGGTGTGAGCAGAGACTGGATGGGGTACCCACTCTGTCCAGGAATGCTGCCAGTGCCTGTCTGGGTGAGATGTGCTGCTGTGCCCGGATGGGGGCCTGTAGGAAATCCGTGTTGGATGTTTCCTGACCTCTGCTGAATCAGAATAACTGTTCCTCTGGAAAACCTAAACTTATCCTTGAAGCCGTGACGATGTATTTCACATGTCCCATTCCCTCTCACTGGAGTCTCCCTTACGTTTGCAATTTTTAACAGCAAAGCAACGCTGTGAGCAACCTTCCTATAAATCATCCAACCATCCCTCCTGGTGATGTGAGCCCAGGGCTGAGCAGCTGCAGGAATTCGTGCGAGTTCAGATGGGGCTGAACTTTCACACAGTGACCTGCCAGGTCAGCCTGGGAAGGAGTGGGATGGAGAAAGGCAGAGAACAAAGGCACTCACCAGAGTCTACCCGCTCACAGCCTGACGTGCACGGGACAGGAGCAGGGATGGGGATGAGGACAGGGATGTGCTGCCATGGATGTGGGGGCTGTTTGAAGGAGCTACTTGTGATATGTGCTGGTGATGCTGCCTTTCCTGGGTGTCTGAGCTGGTGGGATTGCATGGAAGAAGGGATAGGGATGGATATAGTGACAGGAATAAGGACAGGGATTGAAGGATGGGGTTGGGAGCACCCCTTGGTTCCTGAGAGAACCTCCACAGAAAATAACTTCCTCTGGAGTCTGCTCTTCCCTGCCCAAGGGCTCACCCCAGGCACCCACACAGAGCCCCGAGAGCCATTGTTGTGCCCTGCTGCTCCCTGTGCTGCTCTGGGTCCCAAGGACTCTGGGCTGGGGCAGTGTCCTCATGGGGTCCCCCCAGGGGACCTGCACAGGGAAAAGGGTCCTTCATCCCCTGGGACCAAACCTCAATCCTGCCCTGGCCCCAAGCCAAGCTGGGCAGTTGGGACCCCACAGAGATTTTGACCATAGCCCTTTTCCGCACAGGACAGAGCAGGGCATGGAGAAATGCCCCAGGAGCTCACACCCTGCTGGCCAGGCCGTTTTAAGCTCCATGTAAACTCTAGAGCACCCAGCTCTGTGGAGAGCACCTTCCCATCAGCCCGTGGTCATTCCCAGCCTGAAGCAGCTCATGGCCTCTGAGGGCTTTGCACTTGTGTACCTTAAAAATTTGTATTTGTCAGGGCAAATTTGAGAAGTCGCAATAGGAAAACACAGCCAAAGGAAAACGCATAAATCATGTGGCTTCTCAACAGGCCTTGGCTTCTCACATTCCCTCTCTCCTGCCACTGCAGAAAATAACCAGTGGGAACACGTCTGCTGCAGCACCCGGAGTAACCCCGTTGTTTCCCAGGACAAGCTCCAGAGTTGGGTAACGGTGGGCAGGGAGCAGAGCTCACACAGGATTAATTTCGCCTGACATCATTAAGCCACAGCAATAGCCAGCATATGAAACTGTGCTTCCCTGTTTGTCCCAGTGACTCGGGGGTTGGTGTTTTCCTGTCCAGAGGGCTCTTGGGATGCCAGGTGCTCCAGCCTTGGGCTCCATGGGCATGACTCCTGCCAGCTCACTCCCTCATGGGATGCCAAAAACCAGCACTACAAGCTGAAAAGCAGACTTTCCATTTTTCAGATTCCATCTGGGAATTTTTGGCAGACCTTTGGCTGCCCCTACAGCACTCAGGGGCAGTGGGTATGGTGACAGATCTGTCCTTGGCAGGGGGGCCATGACCTGGGGGCAAGGGGGCACAGGCCAGCCAGGGGCCCCCCAAAGAGCCTTGCAGGGACCCCAGGCCCAGCAGAGAAGGCTGTTGTGGGGGGTAATGGAACCCCCTCCCCATAACTACCACCCCTCTGTGTCCCCAGCTCCTCTCTAGCAATAGTGTCAGGGAGAGCACAGAGGGACCCCCCCCCCCCAAAACCACAAAGATTTGGAAAAAGAAGTTCACATTTTTATTGTTTCTTTTTCTCTTGCAGTGTTTCCTACCTAGGTTTTCTTTCCTCTTTCCTCACTTGAAAAATTCCTTCTGACCATGAAATAAATGTGAAAACAGTGGCTGGCAGAGGGGGCTTGAGACTTTCTGGAGTGTGTGCCTGCTGGAATTTCCGAAATTCCTCTTAAACCTCCATGACTCCACCCTGAGCTGCTGCTGCTGGGTGCATTCTCTGAGGCCCCTCACTCACCCTTCGGACAGCAGCAGCCTGGGAAATGCTTGGAGATGGCATCGGGACTCCTCGAAAGAGAAATCCTCCTGCCAGGTATTTTCAGACAAGATGAAAAGCCTTTTCCTGGGGCCATGCCTGAGGTGCAGGGCTTCGAGCAACAGTGGTGGGATGGAGGCAGAACTGCTGTGGGTTTGCTGTGGGTTGAGCTCGGCCCCAGAACCCACTGCAGCCCCGGTCCCGAACCCACTGCAGCCCCGGTCCCAGGGGGGCTCACGTCGGCCAGACCCAGTGAGTGTTGGCAAGCGGGGATTTGGCTCCAAAATCCAGAGCGAGAGGAGAGGCAGTTCCCTGCTCGAGGCTGCGCAGTGCAGAGCAGGGACAGAGCGCTGGGGCAGCAGGAGGAAGCGCCCCGTGGGGAGGGAGCAGAAGGGCTCCATCTGCTCCAATCCGAACAGAGCCGACAGCAGCTCTATCACGGTGTGTGAATTCCTTCATGGGGAGAAAACAGAGACTCGAAAATCCCTTTAAGCCATCAGAAAAAGGTAGAATAAGAAGGAAGAGCCAGAAACCAGGGTCCAAGTCACTGGCAAATAAAATAAGATGCACATTTTTCACAGGGGGGTGATTGAAACCTGTGGGGGGAGGGTAGTGAGGGATGGGTATATTCATCCTTGTTGCTTTTGGAGACCAGGAGTGTTTAGAGGAGTGAACATTCTGCTTCCCTCAGGTGTACAAAGGAGCTGACCCCAAGAATGCTCCCTCCCGAGGGTTGGCAGCACCCACCTGTGCCAGGTCAGGGCCCCCCAGCAGAGCCCTGTGCCCACAGTGGGCACCTGCCCTGGGGCCCCAGTACCCGTTTGGGCAAGGCCTGGGAGCCCTGTGCCGCAGGGTCCCCCCGCCAGTGGGTCCCAGAGGGGCATGGCCTCGGAAGGTGACGCAGGTGCATCCACAGGGGTGGGAGACCAAGCATCAGGGCTTGGTGCAGATCAGGGTCCCCAGTGCAGGATGAGGGGCAGGACAGTCAGCAGGGATGGGATAGGGATGGGGATGGGGACAGGGATGGGAACGGGTATGGGCATGGGGATAGAACAGCGATGGGAATGCGGATAGGCATAGCGTAGGGATTGGAATGGGGATGGGGACAGGGATAGGAAAGCAGATGGGAATAGGGACAGGAATGAGAATGGGTATGGGATGAGGAGGGGAATGGGGACAGGGATGGAGATGAGAACAAGGACAAGAAGGGAGATGGGGAGGTGGACAGAGATGGGGACAAGGAAGGGGACAGGGATGAGGACCGGCACAGGCAGGGCTCAGCGACAGGGACCAAGGCTGCCCCGGGCGGGGGCGGACAGGACTCAGAGCGGGCGGCGGATGCGGGGCCTGAGCCGCGGCCGGCGGGGAGGGCGAACAAAGCGGCGGGGCTGGGTGAGCGGGGAGGGGCNGCCTCCTGGGACGAGGTGAACGTGCTGGCCCACGGGCTGCTGCAGCTGGGGCACGGCCTGAAGGAGCACGTGGAGCGCACCAAGGGACAGCTGCGGGAGCTGGGCGGGCGGCTGAGCGCCCACAACAGCTCCCTGGGGCGGCTGCTGCGGCAGGCGCGGGAGGCGCAGGAGCGCGGCGAGCGGCTGCGGGGCAGCGTGCGGGAGCTGGAGGGCCGCGGCCGGCAGCTGCTCAACCTCTCCGAGGCGCTGCGGCAGCGGCTGGAGGGGGGGGCGGCTGACAAGGACGCGAT
>VWZT01012183.1:145471-164487 GCA_013397055.1 Pachycephala philippinensis
GCTGGAGCGGCTAGAGGGCCGGGTCCGTCTGGCACTGCAGGCGCGGCCGGCTGGGAACCAGGGCGCTCGGGACCTGGGGGCGCTGCAGGTGAGCGCGGGGGACACCGGCACCGGCCGGGGGGAGCGGGACGGGGGGACCGGACCGGCACCCACCGGGGGAGCGGGATAGAGAGGACCTGGCACGCCGCTGCCGCTGGCACCGACGCGGGGAGCGTTGGTGGGGGGACACAGCCCAAACCCGACCCGCTTGGGGACACCAAGGGCGATGGGGGACCCGACTGCCCCAAGACATCGGGAGCAGCGGGTGGGGACCAGCTTCAGGAGAGCGGAGCGGTCGTGGGGGCACCGGAAGCACCCTCCCGGGAGTCTTGCATGGCCGGAGCTGTGGGGCTCACCTGGCTCTTCCCCCGCAGTCCCTGATGGATGCTCAGAACCTGCGGATCGAGGAGCTTCTGCAGAAAATCAAACAGCAGCAGTACAAGCTGGACAAGCAGAACCTGCAGATTAAAAGCCTGCAGAGCAAGGTGAGTCCCTGTCCTGTGCTGCAGCCCCCAGCCTGGCCCTACATGCTGTGGGCACCCTGGTGTGAACACCCCTGCTGTCCTAGCTCTGCTGCTCCCTGGCTTTGGGGACCCCAAAGGGGCCACGGCTCTGGTCCCCTTGCTGCAGTGATGTGAGGGTAGCAACCTTCAAGCTTCCGGAGAGTTTGTATGGAGCAGTAGAAGGAACTGGTGGGTGGGAACAGCCTCCCTGGGCTCTGCCTTTGCATTCATCTGCAGAATAAACTAGCTAGCATAGGTGTGAAACACCACAATCATTTCTGGCTTTGCCAGGACTGGGTATCTCCTATTCCTCGAGGTTTCTAGGCAAGTTCAGCCCCAGCTCTGGCCATGGGGAGTGGCTGGCCAGCTCCCCTGAGTAACGGGGTGGAAAACAAGCGGAGATAAAACTGTTCTGACTTGTGCATTTTTTTTTAGGTCAATCTACTAATTCCCCTGCACCACAACAAAACGCAGTCTCCAAAGTGGAAGATAAGCCTGAAAAAGAGCCTCAACCTCACCAACCAGAGTCAGAATGGCAGTGGGGAGCCTGTGCAGACACAGAGTGAGTATCTGCTGGTGCTGCCCTGCTTGTCCATGCCAGAGCAAACCTGCAGCAGTTGTAAACTTTCGGAAACAAAAGATTCATTTGTCCTGAGCCAGGATGTGAGATTTGCTTGAAAAACTGAAGCTTGGGAGTATGGCCAGAGTGAGGAGTTCTGGAGCACAGGCAGAATTCTTGCCTTCTGGGCCAGTGTTAGTCCAGCAGGAATTTAAGGATTAAAGAGGCTTTTTTCCTGCCTGGTGTTAGGAATGCAGAGGGGAGCAGACAAAGCCTGTAAGCAGGTATTTGTCAAAAAGGATTGGTAGGTGGTGAGTGAGGAGAGGAGGGTCTCGGCTCTTTTGAGTTAACTCTTGTTCACCTGCTCTCACTTCACCAGGCAGGATCTGCATTGCTGTCTGTGGAAGGAGGGGAGGGTTAGGGAGCCCTGGCCTTAGAGCACACCTGTGTGCTTGTGTATCCCTCTCCCTTGGCTCGTATTTAGAGCTCATGCATGAAACACAAGTGTCTTAGCTCACACTGCCCTTAGCAGAAGGTGCTGAGTTGCAGTGGATGCTCACAGCCCTGGGAAATGTGCACTGGAGCATGCGAGTGGATGCTGCACCTGCAACTCCCGGCTCTGCCTGGAGCATCTTCTCCTCTGGCAGCAGGGCTGGAGGGGCTCCTGCAGAGCAAAGGGCAGCAGAGTGGGTGTCCCCAGCTGTGCCATGTCCTGCAGCCTCCCTCCAGACAGGAACTGGTGTCCCTGCAGGGTTTGCGGGCCAGGAGCAGCTGCTGTCATGTTGTGTCAGCTAGATCACAGCGCTGGCTCTGCCTGTGCAGCTGTCTGGGGATCTTCAGCAGGAGCCAAACAGAAATCAGGCAGGATGAGGAGGCATGGGGAATTCCTGCTCAGGGCCTGATGCAGGCATGGTTATAGGAAAACACATGGCAATTAGTCTGTGGAGCTGGGAGCTGTCACTGGTGTGTCTGAAGTTGTGTGGGCAGAACAAAGGGCTTGTCCACATGGACAAGAAGAGAGGTGGGATATGGGGCTCTGAACTCCTCCTGGTGCTCAGCTCAGTGGGGCTGTGCAGGGTCAACCTTACTCAGAGCAGCACTTCGGAGCCAGAAAACTTTCTCAGAACTTCTCTCCCCTGTTTTTTTCCAAGCTCTGCTTTGTGACTTGCCCGCAGTAGTGTGTGTCATGGAATTGTTTGGGTGGGAAGGGACCTTTAGAGGTTATCTAGTCTAACCCCCAATTCCACTCTTGGGTTACACTGAACGTGGGGTGCAGGAAGATGGGTTGGGACCTTACCTGCTTGCTGGTGCAGATGTAGGCTGTGCTGGCTGATGCTGGCTACAGAAATGTTTGTGATGCACAGTGGGAGGCAGCAAGAGCTACAGCCCCCACGGATGCTGTGTGAGCTCAGCACCTTCCAGTGCTGCACCGTCCCTGATGGAGAGACCCTGGGCATAACGATTGTGTCCTGCCCAGCTGTGAGCTTCCCCTTTCCTTGCCTAATCCCTGATGTTGGTATCACTGACAGAAAACAAATTGGCTTCCTTTCATTAGTAAGTCGAGTGAGTTTTCTGGCAAATCTTAAAGTGCACAGGCTGGCCCTGTGCCCTCTGCCTGGGGAGGCTTGTGGCTGCTTTCAGAGTAGGGGAGTGCTGGGGAGGCTTGTGCTGGCGGCTCCCAGGCTATTGTCAGGCAGAGCCCGGTGCCGGTGTGGCCCTGGGGAGCGGCGATGAACTCCACTAGCAGCCCTTGCAGAAAGACCCTTTTATTGGCATCCAGCGAACACAAGTTTTTTCAGGGCAGGGCTGGCGTGGGGCCAAGCATGTGAAAGTTGAAGGCTCAAAGCTGCCTGGAGAGTGAGAGGTTTAATAGCTTGCAGAAGGAGGATCACGTCTTTGGGCAGAGCCTGTGCTTGCTGGCAGCCAGCCACGTAGGGGAAAGGTAGAGCTCTGCTCACGTTCTCCCCGTGGTGCTGGGACTCCAAAATAATGGAGTTGGGTTGGGGCGGGAGAGGGGGAGGCAGTGCAGGCAGCTCTAGGCATGCCCTGCCATCCCTGAGGATGAGTGTTTAATACCAGGTTAGTGACCTCCCCTGTGTCATGGCTGGAAATCCTGTTGGGTGAACACGGAGCCTAAGGCAGATCCAGTCTTGTTGTCTTGCTTGGCTAAATAAAGGGGGAGGGAAAAGAAAACACAGGAGCAGTCAGGAGGCCTTGTTCTGCTGGTGCTGTTCGGATGTGCAACATGAACTGGAACTAACAAGCATGTTCCTCAAACAAAAAGATTTAGCAGAGGCTGTTCAAGCAGCTGCATGTCGCTCAGCTGCTTGGAGAGTCCCTGTGGCACCAGGGGAACAGGGATCGAGTGCAGGGGTTGCAGCCAGGTCCCAGAAATGAGAAACAGGCAGGGATGGAGTTGACTTGGGCACGCTGGGACCACTAAACATCTGCCTGGCACCATCCCATCGATGTTGGGAGATGCAGTGGGAGAGGAGGTGAGGAGCTTGGGAAGCCAGCACCTTCCTACTGTGGCAGTATGAGCAGGGGCCTCTGGCTGGGGGGTTCTTTCCTCTGAGCCTGGTTTGCTTCCCTGCCTGCATTTACCCAGAAGGTGAGGATATTCGGGATGCACTTGGCCCCTGCATTGCTGGGGGCTCTGTGTGGGTTTGATCCTTGATGCACAATGCCCTCAGTCCCTGTGTCATGGGTTCAGGGTAGGGTTGGGGCACAGCTTGTCCTGTGGTGCACTGGTGGTGGCACCAGTCCTGCACTGGCATTGCCCTGGAGGTACGAGGGATGGCCACCAGCTGTGCTGGCTGTGGGAGAGGGGCTGGCCCTGCCGAGGAAGGGAAGTTTTGTTGGGGGAGGGGGAGGCGAAGGGAGGGATATGTTGGAAATGGGTGAAAGGTGATGGCAGGTGTCACATTTCTGTCCCCTGCGTCCCCCTGACCTTTCCTCTGGCTGGGGCTCTGCTCTTCACCCCAATGCAGTGTCAGGGCTTCCCAGCACCCAATGAGGATGGGACAGGGTGATGCTGTGCAGGGGCTGCTTTTGCTCTTGGCAGCTCAAAGGCCCTTTTTTCCCCCCTTCCTCTGCCCCCAGGAAGGCCCTGGCCGTTGGAGGAAACCCTTCTCCCTGCTGCTGCTCTGGATCATGGCATCAGCCCTGACCCTGCTGACTGCGAGGGGACCCCCACAGCCAGCACCCCAGCACAACCCAGGGCTTGTCTTGAGGTTTCTTTACTTGTCTGTCTCAGGGTCATGCTGGCAGCAGCTGTGAGCCAGGGTAGCCAGAGCTACAACCCATCCGCCCTGGCCTGGGGAGAACAGGCCCCCTTTGTCTGGGGGTGACTGGGGCACCTGTCCCTGCTGACAAAGAGCCCCTTGACTGTGCGGCAGCCTGGGGCTGAAGTCCCTGCACATGCTCCTATGGCCTTTTGACTCGGGTGTTGTAACAGGTTCCCCATGCCTCATCTCTCCCAAGTGCTGTGGGTTGTGGTTCCTGGATGGACTTTTATCAGTGCTGTTGAAATGGTGCTTTGCTGGCAGCTCTGGGCAAAGTCCCTGCGGGGCAGAAGGAGCAGTGGGAGCCCCTGGGGCTGGAGGGGGACAAGCTGGGGGTGCCTTCTCTCTGTGCAATACATTCCTGCAAGGAGCTGGGTCTCCTTGCCTAGGTCACTGTATCTTGGACAAAGGGTCACCCCAGCCTGGCGCTTTGCCTGCTGGAGGCAGGTTGCCCAGCAGGACGTCTGGCTGGGGTCACCACAGTTGCTGGGAGAAAGAGGTCATGTGCTGGATGCTCAGGCACCTTCCTGATGTCAGGACTTTGTCTTTCCTTCTGCCCCTGAGGCCCCTTGACCCTGCTTCAGCCTTGTGTGGGATGGGGATGCTTGGCTCTGACGTTGCCCTACCCCAAATGGGCTGCTTCTGCCTGCGGGTGTGGAGGGAGCTGGGAAGCTCTTCTGTCCCTCCTTGATGGGGAGCCCTGCTCTCCAGCCGAGGTCACTCTAGCCTGGCCCAAAGCCTGGCTTCTGCCTTGCATGAAAGCCCAAGGAGCTCTGTTTGAGTAAAAGGGAAGATGTGGGGTCACAGTGTTTAAAGATGCTGAAGTTGGGGGCTGTTGTCCCCAGCACGTGTCCAGAGCCGCAGCCAGTGCTGTGCACAGCTGGCCGGGCTTGTGGCCAGGGCTGCAGGTGCCAGGGTCATGGTAGGAGCAACCTGCTGAGGAAACGGGGTTTGTGGCCATCTGCTAGTTGCTGTTTCCTTCCCCTGCAGAGCTCCCAGAAGGTTGCCACCAGCTCTTCCTGGCTGGGCAGCAAAGCAGTGGCATTTTCCAGGTGCAGCCCACAGGATCTCAGCCCTTCAAAGTCTACTGCGACATGACCGCAGGTAAGGCCGTGCAGTGTCCCACAGGGCTTGGCAGGGTGCTCCTGTCAATGGTAACCCCAAGTGACTGTGTTTTCCTTTCCCACAGAGGGTGGCTGGACAGTGATCCAGAGGCGCATGGATGGCTCTGTGGACTTTGACCAGCTGTGGGATGCCTACAAGAATGGCTTTGGAGACCTTCGTGGTAGGTGGATGATGGTGTCTATGTTCTCACTGTGGGATAAGGGAAGCTTAGCAGAAGTTATTCCCCTTGCTGGCCCCTGGAGCTCTCTGTGCTGGAGCACAGGTGTGGGCTGAAGAGCGGGGGGATACTGCTTGCAGAGCAGGGGTACTTGATCTTCCTGATGTGTCCTGCAGGTGCCAGACAGTGATTCAAACACTTCAGAGTCCTAGGTTGTCCCTGTTTGTCTTTGGAACTTGCTCACATCTCTGCTTTTCATGGCATGTTTGTGTCCCTGCAGCCAGCCAATGTCATGAGTCTTATTTCAGGTGACTTCTGGCTGGGCCTGGAGAAGATACATCACCTTGTCCAAGAGGGAAAATACAATCTCCTGATTGAGCTGGAAGACTGGGAGGGGAATTCCCAGGTGGTTCAGTTTGTCTTCAGTCTTGGTGGTGAGAGCACAGCCTACACACTCAACCTGCTGGGGCCTCTGTCTGGAGAGCTGGAAAATGCCATTGGGGAATTCAGGCAGCTGCCCTTCTCCACTCGGGATCGTGACCATGACCTTAAAGCTGACACAAACTGTGCCAAACACCTCTCAGGTCAGTCTGAGGTCTTCTATCCCAGTATGTATGCGTCCCTTTTCAGCCCTCCACTGTCTGGTGGTGGTCCAGTGGGACACAGACCCTGTGGCACTAGGCACCTTTGCTGTTGAGCCTGTCTTGTCTCCTACTTCCCTGGGACAGCTGCTTCTTTGGGAGGAGCTGTGCAGGAAACCAGGAGGGAAGCTGAAGCTGGGAGAGGGTTCATGGTTCAGGTCTTGGCCCAAGCATCTGTGCTCATAACAGCTTGCTGTCTGCCACTTTGCCCGGAACCTTTTCAAGCAGAGCGGAGCCCTCCCCTGCCCTGGCTGCTGAAGGGTTGGAGGGGGTTTTTCACACAAGGAGGAGCAGCCTGCATTTGCAGATGCAGCCTGAAGTCATATAGGATCTGTGAAAGGTTCCCCGGTGCATGGGACTCCTTCACTGTGCGTGAGGTGGTCTTGTAAGATCCTGAAGCCCTGGAAAAGTGGGGGAAATGGGGGCGTCAGCTGTCTTGAACCTGGGTTTTTCTGTCTGGAATTTCTGTGAGTTAAAATTCTCTTCATTGCCCTTGTAGGTGGCTGGTGGTTCAGCACCTGTGGCCATGCCAACCTCAATGGGAAGTACTTCCGCTCCATCCCCCGGCAGAGGCATGAGCGCAAGCAGGGCATCTTCTGGAAGACATGGAAGGGCAGGTACTACCCCCTGAAGTCAACCATCATGAAAATCCAACCTGCAGCACTGGAAGCAGAGCCCTAAAGTTGCTACCTGAGACTTTCTCTGTGGAGCATGGACCTGAGCTCCATCACTTGGTGTTTACAGAAAACAATCCCCCCTTCCTTGGTTTGAAGCCCTTTAGAGGCATGACACTGCTCCTCGCTAAAAGTAAAACAGCTCCATGTTGCCAAAACCCCTGGATGGGAGCTTACAAACCTGAAGAGGAGCCACCAGGAGGGAGTTCCACCTCCAGAGCATGCACGAGGCTCTTCTGACCTGCCATGTGCTGCTGTGGGAAGTTCAAATTGTCTGGTGCTTTCTATCCTGTGTTAACATTTCTGTACTGTGTTGATGAGCTGGGCCTGGGGCAGGCAGGGCATGTGAAGTGTCTCACTGCTCTGGACCACAGCATTGGGTATGGAGTCTTGCTGTGTCCTGTCTTTCACTGTTGTTCCCAAATGATGTCCCACATACCCTCCTGTAAGAGCCCCTGGAGCCTCCTTCCCTTGCTGGGTCTGGGGGCAGTGAGCCTCAGGCAGCTCCATCTGTGCAGCCCCTGTCCCCCTGAGCTACAGGGCTTGGTGGGAGGGCTAAGGGTGACCTGTGCAGAAGGGGACCTCAGGCTCACTTGCCTTCCCTTTGAAGACCTGTATTTCTGGCTGTGCTGGAATTTGCTGGGAGCTGGGAAAACTGCTTCCAGCTCTAAGGTTGATGATGGGTGAGATCGTGCAGCTGGTTGCCTGAGGGGCCAGGTCCTGGGGAGCTGTGTCTGGAGCTCTGCCTGGAGCCTGCCAGTGCTGCTGGGGGTGGGTAGGATGAGCAGTGGGACAGCACAGATACAGAGCAGTGACTGTCCCTGGGTGGGACCAGCCCTGCTGTCACTGTCAGCCCCCCAGAAGTAGGGGCTGCGTTCTTCCACCAGACACCTCACGCTTTGCAGACTGGACCTGTCCCGCATGCGTGTCCCAGCACTACAAGGCCAGGGGACAGCAGGGTTTCTCTGCAAGAGCCACACCTCATCAGGTGTGTACCATGATGTGTGGCATCACCTCTGCCTTTGGGGTGGGTGTCTGGGGAGAGGTGGCCAAAACAGGTCCCTGAAAACTTACAGGCCAAGCTGCAGTCTTGGGACTTCCCAAGCATCCTGCCCTATTGAAGTCATATTGACTACTTTGCTAGAGCTCCTAGCTGCTAAATACTGTACATAGTGGTTTGTAGGATGTTGGACCTTGATGAATTCCCTGTTTCAATTTGTTTTCATATTTAAATGCAGTGTTAATAACAATGTGGTGTAATTTATAAATGTTGATGCTGGAAAGGAAAGCAAGTGTAGTTTGTGTATTTTAAACTTTTTTTGTACTAAAATATCTTTTCTGAAGATGTCTTTTAATAAAAACAAGCCTTTAAGTGTCCTGCCTGGATTATTTTCCTAATGGTTTACCTGTGGCAGGTGCTTGGGAGCATTGCGAGGACTCTGCATTTGTAAACTTCCCTTGTTGGAAGTGTGACCTGAGCACTGTGCTCCCTTCTGGCCTCCATTTTCAGCTGTAGCCTTATGGAGCTCTGAGATAAATTGCTGCTATAGGGCCCAGCAGGAGGTTTTAGTCTGCTGGAAGTTTATGGGCTCCTAAATTTTTCTTCCTGGAAATTAGGCTGTGGGGCAGCAAGTTTATAAGTGTTGGGTTTTCTTATTCCCTGATGGCAGACCTTTGCACAAAGGGGATATTCCGTAGAGGTGGCTGGAAAAGCCTGTGCCAACTCTTTGAAAATGAGCAGAGGCTGAGGTCTGGATGATCCAGGCCCATCAAAGTCAGAACTGATCAGGACAAGCCCTGCTAAATAGCAGCCTTTTGCCTGCTCGTACCACGTGTATGTAGTCATCTCCAAAAGCATGTATTGTAACTTCTGGGGGGTGATTATACATGTAGGAAGGTAAGGAGCCAGGGATGGAGCAGGGGCCTTTAAGGTGATGGGGGTAAATGCCAGCAGGGCTCCTACTCCCATATATATTTTTTTTCCAGCTCCAATGTACCAGAGCTGGAGAAAAGCATAGGTGCTTCTCTGGCTGGCCAAGGAAGGAAGAGAAGAACTGCTCATTACAGGAAGAAGAGATGAAACTGCTCTAGTCCCCTGAGCAGCTCTATAAATACCTGATGTACCTAAATGTGGCCCCAGCTCCTGCATCTGTCCTGCTTCCCTGGGGGAAATCCCAGGGTTAATGATAGCCCCAAGCACAACTGTGCAAACAGCCCATTATACCCAGCTCTGTGTTCACTCCTGCATTCAGAAATGCAATTTTAATATTCCCTTTGCTTAATTCAAAACTTGCTTAATCCCTGAGTGCAGCAGCAGATACTGGAGTGCATATTTTAGTCTGGATGTTGAAGTAATGAGACTGACATGGGATTTATGCATCAAATAGTAGCTGCTGAAGGAGCTCTTCCACATTTACTCATTGACAGGGGTTTTTTTTGGCACAGCTGGGGGGTTTGCTTGCCTGTGGCGCATTTGATCTACAGGAGGTGCCTGGTGGATGGTGCCAGCCAGTACCAGACACCACCCAGGGTTTGGTAAATGCCAAATGGGCAAATGCTAAATGCCCTAAATCTTGTTTATCCGAGGGATCGCAGCTTCTGCTTTCTTGTGTGTCTCTCTTCTGCTTTCTTCTCAGCCTGTTCTGCTGCACAAGTCTCCACATTCCATCGGTGTTAGTGCCACCCATACCCCAGGGCCTTTGGTGCCACACTGGAGCATGTGGCATTCTGGGGCCCTTTCAAGGTCCCTCTGCAGAAGAAGCCAGTTCCGAGTCTGTTTTCATCTGGAATCCTCCATCTCTTTAATTTTTAACAACCACTTCAACTGCAGTTCGTGGGACCTGCCACAGGGCTCCCTCCAGCGACAGCGACAGCCCCAGCACGGCCGGAAGAGAGGCATCCTCCAGGTCCCGAATGCTGCTGCTCCCAAAACCATCTGTGGTTCCTGCAGGGCACGGGACCTGCTGTGCCAGCAGCTCCTGGTCGGGTGAGCCACCCGGGACTTCCAGACCCCCCTGCAAAACCCCAGTGAGGGCTGATATAAGGGCTGCTTCTGAAGGTGGGGATGGAGTAAAACTAAAGGCTGCAGGGTCTGGACAGGTGGGATGGGGTTTTTGGGGCTAGCAGCACTGTGGGGTGGGCTGGGGCTGTGCTCGGGGTGGCACGGAGCTGGCGTGTCCCTCAGTGCCGAGTGTGGAGCTGTCACTGGAAGCAGATTGATCCGGGATTCTCACAGAACATCATTAGATCAAGACAAAGTTGTGCATCAGGCACCAATATCCTGACCCAGCTGCATTAGTGGCCCCAAAAAGTGAGGTTAGGCCCAGCCTGCTGCACAGAGCTCCCTCTGAACAGTAGCAACAACCATCGGGAGACATGACAGCAGGGCCTCAAGCCCTTTTTTTTCAACAGTGGAATCCAAATCGCTCTTTGGCAAAAAGGGAAGGTGTTTGTGTGTACACAGCACTGCACCAGCTTGGATGGACAGGCTGAATCCCTGCATCCGTGGCACCAAGGTGCTGGAGCGAGTAAGCCAGAGGAATCACCGAAGCCCCCCACCACCAGTGTAGCACCACAGCAGCAGTACAAAACCAAAAAAGGCAAATTGGCAAAGTCCCACTGAGAACAGAAACCTGTCACACAGACAAAGAACAGCAAACTGAAAGCAAGCGAAAAGTTCTCCACCCATGAACACTCTCCAAGCATCCCCAGCCCAGCACTCAGCCTCACCAGCACCAGCAAGGGTCACACTTTCAAAGCCATGCTTGGTTCCCAATGCCTCAGCGTGCCTGGCAGACACAGGGATGCCAGGACTCTCTCAGTCCTCCCAGTAGCTTCAGCTCTTCTGCTGGAGTTCAGCAGCACTGAGCACAGACTGAGTTTCTTGTGGATGTGCCTGGCACAGCTTTGCACCTGCACCTTTAGCAGGGACACCTCCCAAGCAGAGTGTTCTGGGGTGGCTCCTTGAGGGTGCTCAGGGACTCCCAGGGGTTCAGACCCCACTAAGAGGGGGGGAAAGGAAAATTCTGGCTCAAGCATCCCAGGCAGACGGCTGTGTCTCTGAGACACTGCAAGGGTTGAGGCTCTCAGGACAATCTTCAGCATCTTAGGTGACCATTTTGAGCAAGTTTATATCATGTTAGAAAAATAAGCAGATGCCATAGACCTGACAGCTCTTCAGGGTGTGGGCCCCAGCAGCGTTTAACAAAATATTTGGGGCTAGCAGGACCCCCGCCGGCTGTTGAGGAGCACAGGCAGTGCAGGTGGTTCAGTGTGCAGCTGCAGGGAGAGCTGCAGGGTGTGCTCGGGGTGTGTGGAGAATCACAGGGGGCCTGTGGGGTCACTGGAGCTGCTGCTGTGAAGGGGCTTTGGTCCCAACAGTGACAGTCTGGGGCAGTGCCAGTGGGCTCAGAGCGGCATCAGACCGGTTGGATGGGAAAGTTTACTCAACAGTTTGTCGATCCAGGTGGGACCCATAGGCCACCTGCTTTGGAGTCTTCCTTCTCCAAGCACCCAAATGCTGCTACCAGGTGAGTTCACCTGCATCTTTGGAGCAGGGAGGAGCCTGAGTGTGGCTGTTCAAATTCCCTGAGCACATTCAAGATAAATGCTAAGGATGGACCTGGGCCCCTCTATGGGAGCCCCATTTTGTTCAGATTTGGTGACACTCCTGTGGGGGCTGGAGCCCCCTGGGAGGCACACGCAGAAGTGGGTAAGGTATATTTTTGTTAGCACGTAAAGAGGTGGTTCAACTCCCTCTTGGTGCTTGAAAAGGTGGGAATAAGCCCCGGCACGGAAAAGAAGGCGCCCTTGGCCGAGGCTGTGCAGGACAATCCTGCGCTGTGCCTGGAGCTGGAGTTGGGGTTCCCGTTCCCCGGCGTGGGGCCGGCGCCGTGTCCGCAGCAGGGTCCGAGGGGACAGCCCAGCCTGGCCGTTGGACTGTGGGTGCTCGGGGGGCTGGGCTGAGCTGAGCTGGGCTCAGAGGAAAAAGGCTGAGGAAGAGTGGTTGAAGCATTTTAAAAGATACAGTGGGAACCTATTAAAAATCGTGTGGTAGAGATAGTCTTTAACGTTTGGTGATTCCTTCAAGACATTTTAATCTAAGAGTTGATTTAAAAATTTTTTGTGGGCTTCTGGAAAGCTTTTGTTCCAGCTCCCAGGAGGGCCGTGTCTCTGGGGCACAAACACCCTCAGAGGGAGCTGCTCCCTCGGTGTCACTGTGCACATGGAGCCTCCTCAAAAAGGGGGATTCGGGGAGATCTGCATACAGAGGCACCTCAGCTTCCAAATGTGTGCTGCTTGTGTCCGTTTTCCTGGAAAACTTACAGTTTTTGTGAATTCAGATTTAGTTGTAACTATTTGAATCGATTGTTGGGGTGTAAGCTAGAAATACCATGGAGCGTGTTCTCCAGGTGTGTGTCAGCTCAAACACCACTTTATTTTTGTATGTATATGAGATTCCCTGTGGACATGTGCTTGCTTATATTGTTGCTATTTTTCTGTGTATTTCTAAAAGAATATTTATAAAAGCATATTTTTCTGCATGTACATTTATATTAGGTGAAGGGATGGTAAACATACAAATAATATTTGAAGACTTCCCCCAGAATAAAGAGAACTGTTGAAGCTGTTCTTGAAGATCTGCTATGTTCTGTTCATGAAGGGACGGCATCACCCATGGCTGGGACAAATGGCATGCGCAAAGCAGCAGGAAACCTTCTTACATTAATACTGTTTCTACTAACGTGGGGAAAACTTTCATTTTCTTCCAGGAGGACGATGGGCAAAAAGTCCTGCCTGAGCCAGGAAACTGGTTCCATTGCCTAATGCTTTGTATTGCCTCTTCAGTGAAAAAAGAAGTTATATATGCATATACATGTGTGTGTCTCTGTGTGTGTGCATGGGCATAAAGAAATGGCCACTGGAGTGGTAACACAGAAAGTGGGACCCCACCAGACTGGTCACACATTACTCAGCTCATCTGGATCCAGTTGCAACAGGAGCACCAGCCTGTCATAAATCAGTGGCAGCAGCAGCAACAACATTAGAGAAAAGCCACCCCCTTACCCTGGGACACCCTGCAACAGTCCACGTCCCACATGAGGTGGAGATACTGTTGGAACAGCGTCCAACCCCAGCTCTACCACAACAACAAATCCCCCTAACAGCACATACTCTTAAAAAGATGCAACACCTTGAATCCAGTGAGACAAATGCCTCTACCTGACGAAGGAGAAGCACATCTCCAATCTGAGCAAGGGATGCAGATTTCCATTAACTGATGTTCCCTCACATAACCCAGATCTAGTTCTGGGCTCATCCTGCTACGTTCAAGGACATTCATGGTCTGGGTAGACCATCCGTGGGGGTGCCAGGGACAGGTAACAGAAGCAGAACCGCTCCCAGCAAGGAGGAGCACACAGGGAGCAGCCTTGGCTCATGCTGCACATCTGGGAAGAGGGAAAGGAGTTAACAGCTACACATTTGATACTTGATATGCTTTCGGTGTTTGTCATGCAGCAGGAATGTTATGGAAAGAGCAGGGATTTTTCACATCAGCAGGACAGAGAGTATCCAATGGAGAGGAAATATGCAATTTGCTAGAAGCAGTACAATTCCCTGCAGAAATTGCTGTAGTACCTTGTCCAGCCCACACGAGAGGCATTACAGGGCTTGGCAGAGGCAATGCCCCAGCTGACGCAGCTGTGAAGGCACAGCCAGGCAGCCCCCGGGATTATTGTGCCACTGTGACTCTATCTAATGTTTGTCCAGAGTGAAAGGCCCAATTTGACAGAATTTCAAACTATGTGTGAGAAGGACAGCTCAACTGAAGGAAAGAGATGATGGGAAAAGTGGGAGGCAACTCAAAATGATGATGGAATATGGTCGGCTGGAGAAAAACTGGTCTGCCAAAGAAATGTTTAGTCACTGTGGCGAGATGGTTTCAGGGTAAAGCCCATGGATGGACAAAAAGTGTGGGCAGCTCCAGGAATTTATGCCACTGCAAAATGAATTACTAATAGCTGCCCAGCTTGCCCAAAGTTCTCATGTAACAGACCAAGCTCAGAGTTTGGAGGGTGACCATGGGCCTGCTTCCCTTTCCAGTGGCTGCACAGAGACTACAGGCATGTCACCCCCACTGGGGACAAGCGTTTGCTGGTGATGGTAGATCAGCTGCCAGGCTGGGCAGGAGCCTTTCCAACACGAAGGGCTGACACAGGAGGAGTAGTAAATGCCTGGTTAAAGGAAGTTATACCTGATACTCAGGGTTCCAGAGTTTATTGAAACAGACAGAGGTGCTCATTTTACAGCAAATAAAATCCACCAGCTGTACAAGTCTTTAGGGAGAGAGAGGAAATTACATATACCACATCACTCATAGTCTTCAGGAGAAGTAGAAAAAATTAATAGACCATTAAAAGAAAAGATAGTTAAAATATGCATGTGCACTAATCAGAAATGGCCAGAAGCCTTAAATTTGGCTCTGTGGGATGTCCAGAATACTCTGTGATAAGCCGTAAGACTGACATGAGCAGAAATTCTCTTTGGAAGGCACTTGGCTATGCCAGGATCTTATATCCCAGCTATGGCCAGCTTATTGGATGGAGATTGACCCAGTGTGTCATATATATGCAGAAACGGTTCAAAGAGCAAAGTATGCTTAGTGTTATCAACTCAACCCCCTGAAATACAGGTACATGATATACAGCCTGGAGATGGAATTTTAAATAAGGTATTTTGTTAGAAAATCCAAATTAGGAGCTAGGTAGGAGGGATCATGTGCTGTTTCACTGTGTTCCAATTTTGCTGTTAAGATTTTAGGTAAGAAAAATTGGATACTCTATTCTCACATCAAACAAACGGTGGATGATCTATTCAATCACTTTCGTTAGTGGTGACCAGGGATCAGTGTTGGGCCCAGTCCTGTTCAGTATCTTACTGATGATCTGGATAAGGGGATTGAGTCCACCCTGAGTAAATTCACAGACTGACACCAAGATGGGTGGGAGTGTTGATCTGCTGGAGGGTAGGAAGGCCTTGCAGAGGGATCTGCACAGGCTGGATTGATGGGCCAAGACAAACAGCATGAGGCTCAAAAAGACCAATTGCCAGGTCCAACACTTTGGTCACAACAATCCCCTGCAGCGATGAAGGTTTGGGGCAGAGTGGCTGGAAAGCTCCCAGCAGAGAAGGACCTGGGGGTGCTGGTCAACAGAGGCTGAACATGAGCCCAGGAGTGCTCAGGCCAGGAAGGCCAATGGCACCTGGCCTGTACCAGCCATAGTGTGGCCAACAGGACCAGAGAGGTGATTCTTCTCCTGAACTTAGCACTGGGTGAGGCAACACTTAAGAGTCCTGTGTGCAGTTCTGGGCCACTCAATTCATGAAGGACATTTTGGTGCTGAGTGAGTCCAGAGAAGAGCAACAAAGGTGGTGAAGGGTCTGGAACAAGAGTCTGATGAGGAGCAGCTGAGCTCCTGGGGAGGCTCAGCCTGGAGAAAATGAGGTTCAGAGGGACCTTCTTGCTCTCCACAACTCCCTGATAAGAGGGCAGAACCAGGTGGGAGCTGGGCTTTTCTCCCTGGCAGCCAGCGACAGGACAGGAGGACATAGTCTCAAGCTGCACTAGAGGAGGTTTACATTGGACATAAGGAAGAATTTCTTCACAGAAGGGGTGATTAGACACTGGAATGGGCTGTCCAGGGAGGTGTTGGAGTAACTGTTCCTGAAAGTTAGAAAAGACTAGATGTGGCGCTCAGTGCTCTGGTCTAGTGGACAAGGTGGTGCTCGATCGTAGGTTGGACTTGATGGTTGCAGAGATCTTTTTCAACCTTAATGATTCTATGGTTCTACGATCAACTGGTTGATGAATAACTGACTTCTGAGAATCCTTTGTGATTTTGTGTTGGTAATCTTTTAAGTATTTGTGCACAGGAGTCTATGTTGTACTTCACCTTGTTGGCCTTAATTCTGTTATTTTTTTACTTGTGATAACATTGCATATAAGGGCAGTACTCAAATGCCTTGGAAGTTTTTTCTTCTTCCTTTCAATATATGAGCAGGTGTGCTCCATTAAAACAAAGGGAGGGCTGTTGTGGAATGCTCCAGTGCCCAGCTTGGGGAGCTGCAGCACAAGCTGCAGGTTGTGCTCAGAGTGGGGGGAATGGCCAGAGTCCCTGGCACTGACCCTTTGCCTGAGCAAGGGCTCGGGGCCCTAGGGAGCCAGATGGGGGGTGGCCAGTTACCCCAAGACTCTGCAGGAGCCAGGAACAGGAGCTGGCCTAAACATCAGTATCAGGATGGGCACAGACTGGGAGGGGGCACAGCCCAGGGGGGCTTTGTCCGGGGTCCCTCCCCAGGGGCACCAGCTTGAGCTCTTCTGTGTCACTGCACCACAAAGGAACCGGAGTCTGCGACTGTGCTATGGGAAAGCTGGGGCTGAGCTGGTGAGAGGAGCTGGTCTGGCTGGGGGGTGTGGGGTGTGCGGGGAGTCACAGGGGTCTGTGGGGTCACTGGAGCCACCACTGTGAAGGGGCTTTGATCCCAGCAGTGCCAGTCTGGGGCGGTGCCAGTGGGACCCTCAGAGCAGGATCTGAATGGTCTGACTGGGGAGTTTTCTTACCAGTTTGCTGACCCAGGCGGGACCTCAGGCCACTGGAAGCTTGATGGCCTGAGGCCAATTTGAGGACATGTGGAATTTACAGAAAGGTTCTGAAAATGCGTTCTCGCATTAGTGACCCACATCTGGTTTTGGTGACATGACATTGATTCTCCAATGCAAAACAGCACGAGCTGGGGGGACTCCTGGATGTGAAGAACGTGGGGACTATGGGCTCACACTTCACCCCACATTGCCCCAGGACAGCATCCCTCTTCTAACACCAAGCCATCATCTCCACTCCCTGCAGCCCATGTTAAAACCCTGTCCCAGGGGATTTTGGAGCTGGACGGCACTCACAAAGGTACCACCATCCTGTATTGCTCTTCAAAACTTATGGCAAGAACTCCCAGGCATTAGAAGAAGAAAAGAAGGAAGGGATTTCCATCCAAACCGATAAAAAACAGCTTTGGTGAGTTTTTAGGCCTTCCTTCATTAGTGTTCCATCCAGAACCAATAAAGTTATTTGTAATAATGAAAATAAGATGTTTTACTTCTACGGTGCAGAGCAAATCAAGGAAAGCAAAGGCCTCCTTTGCAGACCAGCAAGGAGCCACCCTCCTCTCCCTCCTGTCACACAGCCACTCACTGGTTGCAGCATTATCAGCTGTGGGAAACTCAGCATGGGATAAAACCCCTTCCTAGGAGATTCTGTGTCCAACATATTCCAGCTTTGTTCCTCCCCATGCTATTTAAGTATTCGTCATGGGATGCTCAACACTCCTGGGTGTGCTCTAGTCATCACCCACCAGGGCATTTCACTGGGGTCCTGTAGGAACAAGAACAGCATCAACAGGACAAAGTGGTAACACGTTCCTGCAGATCTTGGTGTTAAAACTCCCTTTGGCATGGAAAGGATTAAAAGTCCAATGTTCCATGCTGCATGTGAGCACCAAAACCCCTAAGAAAAGATTTCCCCCCCAGTCCTTCAGCAATCACTGCCTGTCACAGAGGAACAACTGGACTGACGCATTGCGAGGCTGGAGCTGTGTCTTCCCTAGACCTCAGGTTCCATGAATTTTTGGCTTTCCTTCCCTGCTGCTTCTATTCCCTGATATGCAACAGGGATGCCCAGATACCTTGGCAGTGGGATTGCAGTGCACTTGCAGCATGTTGGCTCTCGCCCATTCTCAGAGCCTGGGTCATTAACAGCCTGGCTGTCATTGAGCTGGACACCCCACCAAGCTGTCAGACTGGCTGCTGCCTCTTTGTCACCCCCCACTCATTTATTAGCACTTATTTTTGGAAATGGGACCCCTTGGACACCATGACCCTGCCTGTCCAAGGTGTTCACGTGTCTGGGGGAAGCTGAGAGCAGCTCAGCGCCACAGAGCCTGGAGGATCTGAATCTCTCCCCATCCCGACATCGCTCCCACTCTAAGCATCTCCCAAGGCCAACAAAAATAAGTCCAAAGTCAACATTTTCCTTACCATTGCGGCTCACCATTCCTCAGTCTTGCTGCTTCTCCCTCTGTGATAACTGCAGACCCACTAATCCTTTAGCTGGATAAACACTCCTCCAGGGAAGAAGTAGGGCAGACCTGTCACGATGAGCACAACCCAGAAAGAGAGAAATGTGTGATGAGCAGAGCCACTTCCCTGCACATCACAGAGGGAAGGAGGGAGTCAGCAGTTTCCTTGCCAGGGTTTGTCCAGCCATAACGAAAGGTGTCAGACCAGTGCCGGGACACAAGTGCACACAGGGTGAGTGGGGTCACAAGGAGGGGGACACCAGGGCAGCCCGGACACCTTTGGGCTCCCGAGTTCCTCCACGAGACTGGTCCTGCAGCCCGGACAGCGTTCCCAGGATGAGCTGCTGCAACTCTGCTGTCGGGAAGGTGAAGGATGTCCCACTTGGAGCCCAGAAAGCCGAGGCCAAGGGTGTCCTGCCATCACTGCCCGAGTGGCCACCAGGCCTCTGTCTGCGGTCACTGCTCCGCTCAGGAAACTGCCTAGAGCCGTGCCAGGGAAAAAAAGAGGAAATGTTTTTCTTGAACAATTGTGTCACCGTGAGGACATGTTTTTGCCAGAACAGCCTTTTCAGCCCGTGTGCAGGAAGGTGGGGCCGGGAGCGCTGAGCGGGGCAGGGAGCAGCACGGGGGGGAAGCCAGGCAGCTGGGGCGGGGGCTCTTGGCCGCAGCCGGGCGTCTTGGGGCGCTGCTGGGGGTCTCCCCTCCGTGCTCCCCGGCTCCGGTGCTGCGCTGAGACCCGGGCCGAGCCGGTTCTCCGCCCCACCCAGAGATGACACCACGCCCCAGCGATCGGGGATCCCTCTCAAACGGGGCGAAACCCCTCTCCTAGCAATCCCGCTCGAACCGGGGGAGGGGAGGGGACCCGAAAGCCACCTCCGCCTCCGGTGTGACCTCCTCCTCCGAA
>VWZT01012183.1:165017-183344 GCA_013397055.1 Pachycephala philippinensis
CTGGGGGCGGCCGGAACCGCGGTGGGGAGCGGGCGGGCCGCGGGCCGGGGCTGTGCCCGGCGGTGCCGGTGGTTGTCCGGAGATCGCCCGGTGTCGAGCCGAAACTGAAAAACCATAAGCATCGGTGGAGGCTCCTTCGCAGGTCCCCGCTGAGCGCCGGTACCGCGAGCCTGGGATCGTAATGGTGCTCATTTGGTTGTGCTAATGGGTGTTTTACCGCGCCTGCCCCTGCGTGTGACATGTCGGGTTGTCCAGGGCTGTGTGAGGGCTCAGTGCTGCTCCTCCTGCGCTGGCTCCGGGGGGATTATCGCCGTGGGTGTCCTCCCGTGGGATGTCTTCGGGGTATCTGCCCCGTGGGATGCCTCCTGCCTGTCCGGCGGCTCAAGCCGACCAATTTCCCGGAGCAGCCCACAGCTCTGCCTGTGAGGCGCGAGGAGCAGTGCAGGTGGGTGTAGCACCATCATGTTTGGTTTCCCAGCCTGTTTTGCACCAGATGTCCTGTTGGTAGAGTGGCTGAAACCCGATTTTCATCCCGAGAGTTCGCTCTTGGGAAGGGCAGTGCTAACGGTGCCGTTGGTAGTGTGTGAGGGCTCTGGGGGTTACTTGCTGCTGGGACAATTTCCCAGGCATTTGATGTCGGGAGACGGTCCTTGTACCTGGACTCACAAGGGCAGCAGTGATTCTGAACTTGAGGACCAAAGGAAAGAACAATTACCCATCTGTGGGAAATATTTTATAGATATATTTGTCTGTTAGCTTTATTTATTTTACAGTGGGTTGAATCTTGAAGACAATGGGGAAAAAACCCCTTATTTCTTCTCTGCCTATAAAGCAGAAGACCAGCCTGTAAAAATATGCTAAACTGTCTGAGTCTAAAGTGGTTTCCTTCTGAAGTCATTCCACCGTCTGTTTCCCAGGTGGTTTGCTAGCCAAGAACTTGAAAGCCTAAAAATTGTACTTTTCTTTTTTTTTTTTTCTGAATAGTCAATTAGGTAGAGAGAAGGGCATTTGTCTTTTAAAAATTCTTGCTTTGAAATGTGTTTTTAATGTTATCTGGAGTAAGACTCAACCTGAAGCCATTTGGTCAGGATCTGTGCTGTGGTGATGCTGGCACACTTTGTAGCACTTAATAAAAAACAGGTGAAAGAATTGCCCTTTTCTGTGCATCTTTTGGGAGGAGTTGTTGTGTGGATGTTTTTTTAAAAAATATGTAGATAGAGAACGGTTTCTCTGTAGGTTTGATTATTTATCTTTTCCTTCCTTTGAGGCTTTTTGGGACTAGACAAGAAATAAATGGGACCAAGTGGGATGAGGGCTCTGCTGTGGGACCAGCTCCTCTTCCTTTTCTTTCTGCCTCCTCCAGTAGTGGAATTAAACATCAAGGACAATTGCCATAATAATGTCCAGGACTTTGGCTGGCTTGTGGTTTAGTCCCTTCTTAGCTATGCAAATGGCTTTTGAACTCTCTTCTGTCAGTCTGTGTAGCAGTCAGAGGTAGAAATAATGATGTAGGAGGATCTCAGTCTGGGAAAGTTTATTAAATTTAAGGCTTGACTGTTTCCCCTGCCACCTATTTCCAGAGGACAGCACGCGGCAGGCAATGACTAACTTAAGGTTTGGGAGCACTCTGGGGATGTGAGTGATTGCAGTCAAAGCTGCTCTGCCAAACTAGTGCTTCTTTGTTCCCAATTTCCCTTTCCTTTGTGTGCATCCCAACAGAACTGCTTATTTTATTGATCAGAACAAAATATTACTTGTTATCCAAGTGCCTGAGCCAGCCTTTGGGGGAAGGAGCCAAACTATGTGTGCAGGGCTGTGTGGGGTAGTGAGGCTGCGAAGAGCTTGTGGCTGTGTTCAGTGATGTGACCCAAGCGAAGCCAGCAGTTCAGGTCCCTGTTCTCAGTTAGTTTTGTAGCGGGGATGGTGAAAAAGCAGGGACTTCTCAGGCTGAGTTTTGAATGATCTGGAATTGGATTCATGACCTTTGAAGAGCCGTTAAAAATGTTGGAAGCCTTCTACCTATTAAAATGTGATCTGCACATTAATTTTGCTCTCAAGAAGATTAGCTATTATCAGTGTTTGTTTTAAAAATTAAATCTGAGATTGTGCAGATGTGTGCTGGCTCATTAAAAAGGCAGGAAAAAGCAGCTGTAGGAAAAAAGAGCTTTCTTTTACCTTTGTGGGAATTTAGACTGCTCTGATTAGTCTCAGCTTAGCAAAGACTGTGGTTATTAAAAACAAATGTGTATCCTATTAGTCACCAATATCTGGTAACCTTATGTACTTCAGATTTATCACAAACTCTGGTTAGATGGTCTGTGCTAGAGGGAGTCTTAATCTTCTTAATCACTCAAGAGTATATATTCTTTTTTCCAGATTAATAAATGAGTGTATTTACAATTCTATCATAAACTTGATCTACTTATTTTGCCTTTCTTACCAATGATGTATGGCACTGAAATTTTAATTCTGACTTTGGCTTGTTTTGTACAGGGATCTCGACATGCAGGGTAGGTGTTGGGGGTGGGATTGTGCTGTAGTTCTGGATGTTGTAGACACAGGAAGCAGAGTGAGGGTGGTGACTGAGTTGATGGATGGGTAATGTGGTGATGGATAACCCACCAGTGGCAGGGGGTGGTGGAGGAGAGAGAAAATCAGGAGCAGGACGCAGGATATAAACAGGGCACTGCACGAGGCTTGTCTGTGTTCTTAGAGCTGTCTGAAGATGGCTGGTGCTGGTTATTGGTTCATGTTACTTCCAAGATGAAACTAGTGCATCTTTCCATCACCAGTGTGGCCCTTAGGGGCATTTGGAGAGTGACTTCATCAATTCTGTTGAGATGTGTTTAGGGAGTATTCAGACTCTTAAGTTGTCATTTGGAACTTTTTTCTCCTAGTCATGACTTCTGAATTTGAACAGGCAATGCTGTGTGGTGGACTGTTACCAAATTTAGAAACTTTCCCAAGATCTAATTACTTAGTCCAGGATGTTGAAGGTACCTTCTTGCTCAGCTCCCATAGAAAATAAAAGCTTGTGGCTTCTGTCTGCATGTGGGGCCCCCAGTCTTGGCATCTTTCTCCTGAAAGTGAAAATGCTCATTTAGTGCTCAAGATTGAGTATTAATAAGAAGCACTTGGAAACTCTAGGGCAGAATGCCCTTTATTGAATTGGCATCTGGTTGCCTTCCTTTAACTTCTGAAAAATGCTCTCTTAGAAACTGCTGGAATGTGAGGCAGCCTGGTGAAGGGAGCTTGTGAATAACCAGCTAAAGGAGCACGGGACCCTTGGAATTTTCTTCCAGTGACAGATGGAGTTAATGACCTGAGAGCTGTTTGCATGGTTTATGCCCCAAACTGATACTTCTAAAATGCCAGAGCATGGGAGATGGCTAGAACCTGGAAAGACTGTGCTTTCTCCAGCTGCAAAGTCATGGGAAGATCACTCCCTCTGGAAACAGATAGAAGCCTCAGGGGTTTTCCAACCTGCTCTAGCTTGTGTGGTGGATATTCTTGCTTTTGGTTATGGTCAAAGCTTTGCTGTAGGATAGAGCCTACTCCAGCCAGCAGATCCCTGTGCAAGATGGGTGACCTCAGCCTGTTCTTGGATGGTCCCATGGAATTAGTGATGAAAAACTGTTTGTCTGGAAAATAAAGCTAACAAAATCCTAGAGTTAGAACTTGTAATAAAATCTTTTTTTATCTATCTGTTTTCATACCCTAAAAAATGGTTTAGGCAGTTTGCCAGGAAAGGCAGAGTGCTGTGAGGAGCTGGTTTAAGCTCTCCCGGGTAGGGAGTTGTAGTGCCTTGCCACGATGTGCTGGCTGCCCGTTCCTGCTTCTGTTATGGTTTGCCTGTTCAGCTGTGCTAGCACAATTGTCTGTCTGTGCTGTCAGGCAGATGAGATGCTGGGGGGGCTGTCTGGAGCGTTTCAACAATCCCCCTATGCAGCTCGGGAGCTGTCGCAGCAGAGAGCCAGGGTCCAGCAGCAGCCTGGGAATGTGCTCCAGGGTGGGGTGGCAGCCAGCTGGAGCAGGGCGCTGCCAGAGCTGCATCCTCAAACAATGGCCTGAGCAGAGAAAAGCTGTAGTAGCACTAAAAGACAAGTATGATCCTTGGCCCTGAGAGAACACTGGTGAGCTCATTCTGGAAGTGTGCAATGAGAAGATTCTTCTGTAGTTGTTGGGGGGAAATTGGGAATGTTTTTTGCCCATTGTCTGCTTTTCTGTAGGAGAAACAGATCATATGAATGAGGAAGATCAGCAAATCTGTGCTTAGAACTGGAGTAGGAAATATTCCCAAGGTTAAAGAAGCTCAGAGAGGCTGGCTGCCTTTCTTCCTTTTGCTTGAGCCAGGACACTTGAATTCCAAGGGGTATGTGATACAGTGTTTGCGAGAGGAAGGGAGAATGGCTTAGGTGTTTCAGCTTTGTTTTTCTCAGTTGTTTCTTGCTCTCATCGATAAGCCAAAAAGTAGAGGGAACCTCCTGCCACAAGATGCACCTTTGTTTTCACAATTCCTTTCAGGAAAGCTGGGCTTTGTGTCCTGAAGATCTCTGTATGAACATATTTCTGTTATCATGGCAACACCACGTGTGAAGGCAGAGGTTTCTAGCTCATCTCTTACTTCTCATGCAGTCTACTACAACTTGTTTTGCTGGATGAAGTTCTTCTTTGCTTTGTATCTTTTTTGTAGTATCAAATGTCTCCTGTTTTCTCCTTTCAATGGTGAACATATTTATGAATTAAATTACTGAAATAAAACACCCCATATGACTCCAACAGGGACTGCAAATAATTGTTTACTTACTCTGTTTTTGGTCTTTTAATAAAAATAGAGTACACTTATACTGTAAAAAGGCGTTTGTTGGACAGACAGGTGGCCCGTTGCCATGTTCTTGCCTGTAGTGTTTCTTAAAATGTGGGTTACAGCCTTCCTGTGCCAAAAGTTGAGTATGTGAGGGGCATCTCTTACCTCTGCCTGCTGCAGTAGTTGGGGCCTCCAAAGCACTGTTTGACTTTGACAGTCGCTGTAGCAATTTCTCATTTTCAGCTCTGAGAACTGGGCAGCTACTCACCACAAAACAGCTTCAGGGTCTTTTGGGGTTGGAGAAGCAAGCTGTGCATAGTAAAGTCTGAGGTATTGTCCGTGTAAGTCTCTCTTGTGTTATCTGGCTGTGCGTTTCTGGTGGGTGTTGCTTGCCAGGCCATACTACTGCGTGGGGTCAGTGCTGGTACGAGGAATTAATTGTGAAAATAATGTCTCTCCTTTCAGTTGTGTTGATTGGAGACTCTGGAGTTGGGAAAAGTAATCTTCTGTCACGTTTCACACGCAATGAGTTCAATCTGGAGAGTAAGAGCACCATTGGGGTGGAATTTGCCACCAGGAGCATCCAGGTGGATGGGAAGACGATAAAAGCACAGATCTGGGATACTGCAGGCCAGGAGCGATACCGTGCCATTACCTCAGCGTGAGTACTGTGTCTTTGCTCAGCAGAATTCTAGCAGAGATGCTACAGATAAATGTATGGGTAGAGAATGAAGCATATTTGGGACACGTGACAAAGTCATTATGACAAACTTCAATGTGGATCCAAGTCATAAGATAGCAAATACTTTTGTGTTCCCTTGATTAATATAATGAAAGTAATTTTTAGATTCTCATGTTACTATTATAGAAACAAGTGACAGCTTAAGTCAAAACTGTGGGAAATTCTGTTTGAGTTTTGTGATTTGGTTTTTTGTCTGTGCTGAATGTGCTGTGTTCATTACATGGAGTGAGCGTCATTTCATATGGGAGCTGGGTAGTGCTGGTATCAAGTTTTGGTCTAGGCATGGTGGCTTACTGTAACACCCATGGCTTCTGGTCTCCATTGCCCCCTCAGTCTTGAGATTGAGGGTATTTTTAGGAAAATTTGCGGCCACAAAGTCCCTTGAAATCTCAATGACTGAATTAGTCACAGCCCTGAAAATTAGGTCCATGAGCACACACATTGAATAGCCAGGAGATAGGAAGGCAACTATGACAATGCTGACTGTGCAGCATTAGGCACAATCCCTGGAGGTGAGACGCTTTTTCACCTATGGCACCTTGTTAATCCGCGGAGTGGCTTGAGGTGTATGTGTTTCTATGCAGGCAGAAGTATCTGGCAGAGGACAAAAAGCAAACCCTTTGATCAGGCTTGGTTCTCCAGAGTGTTTTCTGATCAGCAAGTTGATTTTTTTTTTGTTATGTTGCAGATGTGTATCAATTTTTAAAGGTAAAACCATGTTTCTGAGTTACGCACAGATTGAGCCATTAAACTCAGGGAAAGGAGAGTTTTGTCAAGATAGGAGAAAACCAGGAGAGCCTGGAGCCCAAAGGGGGCAGTCTATAGGGAAAGGGATGCAGAAGCAGATGTAAGTGACAATTTCAAATTGCATCTTTTCTGGAACTGTTAGTGTGACTTTCAGAAATTTTTTTGTGTTCTTTGTTCTTGCTGTAAAAACTGCTAGTCCAGTCTGCATCAACAACAACAGGTTTTACTGCTGGGAACTAGTGCAGCTGCAGTCCTGTGATCCTGCCTCTCCTTTGTGCTGGCACTAACTCCTGCTCGACACATCACTCAGCCAGTTCAGCCTGCTCGGCCAGCAGAATGCCAAACATCAGGGAAAAGGGAATGTTTTTTGCTGACTTGGTGCCCTGACTCAGTTCAACAAGATGTCAGACAGGTGCTGGCAGAAGTGAGGAGAAATGGTAGGATTGCCTGGAAGAGAGATACAGATGTTACAGGATTGCTGATACAGATTGACTTGTACTGAGCTGAGCCCTTGGCTTGTGTTGAAATGGGCCCAAACCTGCCCTGAGGGGGCAAACTCTGTTCCTGGATTAGAGGTTTGTGGATAGTGATAGTATAGCCCAGAGTCCGCTCTTTAATTTGTAGGAGGGACAGGAGATATTTGAAGGATCAGGGACAAATACTGACATTTTATTAAGGGCTATTTTCCTAGTAGAAGGTTAGGTTGTAATTTCACAAAAACCTCCCAGCTGTACCGATTCTGGAACGGTGAGTTTTCCTGCACACGGTTGGAGCGGACAGGACATTTTCAGTCCTGGTTTCTGCAGGCTCTCCAGCATTTTGGTACACACACTGGATTTTTTTAGAAATGCCATTAGAAAAAAACCCTGCATTTGGAACTTGGCTTTAGGCTTCAAAACCCCTCCAACAACAGTATTTGCATCAGCACAACTTCTTCTGAAGTGGAAAGCATTCTAGAAGAGCTAGATGGCCTGTTTGTTGGTGTGGCTGGGACAGAGCTCCCACTGAAAGGCTGTGCCTCATGGTTTCAGATATTACCGCGGTGCTGTTGGGGCTCTGCTCGTCTATGACATTGCCAAACACCTCACCTATGAGAATGTGGAGCGCTGGCTGAAGGAGCTGCGAGACCATGCCGACAACAACATTGTGATCATGCTGGTGGGTAACAAGAGTGACCTGCGCCACCTCCGGGCCGTGCCCACTGACGAGGCCAGGGCCTTCGCAGGTTTGTACTCAGCCTGGGTGGGCTGGGGCTCCAGGGGCCTGGGGGATGGTGCCTGCTGTGATCACACTGTTTGGTCCAGGGTTGAACTCTCACCTCAAGTTTTAGTTTGGACCCTAAAAAAGACATTTAAAATGTTTTGTTGAGTTTTTTTTTAATTAAAATACCTTGGCTTATTAACTTGCATGTGTGGTTGGTATGGGTTTTTTTGGAAAATTTTTTTGTCATTTTTAGTTTGTGGTTTTCTGTTGTTTTTTAAATCTAGTGGTAGTATGTGTTTTTGAAACACTGACCTTGAGCTGCCTGATAGCTGAAGATTAAACACTTCCTCTAACAAAGCTAGAAACAGTAAACAACATTTAGAAGAGAAAATGTCACAATAAAGATATAAAATATCAGAACACAAAATGTCCGTCCTTCCTTCCTGGAGACCTGACTCTGCTGAGTAGATATCAATGTGGACAGCTACAAATGAATGCTGAATCTTCTCTTAGGTGGGGTGGTTGGCACTCTAGAGCGCTGATGCATATAGTAGTGTCATCTAGTCTCACTTAAATGCAGTGATCATCAGACTTGAAAGTTATCATTTGTTGGGAGAAGTCAAGTGGGTTATGTAAGATGCTGCTACTGCATTCCTTCTCTGTTCCTTACCTGGCAGAGCACTGGTCAGATACTCTTTTGCCCTGAAAGTCCTGGGGACATTCAGCTTTTCTGTGGCTGGCAAGCTTGGGGTGGAATGTAAACATACAACCTTTAAAGTACCCCTAGAAATATTACCAAGGCTTGCTTAAACATGCTTTCTGAAGTTTGCTGGTAAGCAAGTACCCTGAGGATAATAAAGCTGCTTTAAATTTTCAGATGAATGAGGAGTGACATTTATCTAAGAGAAGCAAAACAAGTTGGTGGGTGCCCCAGATACTCTATTACTTTGGTCACTTGGTTCAGCTTCTTACTTTTTGACGCTGACTTCCTCCTAAGGCTGTTTGAAATTTCTAGTGATGGTCTAATTGTTGCTGTTTAAGCTCCATGACTGAAATTTGCCTGTTCCTGGGCAGGTGATACAGAACCATTCTAGGTATGATATTTAAATGTTAATCACTTTATTTTTTAATTAAAAAAAAACCTTTTGCATTGTAAGAGGAAAGAAGAAAATAGACTATGTTCCAGGGGGTCATTGTTATTTGGAAGTGGGGTCTGATTAGGAAAGTATAGGTGTGTTGATCTTTTTGGGGTTGCATAGGAGAATTGTCTCTGTAGCAGCTGATGTGCTTTTGCTGGGGCTCTTGCTTAAGGTACCTCTGGGTGTGATCTGTAGCCGGAAGAGAATGATATTTTGTGTTGCTTGACTGAGCAAGGGCTGCAGTGGGGAAAATGTTCTTGCACTTTGGGCAAAGGAGGTGTTGCTGAACTGCAGCACCAAGGTGTTCTTTGTGTAACAGGGAAAAGGAAAAGAAATGACTGTGCCTTGGCTGCTTTGGCCTAAAATAAAAGATAAAAACTTCAAAGTAAGTGTGAAATAAAGTGTTATTAAAGTTTTTAACTGAACCACTTCTTATTTATTACAGAAAAAAATAACTTATCTTTTATTGAAACATCTGCTCTGGATTCAACAAATGTAGAAGAAGCCTTCAAGAACATCCTTACAGGTATGATTTGTTATGGATTCAGAGGAGCTGCTGAGGTGCTGGATCTTCTTCATGGGCACGTTTTGCAGTTATCTGGAATGTTTTGGAAATGAGTGTTGGGAATGATGGTTAGTTTGCAAGCTTTCTAATCTCACCTTTGTGTTCTGCCTCCCACTCCATATACCCCTTTCTGTCCCAGAAGAGGGTTTCTGTCTCCGAGATGTTCCTATTTCCTGATGTTCCATAAACTCAAGCTACTGCAATAGCACTGTTGTAAAGGAACTAGTAATTGTACTTCTGTGCGTGCACAAAATGTCAGCAGTGAAGCCCCAGCCGTGCTGGGAAGTTAAATGTTCCAGTATCTTCTCTCACACCAAAGCAGACTGGTACCGTATTCAGACTACTGAACTCTTGTTCTCACGTGATAGCAAGGGTTGTAGGTGACTGTGCACCAACAGCATCTTCTGCAGAGAAGGACCTGGGGATCCTGGTGGATGATAAGTTGACAGTGAGCTGGCAGTGTGCTGCCCTGGGGGCCAGGAGGGACAATGGGATCCTGGGGGCATCAGGAAGAGTGTGGCCAGCAGGTCAGGGAGTGATCCTGCCCCTCAGCCCTGGTGAGGCACAGCTGGGGTGCTGTGTCCTCTTCTGGGCTCCTCAGGACCAGAGAGACAAGACACTACTGGAGAGGGTCCAGCAGAGGCCACAAAGATGATTTGGGCACAGGAGCATCTTTGTGATGAGGAGGAGAGACTGCAGGAGCTGGGCCTGGTTAGTCCAGAGAAGAGAAGACAGAGGGGATCTCACCAACCCATACAAGTATCCCCAAGGGGTGTCAGAGGATGGTGCCAGACTCTGTTCAGTGGTGCCCAGCAACAGGATGAGGAGCAGTGGCCATAAACTAAAACACAACAAGGTTCACTTCAACATGAGGAAGAAATTCTTTATGTTGAGTGTGGCAGAGCCCTGGAACAGCTACCCAGGGAGGATGTGGAGTCTCCCTCTCTGGACACATTCCAAATCCAGCTAGACATGTTCTGTGTCACTTGCTCCAGGTGACCCTGCCTTGGTAAGGAGTTAAACTGGAGGATCTCCAGAGGTCCCTTCCAACCCCAGCTATTCTGTGATGCTGTGAAGTTGATGTTTCAAAGCAGCGTCCCACTCCTAAAATGAAGTAATTGGTAATTGTCAAAGAACCCTTAAAAATTCTATCTAAATAGGAAGAGGGTAGTCAGTCAGGTATTGGATTTCTGCTCTACTTCTGGCTACCCCAAGAGATCTGAATCTTGTCCTATAGAGGGGACAACTAATCAGTTCCATTTGTTCTGTCTCTTGAAAAGCTCTTTATGGTCCATACTGTGAACATGAAGAGTTGCCGAGATCCAATTCCTTACTACAGCTGAATTTGAGGCCAGTTAACTGTGGTCTCATCCCTGTACACTGTTTTGTGAAGTTGTGCCTGATCTGCATGTCCCACAACATGTCAAGATGAGCATTTGCTGAGCTTTCTTGTGACCAGATACTGATTTCAGTTAAATGAGAATGAGCCTTTGTTCTGGTCCTACTTGATTATTGGGCAGTGTCTGATCTATGTTGCTTATTGGATGCTGACCAAAGAACTGGCTTTGTATTACTGTTTCTTGATTATGTATCAGTGCGAGTCTCTTACTGGGAAAGAAGCTGAGCATTAATAGGGTTAATTGTCAAGGCACGCTCTTTTGGGTTCCTTTTGTAGTGCTGTGCAGGGAAGCACTACAAAGCCTTGGAGTCACTAAGTCTGGTGCTGGCCAACTCTATTGGTAACAGAAATGTAATGCAATTAGAGGAAGATCACAGAATCCCAGAACACTTTGGGTTGGAAGGGACCTTAAAGATCATCTTGTTATACCTCCTGCCATGGCAGGGACACCTTCCACCAGACCAGGTTGCTCCAAGCCCCATCCAACCTGGCCTTGGACACTTCCAGGGATCCAGGGGCAGCCACAGCTGCTCTGGGCAGCCTGTGTCAGGGCCTCACCACCCTCACAGCCAAGAATTTCTTCCAATATCCCATCTAACCCTGCCCTCTGGCAGTGGGAAGCCATTCCCCCTTGTCCTGTCCCTCCGGGCCCTTGTCCAAAGTCCCTCTCCAGATCTGTTGGGGGACTGTAGATGTTGGAAATCTGCAGTAAGGTCTCCCAGGAGCCTTCTCCAGACTGAGCAACCCCAATTCTGTCTCCAAGGTGCCCAAGAAGAAGCAGGAGAAAAAGGGTAGCCAAGCTGCCTCTATAGCTAAAAAGCCCGATAGATGAGGAATGGGGTGTATTTGCTGCCTAGCAGATTTGTTTTATTAGAGCTAATGGTGAAGCAACTGGAGTGTGAGGCGGAGCCGACTGCCCAGAGCTGGAGCTGAGCCAGTCACACACCCTGTAGCAGATTCACGGCTGATCTGGGACACTTGGCTGGATCTGACTCAACTTCCCGGCACTTTGAGACAGTATTTGTGGTTTTAGTGCTCTGAGTGTAGTTCAGCAGTCACCATCTATCCTGTCTTCCCTTGGAATTTTGTCCTGAGACTGACCCTGGTTAGAGATGCTGCCCTGAGGCCACTGTAGGAGAGCCACAGTCTGGTAACAACTCAAGCTGAGGTCAGGCCTGGGCAAACTGAACTCAAACCCCTCTCTCTAAGCAGTATCCTGGACTCCCGAAAGTGTTGAGATTGTCCAGTTCAGGTAGCATAGGCATATGGATAATAAGACTGATAAGTCCTGAAAAGGCTATTCCTAAAGTGATTACACTTGGGGGAGAATCATCCTTCTAAAAGAGGAGAAAGAACCTAGGAATATGTGCTGTATAGAGTAGTGAGTTGGGAACCACCACAGGGGTCTTGGTAGAGGGAAGAAAGTGGGAACAACAAGACAGGAGTTTCCTTGCTGGACACTTGTTTGAGGGATCACTGAAGTCTGGAAGAAAAAAAAAAAACCACAAAACACCCCAAAGAGATGCTACCCCAAAGCAAAGGGGGCTTGGCAGTCACTCTGAACAGCTCAAATTCAAATACAGTACTGAGCAGGAAAGAAAGAGGACATGACAGCCTCTGAACAACCCTCCTCATCTTTCAGCAAAGATCTGTAGGTAGCCAGTGGCAACAAGATTGGCCTTGAGTTAAAGGTTTCCATTTTAAACAACATAAATATGGGCAGAGTCTTTAAAAAAAAAAAAAAAAAAAGCAGCCTAACAAAAACCTCCCATAAACAAGCCCTGCACAGTTCCCTGTGATTTTTAATCCTTACTAAAGGCTTTGGGTGTTGCTGTTTTGGGGTTGTGGCTGTATGAATGTGACCATAATATTTACCACAGACTTCCAGGGAAGTACTTGCCCTTTTCCTGTTTCACAATGGAGGGAAGTTGGAACAAGGGCTTATAGTCAGTAAAATAAGTAACTTAAAAACCTTTCCACTTATGATACTTCTACTAACTATGCAGTTGAAACAGTTTGTTTCTGAATGCTTTTTAGCTGGCAGTCTCTCTTCAGTGGTTACAGCTTTGTGGATCTGTGTGCTTTCAAGCATAAGTTATTTGAGTCAAATCAAACTCATGTGTTTGATTCATGTGGAGAAGGATGAGGTTTTATGGACCCATGTGGCTTTTTACTGTCATAGGTAGGAAAACTGATGTGTTGCAGAGAGGAGCATTGCTGTTACTTGGAGGTAGCAGGTTGCCAGGAGCAGAGGTGGGGATCAGGTAACTTGCTGCTGTGAAGGATGTTTCCCAGCATCCTGGTGATTGGTGTTTCTAGAGTATGCTGCCCACTTTTTTTTAATCCCAAAGAAGATGATTCCCTGTTTTAGAAATGAGCATTCCTGCTCCTTTCCCATTTAAAAACCCTTTTAATAATCCCCATTTTCATGGAGTCATTGAAAAAGAACAGGATAGGAAGTGCTATTGCGGAAGACAGTGAGGACTCTTGTCTTAACAACTTTTCCAGACAGAGCTGGTGTATTCATTCCGGAACTGGAACGCCAGCCAGATGTTACATGCCACATCTGGTTAGCCTAGATTCCCTTTCAGAGCCCTCAAGTTAATTCTTCTCATTCTTGGGTTCTGGCATGTTCTTGGACAGTGTGCTTGGCGCTGTGCCCCATGGGAGGCTGTGCCCCCGGCGCTCTGACCCGTGTGTTCTCCTTGCAGAAATCTACCGCATCGTGTCGCAGAAGCAAATCGCTGACCGGTCTGCACATGATGAGTCTCCTGGCAACAATGTCGTCGACATCAGCGTCCCACCAACCACCGACGGACAAAAATCCAACAAACTCCAGTGCTGTCAGAACCTGTGACCTTCTCTAGATGACTCTTGTGCCCTCCACTTCGTCTGTGGTTCATTTAGAAACTTGTGTGCACTTCCTATCTCCTGTGATTCAGTGACTCCCTCCTCCCTCCTGTACTCCATTCCCAAATCTCCCCTCTCATATTAGAGCTTTAATTGTAGGGCTAACATCCCCCTGCCTCTGAAACCCCTTCCATGTGGTGACTTCTGGGCTTGAAATGTAGTCACTGATCTGATAAACATGTTTGTGTTGGAACATCTGCTGCTGGATATTATCCCATGAAACACTTTTCTCAAATGGGTTTGTTTTGGTTTTGTTTGTTATTTTTTTTGTTTGGTTTTGTTGTTGTTGTTTTCTGGGAGGGGAACAATGGAACTTGACTCTACCAGTTGAAGAAATAACTACATTTCGGTGACAAGGTATTTCCTCCCATAGTCAGATATCTCTTTTTCTTGTGTTTCTGTAAACATGGGGGAGAAATTAAACTAGCTGTCCTGCCAAATGCTCTGTTTTCTGTCCTGATGAAGTCTCACAGTGAGGATTTTAGTGGCTGCACACACATAAGAAAGCTGTTGAAAATAACATTACTTATTCTGTAATTACCCCTAGTACAGTTAGTCTGGCTGTGTAGTTTACTGTTTCCTGCTTGGGAAATCTTTCTCTATTCTTGTTTTATTTGGGAACAATGAAATATGTCTGCATTGCTTTTTCTGCCACCATGAATGCCTGTGCAGGCTTTATGAAGTGGCTTAATATTTATTCATAGCTTATGTTAATCAGTTAACATTATTGTACAGTAAGTGCCAGCGTATTGATTTCAGAAACCTTTTGCAACCTGTACAAGTAGGCTTCTTTTGTACTGTAGGTCAGTGTCTGAAAGCAGGATCTACTCTAGTTCCAGGGTTTGGTTTTTTTTTGCATGCTGCTTTTTCTCTAGATCTCTCCTGCCCCTGTCTGAGTGAGTGAAGCAATATTTTCATGTCACATAAATACCTGCACTTGTAAGGGTTTTGGTTGTTGTAGAGAAACACAATACTTTATACATTTTGTAAAACTTCTGCAGATCCATAGCATCTGGAACTTTCTCTTCGTGATCTTTCACTATTGACCCTCTATTAAAATGCATAATATTAGGGTTTCACATAATAACTACTAACCTGTTGTTTTCCTCTTACCGTTTCACTGAACTGCAGACTGTAATTCTTAAATGATTGTACTTCACTGATGTAACAGATTTGTCATCAGCAGGGCTAACTACTCTAATTCTTTGTTGTGCTGAATGGGAAGAATGTTACCACAACTTTGTGTAGTCAGTCTCTTGCTTGCTTGTGCAAATCTCTGATGGCTTTTCATTACTCACTAGCTCTTGCACACTTGTATCCCCTCGGGTATCCACTGAATGTTCTGATGGCCAATACTGGGTGAAACGATCTAAAGGAAGAGCTGGAGACCATCTTCTGCTCCCTGAAGGCTTGTGGAGCCATTTGCAGTGAGTTTTTGCTCTGTATTCTGAGCCTGTACCTCACTGGATGAATCCCAGCTGCATATTAGTAAGCTGATTTTTCTTTACTGATACAAGCAAATATGAAACTGTGAATTGTGCTTGAAGGGGAAATCTGACATTCCAGTCTCAACTGTTCTGTCTGGTTATGTAATAAAATTAAGGGCAGTTAACTCTGATGGCTTTTCTTTTATAAGATTTCCAGACCAATGCCTTTAATTTTGTACTGTATGCACTGAGAGGGCTCCAGCTCACAGCGCGGGATGCTCGTGGCACTTGGCACTTCCACCCTTCAGCTGTGTTTAGAGGATACATTCAAGGTGAAGGGGTGCATGCTTGCAGGCTGATCCCATTGAATGAGGGTATGAATTCCTCTTTAGGCATCACAGGGCTCTGTCCTAAGGGTGTTCCAGTTCAGGAAGCACATTCAACACTTGGTATTTGCTTCACTAGTATTCTCTTGAGAGAAGGTGGGAGCTGTGATGTCTCCTTTTTGGTGGTCCAAGACCAGAACATAATGTGCAGTCAGTGTTTAGACAGCTGGCAGTGAGAGAATGGAAAATTTTGAAATATTGAAAATATTTCATTCGAGAACAAGTGGATACTAGTGGAGCTGGGCTCCTTAGTTTTTGGACAAACTTTATAAAAAGAAATCAGTTGGATAGCATGAGGAGGAATTGTACTGTTAAGACTTACTAGTTCAGGGTGATGTATTAACGTGCTTACTTTGTGAGTCCTGTTCTTAACATGAAGTTTCTAGAATCAGTCTGGCCTGGTGTAAGAAGCCAAGAAGCAGTTTAGTCACTTGCTTAGCATCTCTTAAGAGATTTTCTTTAGTCTTTGACTTTGTGGAAGGCTCTAAACTTTGCCACAGAGTCCCAGTGAAAGGTCAGTGTCTAGGGCTTAAGTGCTGTTAAATTTATGGGTTTTGAAGAGCTCTTGAACAACTCCATTGTCCAAAGGCCCCTCAGCGCTAGTGGACCTTGGACCATTCTATTGTGTTTGAGATCTGTTGTGTGACAGGGAAGGGCCTCCTGCCCTTTGCTGGGGGCACCTGGGATGTGGGAGCTGCTTGTGTGCACCCATGTAGCTCCTGTGAGCACTGGGAACTGAGGGGGGGTTTATCTGCTGTGGTCCCTCAGTATGAGATGAGGCTGCTGTGCCACTCTCCAGGCAGAGCCACAGCCTTTCTGTGGGTCTGAGGTGCTCCTGCCCAGACCAAGCGCAGGGCTGTTTGTGACAGAAAAAGGACAGCAACCAGTTCTGCCAGGTTAAGCCATCTTCCTGTGCATAGACTGGGGAGAGTGCTTCTGGTCTGGGGTTCCTGGTGGCCTCATGAAGCATTGTGCACTCCTTAGAAACTGCATCCACAACCCAGCCCACTATTGTGCTGGAATTGCTGAGGGGAAGACTTGGAGGAATCCTGAGGAAGCCAGAAATGCTGAAGAGCTGTCTGACATTCAGAGAAGCTCTCCAGTAACCCAGACTCCTTAAGCATGCTTTCCTGGTGTGGAAGTTAAGACTACATGTAACCTCAACTGGACTGCTTCATGCCACAGCTTTGTTGGCTGTGTGTCTCTCAGTATTACTGTCAGGTAAAAAGAAAGGGTTCCAGCTCTCTTCCATCTGCCCCAAGGGATTTGAGGGCTGAATTTGGCTTTTGTAAAACTCCTGATAACAAGAAAGCTGCCTGTGAAAGAAGGAATTTGTGCTCTGCTTGCTTTACTTTGATGTTGAGGTTGACTTTCCTTTAACTATTGAAAACACTACAAAGCCCTGAGTGCTGCCACCTGTGTCGGTAACACAACCATCAGTCAGAGGCTCCTGCTGGTGTCTAGAACAGGTCCAGTCTGTTGTGCTGCCTCTCCTCTTACTGATGGGGAGGGTGAAAGCCAAAATTCATACATAAAACTGACTTGGTCCTAAGCACACCAACAGCTAATCGGTAAAATAAATTCCTTGGGTAGATCGGATCAATCCAGCCTCTTTTCCTGCAGAGTCAGTGCTTACAGACAGGTGAGTTAGTCTGGGACCTTCACTGGAGCCTGCACAGAACAAGGAAGTTTGGTTCGTAGGAAAGTTTTAAAGCTCCATACTTGTATAAATATAAAAATCCGGTTGATGGGTGACTGCTTGCTACTTTGTTAAAAAGATTTCAGTGTGTGCTGTGGACGCCATCAAGGTTTTGTAGAAGAAAGGCAGTTTGGTGCCTTCTTGCCCCTGTGGCAGGTTTAGAGGCAGTAGAAAGATGATGGATCCCAGAGATGCCCCCATTTGGGTGCTGTTCTGTGACCCCCAGTGACCAAGGGCTCGTGTGTGAGCACAGAGCTCTTGGCTGGGTGTGGTAAGGGTTGGGCTGTGCCTTTATTTGAATCAGTCACTTAACAAAAGCTGTTGGAAAAATGTACAGGAGGTATTTTTGCTCCCTGGTGCTTTGATCCCTGCATGCTGTACTGCTCCAGAAGGTGTGGGTGGGATCTGTTTCTGGTTGAGTCTTACCAAGGCTTGGTGATCATTTCCCTTCCAAGCATGAAGAACTTGCTTAGAGGTTCTGGACTCTGCAGAAGAAAACAAGATCCCAATGAAGCGGTTCAGTCACTTAGGGAAGATATTATCCTCCATAAAAAACTAGAACAAACAGTGTTAAAGGTAGAGGCCTGAATTTCAGCTAAGGAAAATCAGATAATTGGAGGCGAAGACTACCTGTCTTTCAAATAAAAAACACAGCAAGTCAGGGCTGAAGGGTAGATTCTCTTGGTTTGCAGACTCTTAAATGTAGCTGGGATGGATATTTATGGAATGTTTCCATGGAATAAGTATCTCCAGGGCTGCACTGTTTCAATAAATAACAGCAATTCCTATTTTACACTGGTCAGATAATGCATGGTAGTGTTGACTATCAGGCCTTGTAGGCTATAAATAGTACTGGGCTTTTATGCAACCCAGAAGAGAGGTTCATTTACTTTTATTCCTGGTTCCTGTGTTAAGTGCAATTCACTTTGTAAATAAACACATCACTCGATTTTTGTGCATGGTTATGATGTATTGTGGATATAAAGATTGCCAAATCATACCGTGTGTGTCAAGTTCTGTTCCAGACACAACTGTAGAATAAGGTGGGGCCAGCTCCCGAGCCCGAGCACAGGGTGGGCTGGGGGTGGGTACCCCTGCCAGCGCCCCGGGGAGCGGCAGGACGGGGTACCCGCTGCTCCCGAGGCTTTTCCACAGCCCCAGGGCGCCGCGTTGGGCGGGGTAGCGTACCCCGGTGCCCCCGTGTGGGCTCCGCTCTGCGCTGGGCGCGGTGCGCAAGCCTCCCGCCGCTGAGGGCGGTGGGCGGGGCCTGGGGTCCGGGGCGGAGCAAGGTGAGAGGGGCCGG
>VWZT01012184.1:0-26332 GCA_013397055.1 Pachycephala philippinensis
CCTGCTGCTTTGCCTCTGGAAAAATCCCAAGGCTGAACCTCTCCCTGAGGGCCCCATCCCTGGGTTCTGGGCAGGGACAGGGGCAGGGTTGGGGCTGAAATGATTCCCCAAAATCCAGGTGAGCTCCCCCAAATCAGCCCCAGCTGGAACACGGCCTGAGAGCTGCACATCGGGTGGAGGAGGCTGAGCCTTGCCCCTCATTAAGAGGTTTCAGGTAATTAATTCTCCCTAAAACACAGCCTGAAGCGGCTCTGGGACCAGGGGAGGGTTGCATCGANTGCACCGAGCCTTGGGCTTCTCTCTCCTGCTGCTTTGCCTCTGGAAAAGGCAAGATTTTTTTTGTCCTCCTACAAAGCCCAGCCAAAACGAAAAAAAAAAGAAGAATTGCTAAGAAGTTAAATAGGGACAGCAGCAGCCCACCAGTGGCTGCACTATTTCTTGCAACGTGTTATTTTCCTGTCTGATTTGTCAGAGAGTTTCCTGTTCAATGCAGAAACATCGAATTTAAGTCTGGCTTCTGCCTCCCTTCCCAGAGAGAAGGGAGAGACGGTGGGGAAATATCCACAGGAGCTCCACCAGCCCTCATGGGCACCACCCCGCTTGTCTCCATTAAAAAATCCCTCAAACATCAGGAAGAATCAGCCCCATCCTTGCAGAAATGATGGGAATAAAAGACCATAAAAATGCCCAGGTTTCCCCAGAGGTTGGCCAGAGCCAGAGCAGGACTCAGGGATTCCCCCAGAGCACCACAATTGTCTCATTCTCAGTTTCAAAAGTTCCCAAGGACACCAAAAATTAAATCACTTTTCTGTCCGTGCTTGCAGGAAACCATCGGAGCACAAATGGCCTGGATTGGGAAAGTTCATCCCGGGAAATGGAAGCCAGGAGCTCCAGTGTTTCACTTCTCTCATGGAAACAACCACAGCAAACATTTAACGGTGCTTCCTCGTGGAGTTTTCCTCCCAGAGCAGAGCAGATCCCAGGAATCGGAGCCAGGGAAGGCTGGGATCCAGGAGGACGGCAGCGATGCCTGAGGAAGAAGATTTTTAAACCCCAAATCCCTTGGGACAGGGGTTATCCAGTCCAAGTTAAAACGCACAAGCAGCACACAAAGGGATTTGCAAAGCGATCGGGGTGGGTTGCTACCATTCCCATGGCCACGATTGACTCAGACCCCGAATTCTGCCCAGGGTTCAAGCGAGATTTTTCCATAATTCCCTATAAATATGCATTTTTCCCACTCAAACACCGCCCTCTGCTGCAGGCAGGGCTGGATGCTCGGGAACAGATTCCCGAGCGTTGCCCTTGGCAACGCAGTTGTTGAAGGCGATAAAAATTCTGATGTCTCGGTGGTTTGGAAAATGCCAGAGCATCAAAATGCAAATGATTCAGCCTCCTGCAAAGGGCATCTGAGGTAAGGGATATGTTTAACTCCGGGAGGAGCAGAGGGCTGAGAACCGAGCCCCAGCTCTCTGTGACACCTCGGGATCTGCTGTTGTCACCTCCTGCCCGCTCCTGCCACGCTTGGGAGCTCCTCGCTTCCCCAGCCAGGCCAAGCTCACGCCAAAATGGTCTTTTTAATCCCTCTTTGTGCACGTTCCCTCTTTTCCCTGGAGCTGAGCGCTGCTCCCGCTCAGGAAAAGGCTTTTTATGATCGGATCTAATCGCCCCGCGCTGGCAGGAGAGCAGCGGGGCCGAGCCAGCTGCTGGGATTTGGGGTTTGCCCCTCTCCACTCTCTGCTCCCGGCCGGAGCTGCTCGGGCTTGGCCCCAGAATTTCACAACCAGCTGCAAAAATCTCATCCTGCCCTCAGCAAAAATCCTGATTTCACCCCGCCAGCCTGGGGCTCCCAGCGAGCTCTGCCCACGCTGGAGCCACAGAGAAGTGTTTTTGTTGGGAACAGTGCTTCCCAAACCCTGACTGAGGCGGGAGCAGCGATAATTTAATTTGCAATTCCCCGGGTAGACCTGGTGTCCCTGGGGCGGCTGCTCCGGCTCAGCACAAGGCCCTGAAAATTCATGGAATTGGTCCTTTCAAATTCCCTGAGGGAAATCATTGATTTCTGCCTGTCTGCTGTGCCTCAAAATGGATTTAGAGGAAAACCTGAGCTGGGCTAACATCGGGAATTGTGTGTTTTATTCGGGATGAGAAAAACACAGAGTGAGCTCCACACAGAGTGGGGGCAGGCCCTGGGATTTCCATTTTTCAGCTGATCTGCCAAAAATGAGTTTTAATGAACTCCTGGAGCTGCTGTTGCTGCTGTGCCTTCCCTCAGGAATTCCAGGGAGTGCCGGATAAATCCAGATCCTTCTCTGGGATGGGGAATTCGGGGGAACCTCAGCAGCAGCACTCCCTGCCAAGCTGTGGCTGCGGAAAGCAAAGCAGAGCCTTCCCAGCCAGAGAGCAGAGCCAATAAATCCACAGCAAATCCAGAATTCCCTCCTAGGAGAGGAGCTAAGGAACATTCCAGCTCCAGGATATCCAGACACAACAGATCCAGAGACTAAAAGTCATCACTGCAGGCAGGGTTTGCAACCCCACCAGAGAAAAGGGGCCTGGTCAGGAAAATATTCCACATTTTCTTTGCTGTTGCTCCTATTTCCTGGCTCCCAAAGTTCCACAGCAAGGAAAATTGTCAGGATGTGCCCTCACCAACAGCCCCACAGCGGGAAATCCAGGGAATCCGATTTTCCAGCACTGACCCCGCAAGCCCAAAGCTCTGCCCCACCTCCTGCTCCACGGGACGTGTCCTAGCACAGAACCCTTGGAAGTGCTTCCCAACTTATCCCAGCCCAGGAGAGAAAACAGGGAAAGCTTTATTTTCCTGGGAAAAAGGGCTGTGGAATGCCCGTGCAGCCTTTCCTCCGAACGTTTCCATGGATGGGGAAGGAGCGAAACTTCGCCTTGGGACCTTCCTGGNCAACTCCACACAGGGAAATGCAGGGAAACCAACTTTCCATCCATTTTATCCAGCACTGACCCCGTGAGCCCTAAGCTCTGCTCCATGGGACGTGTCCTAGCACAGAACCCTTGGAAGTGCTTCCCAACTTATCCCAGCCCAGGGAAAATGGCTCTGAGAGTGGCTAAGGGGAGAGGGAACAGGGAAAGCTTTGTTTTCCTGGGAGAAGGGTTGTGAAATTCCTGTGCAGCCTTTCCTCCTTTTTGCCACCCCAAATCCCAACAACCCTGTGTCTCTTGAGATGTCCGGGTGTGAACCAGGGCAGCTCCAGCGAGGGCTGGCAGGAAACATTCTCTGAATTCCCGAAATTCCACAACAACAGGAATTGTCAGGATGTATCTTCCCCAATAACCCCACACAGGGAAATCCAGGGAAACCAACTTTCCATCAGTTTTTTCCAAAGCTCACGGGGATCCTAAATCCCAGCCCCGAGGCTGCCAGGATGTCCAGGTGGGAACCTGGCCTGGCAGGTTCCCTGAGCTCCCAAAATTCCACAACAACAGGAATTATCCCGATGTGCCTTCACCAGCAGCCCCACAGCGGGAAATCCAGGGAAACTGACTTTCCATTTTAAAAATTTTAATACAATTTTTTCTTCACTCTGAGCACTAGGTTTGTCCTCTTCCCTATCCGACACTTTTCTCCAAGTTGTTCCCTCAATTCCTTCTATCTGAATAAAAATCGGTGAGGAAAAAACCTCACAAGCCCTCAATCCATGGCTGTAACATATTTTTCCCAAAGTGATCAAATTCCTGCTAAAAATTGGATGAAAATATCCCTGGAAAACCCTCCAGAGCAAAGATATTCTCCACAAAGGAACAATTCCAACACGCTCTTCCCTCACCATGGAGAAGTCCTGGATGTGCTTTAACCTCTGTGAGATTCTCTTCTCATTCCACGTTGATCTTTAACAGGAATTTCTGTAGGAATAATCCCACAGAATTCCAGTTTAGTCTGGGACAGGGAAAAAAATTATTCCCCTCGTTGCACACGAAGCACTTTCCCTTGGAATAACCAACTTATTTAGGGAAAGGAAGAGACAGAGCATATTTTGGCTGGAATTTTATCTTCAACTCCCTATTTAAATTGGCCAAAAAACGTCCATAATTCTGAACAAGCTTTTAAAAAGGGAAACAAACGAGCCCTGAGAGCTGCCCAAGCCTCCAGCGCAGCGAGATTTCAAATTCTTGTGGTCTGAAAGCCGCTCAAAGATGAAGATTCCGGACGGGATTTACGATGTGAGGCTGCCCCGTAAATTTGTGGTGGCTCTGCAAGTGCTCCAGGAGCTGCTGGGGACGGAGGGGGAACAGGGCAGTGAGAAATTCCCTGTTTGTTGCAGGAAGTGGATGCAGGGAAAGCTCAGCACCCTCGGAAGGGCTGTTGGGGGGTGAAATCAGCAGAGGGAACTTTCCCAGTAAAACAGATTCATGGAATGGTTTGGGTTGGGAGGGGTCCTAAATCCCCTCCAGTGCCACCCCAGGGACACCTGCCACTGTCCCAGGCTGCTCCCAGCCCCGTCCAGCCTGGCCTTGGGCACTGCCAGGGATCCAGGGGCAGCCACAGCTGCTCTGGGAATTCCATCCCAGCCCCTCCCCACCCTCCCAGGGAACAATTCGTTCCCAAGATCCATCCAGCCCTGCCCTCTGGCAGTGGGAAGCCATTCCCTGTGTCCTGTCCCTCCAGCCCCTGTCCCCAGTCCCTCTCCAGCTCTCCTGGAGCCCCTTTAGGCCCTGCAAGGGGCTCTGAGCTCTCCCGGGAGCCTTCTCCTCTCCAGGTGAGCACCCCCAGCTCTCCCAGCCCGGCTCCAGAGGGGCTCCAGCCCTGGAGCAGCTCCGGGGATTCCTCTGGACTCTCTCCAGGAGCTCCACGTCCTTTGGATGTTGGATCCCATCTCTGCAGGTGGGGAATCAGGGGAATCCTCAGGTGCAGGAATCAGGCATTACTTTTGGGACATCACCTGTAACAGCGGCCCCAAGAAATCGCTGCCAAAATCCTCATTAATGATAAGGAAAATCAAAGCAAAGCTGCAGCATTCCACAGAGACGTTGGAATTTTACGGACAGGGAAGAGGAAGCAGCTGGGACAGGAGTTACCAGGGCAGGGTTGCCTCATTCTTGTGCTCAGCACTGAAATAGGATTTGCTCTGGGCTGCAGCAGGATTTCATCGGTTTGTGTTTGGGGTTTTGCACAACTCGAGCTCGCTGCGCTCCGAGGGCTGTGCCAGGATTCCCGGGAGCAGCCTTTGCTGGGTTCATGGGATCCACGGAACCTCACAAAGGTTTGTGGAGCTGCTGTCAGGGATGGGATCTGCTCAGCAGCACACGGGGCAAAACCCCAAACCCATGAATGGGGCAGAAATCTGGGACACCCCTGGGACACCGATGGGGCCAGCAGGGAGAGCTCCCCCTGCCCTGGAGGGTGTGGAGCGAATCCCTGGAGCGAGGGAGAAACCCCCTACGGCAGGGATGTGCCCATCCCTGTGGCAGTGCCCGGCACCCCTGGGTGTCCTGGCACCCCTGTGAGGGAAAGCAGGGATGGCTCAGGATCCGTGTGGGATTGGGAATGGAACTTCCCCAGGGAGCACAGCAAACCCCATTCCCTGTGGGGGAAAGCAGGGATGGTCCAGGATGTGGGATCAAGGATGGAACGTCCCCACGGAGCACAGCAAACCCTATTCCTTATGGGGGAACGCAGGGATGGCCCAGCCTTTTGGGATTGTGGATGGAACTTCCTTATGGAGCACAGCAAACCCCATTCCCTGTGGGAGAAAGATGGGATGGTCCAGCCTTTTGGGATCAGGGATGGAACTTCCCCTTGGAGCACAGCAAACCCCATTCGCTGTGGGGGAAAGCAGGGATGGCTCAGGATCCGTGTGGGATTGTGGATGGAACTTCCCCACGGAGTGGGATCCATGTNTTCCTTATGGAGGAAAGACGGGATGGCCCAGGCTTTTGGGATCGGGGGTGGAACTTCCCCTTGGAGCACAGCAAACCCCATTCCTTGTGGGGGAAAGACAGGATGGCCCAGGATGTGGGATCGAGGATGGAACTTCCCCATGGAGCAGGATCCATGTCCCAGAGCCCAGGGCAGCTCTGCCCACACAATCCTCAGGAATTGCACAGATCTTGCTGTGCCCACGGGAGCCTCGGGCTGTGCTTCCCACTCCTGGAGATGGGAACGCCTAATCCCGGGGTTAGGAAAGGTTCAGGATTGGTACATTCAGATCCCACAGTCTCAGGCCACAAACCCTGGCTGTTGGACAATTCCGGGGTGGGGATAGGTGGGACCAACATTTCACCTGGAATTCTCTTCTCCCCCTTTCCCAGTGCTGCCCTTCCCTGTCAGTACCATGCCAGAGTGCCCATGGAATGGAGCTTCTGGAATGGAGCCCTGGATATTCCTGGGTTAGGTGATATTTATTTAATCTCTATTTTGAAAAGTGACTTTTTTTAGGTTTGAAAGCCTAATTGAAGCCTTTTCTGGGGTTCAAGTGGCTGAAATATTTCAGCATTTTCCCTCGTGAGGAATCCGCAAATCCTGGCTGCTGGACAATTCCAGGGTGGGGATGGGTGGGACCAACATTTCACCTGGAATTCCCTTCTCCCCCTTTCCCAGTGCTGCCCTTCCCTGTCAGTACCATGCCAGAGTGCCCATGGAATGGAGCTTCTGGAATGGAGCCCTGGATATTCCTGGGTTAGGTGATATTTATTTAATCTCTATTTTGAAAAGTGACTTTTTTTAGGTTTGAAAGCCTAATTGAAGCCTTTTCTGGGGTTCAAGTGGCTGAAATATTTCAGCATTTTCCCTCGTGAGGAATCCGCAAATCCTGGCTGCTGGACAATTCCAGGGTGGGGATGGGTGGGACCAACATTTCACCGGGAATTCCCTTCTCCCCCTTCCCCAGTGCTGCCCTTCCCTGTCAGTCCCTGGAGTGCCCATGCAGAGCCCCTGGAATGGAGCCTTGGATATTCCTGGGTTAGGTGATATTTACTTAACCTCTATTCTGAAAACTGACTTTTTTTTAGGTTTGAAAGCCTAATTGGAGCCTCTTCTGGAGTTCAGGTGCTGAAATATTTCAGCATTTTCCCTCCTGAGGAATCCACCTCAAAATCTCCGAAAGTGGCTTTGAGGCACCGGGAAAATCAAGGTCATTGAGGTGGGGACAGAAGGGGGACAGTGCCCCAAATCCGGTCTCCACCTCCATCAAAGTCCTTCCCAAATCCCAGCCTTTCACTTCCAGGGTTTTGTTCTGCTCAGAAAGTGCCTCCAGCTCAGCAGGAACAGGACAAGTCCCCAGAAACTCCCGTTTCCTCCAGGAATTCTCTGGATCGTTGTCCCCTTGGTGCTTTTCAAGATGGAAAAAATAATTGGCTGTTAACGAAAAAAAAAAAACCCCGAACCAAAAAAACCAAAACAAAAAAACCCAAGCAAACAAAAAACCAAAACAAAAAACAAACAAACAAAAGACCCCAACATTTAAAAACCCAAAAAAATCCCAATCGAATAAAAAACCCTAAAACAAAACAACAACAAAAACCCAACNCTGGAATGGAGCCCTGGATATTCTGGGGTTAGGTGATATTTACTTAACCTTTATTCTGAAAACTGACTTTTTTTTCGGTTTGAAAGCCTAATTGGAGCCTCTTCTGGAGTTCAGGTGCTGAAATATTTCAGCATTTTCCCNCCAAAAGACCAAAAATTCCAGGATAAAGCTTTTAACAAAGAAGATAAAGGCAATTCCCCAGTCCAAAATTCCCTTTGCCCAAAGACCTGCACATCTCAAGACTGCAGAACCATCAGGGGGGCTGCTCTGGGCCATTCCCCGCTTCCCACCAGCCCACATCAAAAACAGGGATTCAAAACCAAAATCCCAACAATATTCCGTGACCTTAAAAACCTCCCGGCCCCAAAACACAACCCCAGAGCGAGGGGAGGGTGCTGAGGATGCAGATCCCAAATCTTTGGGGAGAAAATCATTCAAATGTGGAGGAAACGGGGCTCTTTTTGTGCCTCCCCGCCAGGATCTGCACAAAATTGATTTGTGGGAGCCTCAGATTTGCAAAGAGTTGTTGAAAAATGGCCCCGTTCCCCAAAGCCCCGCTGTTATTTTAGAGCGTAAATAAAAATAGTGGCGCTTCCTGACGCTGGAGAGCCCTAAAACCCCAGCTGGGGAAGGATGAAATCCTCTTCTGCAGCCCGAAAATGATGATTCACGGGGCTCTTTCCACCCTCTGCGACAGAAAATGGGAATCTGAGCGTTTGTTTTTCATTTAAAAGGTCTCATTAAGGCCAAACCCGAGCTGCTCCGGCCCCATAAGGGCCCTAATATGTCAAACCTAATGGACCCTCCCACCGTGGGGTGACTTTGGAGGACATCAAAGGGATCCTGCTGCTTTCCAAGCCCAGCATCCTTCTTTTCTCCCAGGATCATCACTCCAAGGGCACCATTTAGCTGAGGAATTAAGGCTGAGCTTGCATCCCTTTATCTGCTGGAGACGATGTGCCGGTGTCCCACTGAAGTGACAGTGCTGAAATCCAGGGAAATTAAGGATTTCTTGGCTCATTCCTGCTGCAGGATCAGCATCCCCTCCTCAGTCCTTAATTAAAAGTTCCTTTCTTTCGATGCCTGAAGAGGCCAACCTAGAACCAGAGACTGGACAGGAGGAAGGGAATAAAGGTGGATATTTATTTGAAAGGCCTTCAGAGGCACACCCTGGGCAGGCCAAAGGCTGCACCCAAGATGGACCCCGAGTCACGAGTTCTTCACACTTTTATAGCTTTGGGCCATTTGCATCTCAACCCAATTTCACCAATTAAACTTTAGCTAATGATGGAATTTCCCCTCAGCTTGCCCCCCTTCTCAAGATGCTGGGTTACACATTTTGGGCCTAGGCCGGGCTGGGTGTCCTTGGAGAGCAGCCTGGAGAGGCTTTGTTCTGTCTGTCTCAGCATGAGAGAGCAGCAGCTCCCAGGCTGCAGGGCACTGCAGAGTCACACACTGGGAATGCAGCATTGGAAACATAGAAAAGTTAAAACCTAAGGCATCAATTTCACAGGTGCTGCATCAGGCTGGATTTGGTTTTTGGGGTCGTTTTGTTGGTTAACGGCGCTTTGGGGATCCCTGATGTCACTTTTCCTATGGATGCAGCCCATAATAATGCCTCAAAGGCATGCTCACACCCCTTTAGCAGGGACAGAGCTGGGGGCATCCCCGCGGCTGGAATTGCGAAGCTCTGCCTGTCACAACTCCACCAAAATCCTGCTGTTCCACCTGAAATTCTCAACAGGAATTCTGTTAGGAGGTGAGGTTGGATTTGTTTAAGTAAATAGCTGATTAGACAGAATTATCAGCAAATGAGGAGCTGGGACAGGGGACTTTGAGGGCACACTGAGGGGACACTGAGGGGACACTGAGGGGACTTTGAGGGGACATTGAGGGGATTTTGAGGGGACGTTGAAGGGGACATTGAGGGGACTTTGTGTGTCCCCGTGTGCGGGGCCCAAGCTCTGCTCTAGGGCCCAGCAGTGACACCAGAGGAACGGGCAGGGGCTGATCCCAGGAATTCTCCCTGGAAATGAGGAAAAACTTCTTCCCTGGGCAGTGCCCGAGCCCTGGACAGATCCCAGAGAGGCTGGGGAGTCTCCTCACGGGATATTCCAGAGCCACATGGACACAGTCCTGTTCCCTGTCCTCCTCCTGGAGCAGGGATGTGGCACCAGGGACCCTCAGGGGTCCTCCCAGCCTGACCCATTCCGTGGTGAAAAACCGAGGAGGGAACAGCGAATTCTCATTTTAATGATGCCTCTGTCTGCAGAAAGCCCCATTCGGTGCAAAACCCATCAGGAAAAAGCTGGTCTGGAAAAAAATTGGGAATTTTTGACTTTGTTTCGCCCTGGCTCGACACCAGTGAGCTGCTTTAAAGGAGCGAGTGCTGAGCGGCGTTTTTGGTCAGGAAAACAGCAAATATCAGCCCTGTCTGCAGCAGCAAAGCCTCTGCACGTTTCTCCAGCTGGAAATATTTCATTTTTCCCTTTCCTGGTCTGTCTTCCCACAGCAGCTCCTGCTTGGAATTCCCATTTGTCAATTGTGCCATTCCTGGCTGCAGAACCTCTGAGGTTTCAAGCTGAGGACGGGAAACTTTGGTGGTTTGAGGTGTTTGGATGTGAAAACCAGGGGATTTTCACTCTGTCCCACAGCATTCCAGCTCTGCTGAGCAGGATTTGTGTCGGAATTGAGCCACCAAATACCAGGATAACTCCCTTTTTTTGCTTTTATTTTTATTTTTCTGGCTGCCCCTGCTGCCCACCAGATCCTGCAGGATCAGAGCTGAGGACAGCAAAGCTCAAGAGCAAACCCGGGGTAATTCCACCGCAACTCAGCCCTCACACCACTTGTAAACTTCATGATCTGGCACTTTTATAACGAATTTATAACCCAGGGAAAATGCCTGACTAGAGAGAAAAAGCCAGGATATCCACACTGGGCAGTTATGGGAATGAGGGAAACGAGGAGTTTCCAAGAAATGCTTCCTGTTTTCCTCCTTCTGCAGAGATTTCGTTGGGGAAGTTGCATTTCTTGCCCTCCCTTTATCAGTTTTATTGAGGGAAAATGTCGGTTTGGGGGTGTAAAATAGGAGCTGATGAAGCCTGATCCAAACATCCCGCTTGGAATTCAGCACCTTTCCCGTTGTCCCGTGGAATTCCTCCTTTCCAAGACACCCGAAGCATCATTTCCCCGTTCCTTCATTGCCAACAGCCTGGCATTTGGAATCCGGGAGGATGATTCAGGCAGGAAACGGGTGAAGTCATTTTCCAGAAGCTGCTCAGGCTGTTTCCCATCCCATCCCAAGGAAGTGTTAATGAGGGGCTCGGTGACCGCGCTAATTACTCCTAATTGCTCCCACCTCCCAGATGGGATCTTGGGAGTGAGGAAGGAAAGAAGGGACAGATCTGAAGGGGCAGAACCTGGGACACTCCTCAGAGGAGAAATCCCACACACCGATAGTGATGGTGTTTTAGGGCTCTTGTGGAGGGAACACAGATTTGTGTCCCGAGAAAATCCTCATCCTGTGCTCACATCCCACTGAGTCACTTCCAAGATGGGATTTTCCTGTGGCCCAGGTGGCTGGGAGCTCGGATTTTGGCAGTGGAGGTTGTGGTTGTGATATCCACCCTTGATGAGGGGTTTGGGAAAGGCTGAGAGGATTTGGGTTGCTCGGCCTGGAGAGGAGAAGCTTTGGGGTGAAATAATTGTGGCCTGGAGGGCAACGGGAAAGGTGGAGAGGAACTGGGGACAAGGGATGGAGGGACAGGACACAGGGAATGGCTTCCCACTGCCAGAGGGCAGGGCTGGATGGGATATTGGGAAGGAATTGTTCCCTGGGAGGGTGGGGAGGGGCTGGGATGGAATTCCCAGAGCAGCTGTGGCTGCCCCTGGATCCCTGGCAGTGCCCAAGGCCAGGCTGGACGGGGCTGGGAGCAGCCTGGGACAGTGGGAGGTGTCCCTGCCATGGCAGGGGTGGCACTGGGTGGGATTTAAGGTCCCCTCCAACCCAAACCATTCCATGATTCCATAAAAACCCCCAGCGATGAAACGAGGCGGGGTTTGAGCTGTTCTGAGTCTGGGATGAATTTCTCTGCCACATTTGGGCTTGGCCAAGGCTGCACCCCCAGGCGGGGTCTGACTGTGACACCGGAGGGGAGGGCTCCAGTGCCAGGTTTAAAATCCCGCTGGTGCCAGGCTCTGCCTCTCTCAGGAAGCTCTGGGCACCTCTCAGGTTTAGATTTCAGCCCAAAGCTCTGGGCTGGAGCTCACAGAGCTGCTGCTGTCAGGATTTTGGACCATCTGCCTCTTCCCAACTGGGGACACCTCCTGCTGCAGGAACCGGAGCCCAGCCTGGGCTGGTTTCAAGGTTTCCAGATGCTTCTTTGCATTTCCATGGCAATAAAATCTTTCTCTGTGCTCCTGAGCTCTGCCAGGTGCATCCTGTGGTGCTTCAGCCTTGATCCAGCACGTGGATGACACCAAAATCCTTGGAGTTGAGCTCCAAGAGGAGCATCCTGGAGCTCAAAGGGTGGGAGCTTGGCTGAGCCCGGATGGAGGCCGGGCAGGAGGATACCTGGCATCATTCCTGTCCAATTAAAGCTGATTTATTGTCCATTTTCCTCCTCATTGCTGCTCTGTTATTAATTGTTAATGCAGCGGTGCGGTGGCTGCTGTGCTGCTGGGAATGGCTGAGGGAAAGGAAACGGGAAGGAGAAAGGAACGGGGAGAAGCTGGGTCTGGAAAGGCGGAATCTGTGAAAAACGGGGAGCACTCGTGGCTGGCTCGGCTCTGCAGGCGCTGGCAGGAAATTCCTGCTCTGGAACAAGAGGGTAAAGGGATGGCAAAGAAAATAAAATGTGTGGGGTCACCAGGTTCCTGAATTGCCGGACTGTGTCCGTGTGAAATGCTGGCAGGGAAGGAGAATATAAATTCCTGGGAATGTGAGTTTGCCAAACCCTGTTTAGGAACCGCGTGCTGTTTTCCCTATAAATAGAAACAATTCCCTGCTTCACACTGAAACCCCAAAATGCTGCACCTTTGGGTAATCTCTGGGTGCTTTTCCATCCTCAGTCTGGATATATCAACCTCCTGGGAATTGTTTAATAAAACCCAGCTCTGAGCACATGGAATTAGAGAGTCTGAACTGTCAGGAGAGGGACAGAACCCAATGAAGAGAGATGAAGGGAGGAAAGAAAGAATATCTGAACTGGAGCTTTGAGGTGATGCTTCTCCTCCTGTGCGTCAGCCCTCTCTGTTGCCTGTTTTCCTGAGGGATAAGCTGCTAAAATCCCGGCAGATTGGGAAGGGGAGCCCAGGCTCTGTCAGCCCCACGAGCGCTGCCTGCGTGCTCACGTTCACGGGAGGGCTCCGGACTGGGATTCCAAGGGAGGTGAGAGGAACTGAACTCTTCATCCCCTCTGCAGCCGAGCATTCCCACAGCTCCCAAAAACCTCCCAGGCCACGGAGCCCAGACCTCTGCAGGCTGGAGCTTGACTGAAGGAAATGCCAACATCCAGAGCCGAGGCCCGGCTGCAATCCCGCGGTTGCGTAACTCGGGCTCAGTTTACAGAGCTCCCACAGCTCCCTGGACTCCTGGAACCAGCCCCGAGCTCAATCCTGCATTCCCGGCTCTGGAAAGGCTCCCACTGCAGCTCCAGGGCGAGGGAAACGCTCCAGGTGAAGGAGTGGAAGAGGTTCCAACCCAACAGGGCTGAGCAAAGGCGGCTCTGGCGGGTTCAGCACAAAACCTGGGGGTCCAGAGCCTCTCCTGCAAACCAAAATATTTTCAAATTCAGAAAGAAAGCAGAATTCATCTGGCCTTGTGCTTCACATCAGAGCAAAGCCAGAGCTGCCCTGACAACATCTGGCCTGACAACATCTGGCCTCCTGCCACAGCCTCCCAAAACCGCTGCCGAGGCTCGGAGAGGTGGCTCTGGATGCCTTTTTGTGTTTGGGGGCTGCCCCGGGCCGTGCTGTGCATTCAGGTTCCATTTATAGACATTTTACAGAGTGTTAATAAATTTACAGAGTGTTAACAAGCGGGGGGGAATTGCTTGTTGGTGTTTCTGATGGAATCCAACGGGGCCAAAGCTCCCCATAAAGGATCCCCGAGGCCGTGCTCAGGTGGGCACATCAAACACAGCCAAAGCAGACGCGTCTGTGAGGGGGGCAGCACATCTTTGAGCCATTAACTCTTCGTAACTCCGAAAAACGGGGCTCAGATGTGGAAGGAAAGAAGGAAGGGAGGAAGGAAGGGAGGAAGGAAGGTATGGGTATGGGTATGAAAAAAGGCCTCAGGCTGGGAATTTCTTTAGCTCTTGCAGTACTTTGTGAAGATTCTCTTTCTCATGTGAAGAATTTAAAACAATGTTATAGTTTTGTAAATCTCTGCACCTGCACCTACTTCTCAAGGACTGTTGTGGCTTCAACCAGAAAAACATCCAGAAACGGATGTCTCAGAACTGGAGCAATCACCCCAAGGGGTGGGTGTCCGAGTGACCAATCATTTTATGCCATTCAACACACTTTCGCCTATTAACATATAAAAGTTGTTCAATCTTCCATTAAAACTCTCTTACTTTGGACAAAATTCATGGTAGCGTGGACTCTGCCAACTTTACCTCCTTGGCAGCAACAGCGACAGGAAGGAACTTTCACAGCTGCAAAAATGAACTAGAAAACACCAAGTGCACCCTGGTGACCCTGGAGAGCAGCTCCTCAGTGCGGATTAACTGAGGAATTCCGTGTGCATCCATGGAAAAACAGTCCAAAGCCTCTCCTCAGCTCCCATGGCTTTTTAAGGCAATCCCTGACTCCTACGTGGTGCTGTGCCTGTGCCTGTCCCACTCGGGAGGGCTGGGACCGGGCCCTATTTCAGGTCCCAAGCTGCTGCTTGGAAATCCTGGCGGCTCCCAAACTCCAAACAGCTCCAGCAGTTCCCAAACTCCAATAGCTCCAGCAGTTCCCAAACTCCAATAGCTCCAGCTCCAAAACCCCAAATAACTCCAGCAGCTCCCAAACTCCAATAGCTGCAGCAGCTCCCAAACCCCAAATAGCTCCAACTCCAAAACCCCAAATAACTCCAGCAGCTCCCAAAATCCAAATAACTCCAGCAGCTCCAAAACTTCAATAGCTCCAGCTCCAAAACCCCAAATAGCTCCGGCAGCTCCCAGATTCCAACAGCTCCAGCAGTTCCCAAACTCCAACAGCTCCAGCTCCCAAATCCCAAACAGCTCCACCAGTTTGTGGAGGGATGGAGAACCCCGGCATGCCCAGGCAGCAGTGTGCCCCCTGCTCCAGGGAAATGTGATCCCAGGGAAGAAAGCTCCCTTTAGCAGGGAAAGGGAACAGCCAAAGTTCCAGAGATCTCAGGGGGTCTCAGTGCTGCTGCTCGCTCAGGGCTGGGGCAGCTCGGGGTGTCACCGGTGGCGTGCTGCGGCACTCCATGAGCAGCTGGGGACTGTTCTGGTCCTCCTGGGCATCCTGTTGGATAACTCCATGGCTGCAATTCCGTGTCTTTAATTCCATGGCTGCAATTTCATGGCTGTAACAACTCCATGGCCGTAACAACTCCATGGCTGCAACTCATTCCATGGCTGTACCTCCATGTTTGTAACTCATTCCATGGCTGTAACTCAATGATTTTACCTCACTCCATGGCCATAATTCCATGGCTGTAACTCTATGGCTGTAACCATTCCATAGCTGAAACTGTGTAACGGCATGGTTGTAATTCCAGGGCTGTAACAATTCCATGGCTGTAACTCCATGGCTGTAACCATTCCATGGCTATAACTCCATGACTGTAAGGGCATGGTTGTGATTCCATGGCTGTAACAATTCCATGGTTGTAACTCCATGGCCATAATTCCATGGTTGTAACTCATTCCGTGACTGTAATTCCATGGTTGTAACTCCATGGCCATAATTCCATGGTTGAAACTCCATGGCTGTAACTGCATGGTTGTAACTCATTCCATGGTTGTAACTCCATAGCTGCTGCTCCATGGTTGTAACAATTCCATGGCTGTAACTCATTCCATGGCCATAATTCCATGGCTCTAACTCCATGGCTGTAACTCATTCCATGGCTGTAATTCCATGGCTGTAACTCCCTGGCTGTAACTCAATGATTTTACCTCACTCCATGGCTGTAATTCCGTATCTGTAACTCCATGGCTGTAATTCCATGGCTATAACTCACTCCATGGCTGTAACCATTCCATGGCTGTAACTGCATGAATGAAATTCCATGGTTGTAACTCCATGGCTGTAACTCATTCCATGGCTGTAACTCCATGGTTGTAACTCAATGATTTTACCTCACTCCATGGCCATAATTCCATGGTTGTAACTCCATGGCTGTAACAATTCCATGGTTGTAACTCATTCCATGTCTGTAACTCAGTGGTTGTAACAATTTCATGGCTGTAACTCACCCTACGGCCATAATTCCATGGCTGTAACAATTCCATGGCTGTAACAATTCCATGGCTGTAACTCTGTGGCTATAACTCATTCCATGGCTGTAACTCACTCCATGGCTGTAACTCAATGATTTTACCTCACTCCATGGCCATAATTCCATGGCTGTCCTGCCTCCTTCCTGCCCCGCACAGTTCCCTCGGAGCCGGTGATGTCATGGCAGCTAATGGGCTTTAATTGTGTCTCTGCCCTCAGGAACAATCAGCTGAAAGCTCATTAAGCACCAGCCTGCGGCTGCTGAGAGCAGCGCCGGCTCCTCACAAACCCTCTGCTGGGTGGAATTTTCCTTCAGAGCACAGCAAAAGCGGTTTGGGGTCGGCTCAAGGGTCCTGCAGCAGGGTGCTGAGCCAGATCTAGCGTTTATGGACTGTGGGATGTTTTCTGTGACTGGAATTCGTCCCAGGCAGCTGTGGGTGCTCAGTGGGTGAACAGGGACAGGAGGGGGATGGTTCCAGATTCATTTCCCCACCGGTTTGTGCCTCTGGGATGTGCTGGGATAGAATCAGAGAATGATTTATGTTGGAAAATACCTCCAAGGTTGACCAAACACCGCTTGTCAACTAAACCGGAGCCCTGAGTGCCACATCCAGGTGTTTCTTACAGTATGTCAAAGTTAAAGGGGGAGTTTTAGGGTCAATAACCCTAAAAACCTTTTCTTTTTGAGAATTTTTTCAATTGCCCTCTGAATCCACGGAAATTTTCAGCATCCCAGGTGTGCTTAGAGGTTTCCCAGCCGCTCCTGGCTCAGGCTGGGAGCTTTCCCCTTTATTTCCCTCTGCTGACATCACCCAAAGGATCCTCTCTGAGAGGAAGAGGGTCAGAGGAAGGACTGCAGGGACCCTGGAACGGGGCAGGGAAATGTGAAGTGTCCGGTGCCAGCTCCAGCAAAGGGGGTGGGGGGAATTTGGAGTTTGCAGGGGATCCCAGGGAATATGGGAAGGGCAGGAAAGCCCTGGGACAAGTTAAAAACAGAGAAACTCATGTGGGGAAAAGATCTTGTGCTGCTTCCTTGCCCTCTTCAGTGTCTGGGGTTGTTTCTGGTGTGAGATCCCTGGAAAAGCCCCTGAGAAGCCTCTGAGGGTTGGGATGTGCCCCTGGAGCAGCCCCATGGAGCAGATCCAGCATTTATGGGCTGCAGGAGGCTTTCCTTGGCCGGAATTCGCACCGGGGCAGCTCTTCCCCTGCTGAAATCTGCAGGAGAATTCCGGGAAGGGCTTGGTTCTTCTTCCTGGGCTTTGGGGCACCCCAAGGGGTTTTGGAGCTCCCTGCTGGCACAGGAGGATGGAGAAACCCCCGAGCTGCCTCTCCAGCCTGGTTCCCATGAGTTCCAGATGGTTTCCAGCCAGAGCTGTGGGATTTGATCCCCTCTCCAAGCAGGACACGCTGTCCCACCCTGCTGACCCCACAGGTGCCTTTCAAGCTCGACAAAAATGTGATGTTTGCCTCTTAACCAGACAGCAGAGGAGAAAATTCCTTGGAAATGGAGAAAACGTGGAATTTATGACAAATTATCCGTGTCTTTAAGGTCTTTGAGGTGGTGCCATGGCATCAACAACTCCCTGTTTGCCTGCCCCTCCCCAGGGATGCTCTGGATGTCAGGAAATGGATACGGAGCCTCCTGCTCAAGTATCCCATGGATTGCTCCGTGCTTTCGCGGCTAATTGGATTAGAGAGAAATAATTTAATGATGTGGAAGTGACGAGGGACGGGATGGCTGATCCCAGCGGTGGCACCGTGCCAAGGGGAGCACGCTCAGCCAGAGAAATCCCACTTGGAGCTCGACAGGGAAGCAGGGATGGGCCTGGGGCAGGGCAGGGAGCTCTGGGGCTGGTTCTGATCTCATTTCATGCCTTCATAGCTCCCGATTTGTGCTGATCTCACTGAGGCTCCGAGAACAGATTTAATTGTTCATCCAGATTTTCCTGGAGCTCCAGAGCCCCTCTGTGCCTGTTCCACTGATAAAGATGGACAAGGAACCTCTGCACCAGCAATATCTTGATTTCTTCTTGTGTGAATTTCCCCCTGAGATTTTTTCTGAACCAAAACTCCTGAATTTGATGTATTATGCTGAGGTGTGGGGGTTTTTGGGGGTGAAAAGGGAATTTTTAGGCCATATTCCTGGGAGATGGGCTTGGATACCTGGAGTGGTTCTTTCTCACCTTGCAGGTGCCTCCCTCCAGCTTTGCAGGGAGCCCAAGGATTTCTTGGCATTTAGAGCTCTCCCAGCCTGCAAAGCCCCTCAGTTCTTGCTATTCCTGCATCTGAGAACCTTGAATTCCATGGAAATCTGAATTTCTGTTGTGATTTTTAATGTGTTTTCTCATCCAAGCTGGATTTGTGCACAGCAAGAGGCGCCCTGGCTCGCCGAGATGAAATGTGGGGTTGAGCCGTGCTGGAAAAAATCCCTGTAAAGTCAAAAAAAAGGGGATTGACCCTACTGGGGACATGGAGAACCAGGGAAGAACCCAAAATCCTCGGGCTGGGCTGTTGCCTGGATCAGTAACTGCAGACAGAGCTCCCAGACCGGGTTTCCTCGTTGTCACAAAGAAGGATTTGCTGTTGTCCACCAAATAAGGTAAAACAACAATCAATTCCCTCCAGGGCTATAATTAACTGTGTTCCCTGGGTCGTGCCAAAACCAGGGAGTAACAGACAACCAAGGAAAACAAGTCTGGAAATGTCATTTCCTTCATCCACCCCTCAGAGCGGGGTCAGCTGGGAATTTCTGAGACCTCTGTCCTTCGAAATCCTGGGAGATGGGGCTTCCACGGCCTCCCCAGGCAATTCCCTGTGCCCAGAAATATGGGTATGAAAAAAGGCCTCAGGCTGGGAATTTCTTTAGCCCTTGCAGTACTTTGTGAAGATTCTCTTTCTCATGTGAAGAATTTAAAACAATGTTATAGTTTTGTAAATCTCTGCACCTGCACCTACTTCTCAAGGACTGTTGTGGCTTCAACCAGAAAAACATCCAGAAACGGATGTCTCAGAACTGGAGCAATCACCCCAAGGGGTGGGTGTCCCAGTGACCAATCATTTTATGCCATTCAACACACTTTCGCCTATTAACATATAAAAGTTGTTCAATCTCCCATTAAACTCTCTTACTTCGGACAAAAATCGTGGTAGCGTGGACTCTGTCAGCTTTACCTCCTTGGCAGCAGCAGCGACATAGAAATCCTCCATCACTGGATTGTTTTCCCAAATTTCCATCCCAGCCGCCCCTCTGCAGGATTGTCGGGTCCTGTCCTGCCTGCCCTGCTCATGGAGCACCTGCTCCACCCTCGCTCTCCCTGGAAATTCTTGTTGGGCTTCCCTCAACCTCCTTGTTTTTGGATATCTCAGCCCATGGTCCTTCTTGCTCTCTCCCGTGCTCTTTCCCATCAGTATTATATTTTTTGGGGATATTTTTCCAACCGACCAAGGTCATTTGAAGCTTGTTTTGCTGCCTCCATGGAGTTATTCCCTGGATGCCTGGCTGTGGTTGTCCCTGGGATATTCGGATAGGAGCTTGTGCCCTTTTCTTGGGAAGCTGCTCACACGGAAACTTCACAACGAAAAAGAAAAAGGTCCTGGAAGGGCCCTTGTTTTTCCAGGATTGCAAATTCCAAGGAATCTCAATTCTAAACAAAGTTTGCATCAATCATAGGAAAAAAAAAGAAAAATCGGTGACTGAACTCTACCCCTCCTTGGGCAGTGCAGCTGCTGGGCTGTCCCAGGAATGTTTTCCTGGAAGGAAATTCTAAGTTGTTCTAAAGAAGTTTTTTGGAAGGCCTGGATCTGGGAATGCTGCTGAGTCCTCAGCCCTGTCCTGGTGGTTTTGGCCGTGTGAGGAGCATCAAATTCCTTGGAGCCACCCCAGGGACGTTGAGTCCCTCTGATTTCCGTGGGACTTTGGATCTGCACCATTTGTGGAACCCTGCAAATGTCCTCGGAGAGAGGCAAAGCAAAGCTCGGCTCAATATTTGGGCCAGGATTGTGTGGGCTGAGCGTGAGCCCACCCATTAAAAATCACAACAGAAATTTGGATTTCCATGGAATTCAAGATTCCCAGATGCAGGAATAGCAAGAACTGAGGGGCTTTGCAGGCTGGGAGAGCTCTGAATGCCAAGAAATCCTTGGTTTCCCTGCAGAGCTGGAGGGAGGCACCTGCAAGGTGAGAAAGAACCACTCCAGGTATCCAAGCCCATCTCCCAGGAATATGGCCTAAAAATTCCCTTTTCACCCCCAAAAAACCCCCACACCTCAGCATAATACATCAAATTCAGGAGTTTTGGTTCAGAAAAACCTCAGGGGGAAATTCAGACAAGAAGAAATCAAGGTATTGCTGGTGCAGGGCTGGGATAACCCTGGGAGCCACAGGGAAGCCAAGCATGGCACATGTTCGGAGAGGCCAATTTCAGAAATCCTAAACTTCTCCATGACGGCACATCCAGCTGGTGGAAAATCCAGGAAAACCGATCCAAAAGGAAAAGAATGGGGAGCAAAAAGGACAAGGGAACAACAGAGCAAGGGTGCTCTTGGGCCCAGGCCCTGGGGAGCAGCAGGAGGAGTGATGATGGGGCGAGAGCAGGACACTCCCAGCACTCAGCGTCCTCCTGCTTCATCCCTTGGGAATGCTTTATCTTCGGGAAGTGTTGTCTCCTTTGGGAATGCCGTTTCCACGAGTGCAAGCAGGAACTTTCTGTGCCTTCAAACAACCCTTCTGCTTATGTCAAAATTCAACTTTCACTTCCATTAATTTTAGAGGGGTGGGAGAACTCCTCATTCCATTTTCCTCGTTGCGATTTCCTCGTTGCGATTTCCAGGGAAGAAAGCGGAGTCAGGAGCTCTGTGCTCTTGGATCTCCTCCACGGCCTCGTGCACGTCGTGGTGCAACTTCCCAGCGCAGGAATTAACGAGGAGAAACTCGTTTGTGGGGTCCCAGGGGGGCCATTCCCTGGCTGGGGAGCCGCTGGCACGTTTATCCATGGACGCACACTCAGCTTGGGAGCACAGGGTGTGCTCTGGCACTGCGTTTGGAGAGGCTTTGGACACCCGCCTCGGATCAGGGCTCGGGACAGGCTCATTCCCTGTGCTCCTGGAGCAAACTCCTCCATGGGCCTGCAGAGCACAGAAATGCTCTGGTTTATCACTCAGTACCGAGGGAAGGGGCCAGGATTCTTCCTTGAGACTGGACCCAAACAGAACCTGGCAGGGGAAGGGTTTTCCTCACCTGAATCCAGAATTTCTGCTGATCTAAAGCAAATTAACTCCAGTGAAAGACTGGAATTTACCCTAAAATGAGGGCTGAAGCAAGGGAAACCATGATTTTTGATATCCCTGGATTTGCACCAACGCTTACCCAACAGCACGAATGATTCACCCTCTGGAACACAGATTTATGTTATTTTCTGTTTACCTTCACCTACCAAAGAGCTGAGCTGGTGATGCTCGAGGTCTGTTCCTGCCCTGGACTTGCTGGAAGCTGTTTTGACTGAATTTTTCAAAGCTGTTCCACGAGCCTTTTATGTCAAATGAACAAATTAAGCGAGTTTTTTAACTACTCTGCTGCATCAGCTCTAGTTGTTCTGGGAGCGCCAAAACTCTACAGCTTGGCCCGGTTGGTGGATTAGAGGATTCCTGCTCGTTAATACCTGCTCTGATGAGCTCCGAGGTCTTTTCCAACCTAATTTATCCTGGAATTCCATAAAATATTTCACTTTGGGGGCTGAGGGAAGGCCTGGGACCATCCTTACCCTGCCCCGATGTTTTCAAAACACAAATCTCACATTTAACATCTCCTCATCTTTAAATTGCCTGAAAACATCGGAGTTCTGTCCCCTCAGGAATTCATCCCTTCATTCACAGCATCCATGGGGTGGGGAATCTTCGGGAAGGGACTTTCTGGCCCTGAGATGGTCCCTTGAGCATTGGTGTGTTATCAGCTGAGATCTGTGTGCCTGCAGCTTGCTCCTGGAGGAAAATCAACCCAAATCATATTTAAAGAACAACCCGGGGAGCAACTCTCTGGCTCCTCATTATCCCGAGGATCAGAGCAGCTGAGGTTCAGAACGTTCCTGAGCCCTCAGCACGGCTGTGTTAAATTCAGGCATCTTCTCTCCTGCTTTAAAAATATCTCCGAAGGAAAACTGCAGAGAGCTGAGTTCTCCGAGAGGTGTTTTCCCCCAGGGGGCAGGGCTGACTTGGGCACCTCCAGGGATGGGCACTCCAAACCTCCCTGGGCAATCCAAGGCCTGACCACCCTTTCCATGAGGAAATTCCTGCTATGTCCATCCTGACCCTCCCCTGGCCCAGCTCGAGGCTGTTCCCTCCTGTCCTGTCAACAAAACTGCCTTCCCAAGGCTGCCAGAGGGCTCCTGCACCTCAGGCATTCCCATTCCATCCCTTCTCCTCCCTCCCCGATGGATTCGGCTCTCCCGAGCCTCCCGGAGAAAAAAAGCTCTCCATCACATTGAAATGCGGAGCTTCCTCATTAGAATTTAATTTGCAGCGATCGAGAGGAAATTATCCTGTCAGCGCCGAGAAAGGAAACAGGCACCGAGGGCAGGAGCTGGTTGATAAATCGCACCGAGGACTTTCAGAGGCTCAAAAAGAAGATTTGGCTGCTGGAGGTTGGAGCGGGGCTTCGAAATGACCCCCCGTGGAAGGGACAGATGGCCCCAGTGACAGTGGGAGCCTTCCCGATTTGTTCTGAGGAGCTGGAGCGGTTGCCATGGCAACCCCCATCGCAACAAACCCCAGAAATGTCTTTGCAATTAATTCCTGAAAAACCTGCGGAGTGGGACGCGTTCCTTGAGGAGACCGAGGCTCCCGCGTTGGCATTTTCCTGGTGGGCGTTGTTCTCCTGCCAGACGCTCCACGAGAGCTGTCCCGATCTGAAGTGCCTCGGGAATGGGGGATTTGTCAGCTGGGAATTCTGTTAACCCTTTCCCAGCCCATCCTGCGTTCCACAAACCCCTCGGGAGTGGGAAATCTCCATCCCCACCACTCTCCGAAGGGACAGAGGCAGCTCTTCCTTGGCAGAGGGGCCGGGGAGGCCAAACACCGAACCCAAAGGCGTTTTGGTGCCTTGTTCCCATCTGGAAGCTCTGGAATGCCACAATCCCGTGTCCCTTGGCCGTGAGTGTCCCAGAGGCTGAGGGAAAGCACCTCCACAGGCAGCCGGAGCTTGGGCTGAAGCTCTGACTCATTCCAGCCTGTGGGAAACCATCTCCCCTTGGGATTTTCCATCTTTCCCACCTGGATTTCTGCACTGCCATGTCCAGACCTGAACTTTGCGCTCAGTACAATTGCATCTTGCATATTAATTTTTTTTTTTGGTCACTTCCTTCTCTTTTTCAAATCCTCCGCTGCCTTTGAACCTCCGATTCCTCCTTGGGGACGTTTCACAGTTTTTCCACATCTTCCCAAAGTGTTCCTCCCTGTGCACTGCTTTTTTAGCCACATCCTTCTGGAGATGGAATTTTTCTTGCTCTCCCTGAGCCTGAATTCCAGAGCTCCCTCACTTTGATGTCTCTCTGGGCTTTGTTTCCCCACTGGGAAAGGATTATCTTGTCCGAGGCGTGGGGATGTGGAATTTTGGGGAGGAATTTTGGAGCTTTTGAGGAAAAGAAATGCAATTAGTGGTGAGAGAGCTCCCTGGGGTGAATCAGAGCGCTTTGATGTTGTGGCTGTCCACAATGGGCAGCTCCGAATTCCCAAATCCCGAGCGCAGGTCAGGACTGGACCGAGGCGTGTCCCACTCCACACCCACATCCCCACGGATCACGAGGAGCCTCGGGCAGCCTGGATTGTCCAGACCTGGAAAAGGACGGTGCAGGTGGCTGGAGATGCTCTTCAACCACCAAGAAATGGGATGAGGGCATCATTCCTGGGATCAAACCCTGGGTCAACCCGAAACCTGGAAAAATTTCAACATTCCTCATGCTAAACTACACCAGCACCACCAGCAACCCCCAAAACTCTGCTGGGGGAGGCTGTGGGTGGTTTGTGGGAGATTTGGTGGATCTGGAGCCCGATCCAAAGGAGAGGTGGATGCTGGAATGCTGATGGAGACAGGAGAACCTCGCGGAGGGCGAGGGTGGCACAGTTTTGACTGTGGCTTCTTCTTCCAGAGGAACTCCAGCCTCACCTGCTGCCTCCTTCCGGCCTCCATTCCAAAGCCCTTCCCTCTATTATTCCCTTTCCTTAATAAAAATGTATTAAAATATTCCATCCAGGAAAAAAAAAAATTCCTTGCCCTCTTCAGACTTATTCATTCCCAAGGGTTTTGTCCCAGAATAAACACAGACGTGGTTTGGGGCTTGTTGTGAAAGGCGATTAATTCCAAAATCTGCTTCAAAATCTGCTTCCTGCCTTTGAAGGCTGCAGCCCAGTGTGGATTTTATTGGGAATTCTTCCTTAGGCTGAGTGACACACGGGAGGAATCATTGCCTGCCTGAAAGGTGTTCATTAAGAAGGAAAATATTTGGTTTTCTGAACAAAGCAATCCTAGGGCTGGGGCTGAGCCGGCGTTTTGCTCCCAAGGGATAGGGCTGAGCTCACTTTCCCTGGGATTTGGGAATGGGGGAGGCTGGAGCAGAGTCCCTGGGAGGTGGGGGGATCCCGGCAGGAATTCCATGGGAGCAGGGTGGGTCATCCCAAAAGGAATTCCACAGGAGCAGGTTGGGGTCATCCCAGCAAGAATTGCATGGGAGCAGGGTGGGGTGATCCCAGCAGGAATTCCATGGGAGCAGGGTGAGGTGATCCCAGGAGGAATTCCATGGGAGCAGGGTGGGGTGATCCCAGCAGGAATTCCATGGGAGCAGGGTGAGGTGATCCCAGGAGGAATTCCATGGGAGCAGGGTGAGGTGATCCCAGCAGGAATTCCATGGGAGCAGGGTGGGGTGATCCCAGCAGGAATTCCATGGGAGCAGGGTGAGGTGATCCCAGGAGGAATTCCATGGGAGCAGGGTGGGGGGATCCCAGCAGGAATTCCATGGGANAGTAAAAAGGTGTGGAAAAGGAGGTGCTGGAAGAGTGGCCAAGCCCGTCATTCAACAGAGCTGCCTTAAGGATCCCAGAAAGGAAATACGGAGTGACAGCCATGTAACTCCTCCGGAAATAAATATTATATTCCTTTAAATTCAAAATAATTCTTTTATTGCATTTTAATTTAAAATAATTATTATATTGCCTTCTGCATTTAAAATAATTATTAGATTGCCTTTTAAATTTTATTATTATATTGCCTTCTACATTTAAAGTAATTAATAGATTGCCTTTAAATTTAAAATAATTATTGTATTGCCTTTAAATTTAAAATAATGATTAGGTTGCCTTTTAAATTTAATCTTTTTGGTCTTCCTTTAATTTCCCATTCAAAAAAAATGCTTTTCTGATCCATCCTTTTCTACTTCCCAAGGCCCACGTGCCTCGGTTCATCCCAAGGTGTTTTCCCACTTCAAACCATCCCAATTTCTGTTCCCGTTCCAGGCGGTGCCGTTTCCACCTGACAGACAGGAGGTTGTCTTTGAGCTGAGCCCTTTTTGTACATCCTGAGCACATCGAGTCCTTCCAGCCTCCAAAAAAAACCACCCCTGGAGGAATTCGCTGCAGTTCCTCAGCAGCACGGTGCCGATGAAGCGCCTATAAACGGATCCACAGCATTCCCGGTGATCCACAGCATTCCCAGGATCCAGGAAACAACGGGAATGCTGAGGCTCTGAGCTCTGCTCCACGGGCTGGGATCATCCACGGCCATTCCCACCAAAGCTGGGCAGCATCCCTGTCCAGCAGGGTCCAGCATCCCTGTGCCGACAGAGGTTCCCATATGGATTCTGTATGGACAGGGACAGATGAAAATCATCCCATAAATGGCCACCTTTGTTTGGTGGCCCCAGAGGTCAATGTCCACTCATTGTCACATCCAACAGGGAGAACCTTTTCCCTGGATCTGGATCAAGCTCCCACCAGGCTCCTCTGCTCCATGGTGATGCCTAAAGAGGCCAACCTAGGAACAGAGACTGGACAGGAGGAAGGGAATAAAGGTGGATATTTATTTGAAAGGCCTTCAGAGGCACACCCTGGGCAGGCCAAAGGCTGCACCCAAGATGGACCCCGAGTCACGAGTTCTTCACACTTTTATAGCTTTGCTCCATTTGCATCTCAACCCAATTTCACCAATTAAACTTTAGCTAATGATGGAATTTCCCCTCAGCTTGCCCCCCTTCTCAAGATGCTGGGTTCCACATTTTGGGCCTAGGCCGGGCTGGGTGTCCTTGGAGAGCAGCCTGGAGAGGCTTTGTTCTGTCTGTCTCAGCATGAGAGAGCAGCAGCTCCCAGGCTGCAGGGCACTGCAGAGT
>VWZT01012185.1:0-60578 GCA_013397055.1 Pachycephala philippinensis
GGAAGAAATTCGTTACTGTGAGGATGGCGAGGTACTAGAACATGTTGCCTAAAAGTTTTGGATGCCCTGGGATTGTTTAAGGTCAGGTGGGATGGGGCTCTGAGCAACCTGGGCTGGTGAAAGGTGACCCTGCCCCCGGCAGGTTGGTTGGAAGGAGATGGTCTTTAAGGTCCAACCCAGACCATTCCATGATTCTATGATTCTATTCTATGAGAATATTTTTGTTCAGTAATATTCTTACATATTTCAGACAATGGGGAGTGTGTGTGTAAATATAAATATACATGAATAATCAACACGTAAGAGTGTGCAAAACATTACAGAACTCCTTGCCATATGCAATATTTAGCTACTTTGCTTCTTCTGGGTTCATTACAACTTTCCATCACCATTCTGATGTCTAACTCTTCAGCAGAAGTGGTCCAGGCAGTTTTCTACCTCCATGTTTTGCTTTGTTTTTAGTGAGTTTGACAGTAACTAATATTTTTTTTTAATAAGTTTCCTGACCTTCCTTGTAAAGGTAATGTTGTCCCTCAAAATGCCCTGTTTGATGTCCAATATAAGGATGATTAATTTCTTCATGGGCAGAATCTTACCATACACTCTTTGAGGACAAGGCATGAAGGTTTGAAAACCCTGGAAAGCAGAGAATTCCAGAGCATCAGTAGGGCACCTAGAAATAAGTAAGAAAAACAACTTTGTGGATTTAAGGAATCCCCAAATGTCTTCAAACCCAACCTTACAGCTACTGAAATATTTAAATTTTAAGAAAGCTTCTGCAGATAAGAATAAAAACCATTGTTTCAGTAAAAACAGAGGGTGATGTGCTTAGTGACTGCCTTCATTTATTACTGAGTGTTTCTGTCTTTGCTACAAAATCTCAAATGAGAAAAGACCTTCAGGAGAGGGAACCTGGTCCAGGATGGGCATGGATGGGTGAGGAGAAATGCTCCCCAGAAGGTGCAGAAGACTGACAAAGGCAAACAGTTGACCACCTTAACAGGAAGGTGTTGCCAGGGGGCAAAGCAGTTCTCCTCTTGAAACACCTGGGAGAGTCTGCTGCCCGCTGAAGGGAGCAGCCTGGGCACAGGCGAGTGGCAATGAACGGGACTGTAACAACTCAGCTGTGGAAAGGACCATGCTGTCCTTGGAACCACTTGGTCAGTCCAGCTTCAGGCACCCAGTAATGGCCAGCTGCTGGCGTGTGCTGGTGGCTCGAATTTTAAACACAGCCAGCTGGAGGTTACCAATCCCATTTACTTTGTAGGTAAATCCTATGCAATCTGGCTGAAACATCTTCTCCCTATTGAGCCCAGGGAAAGCCTTACCACCAACCTTGCTGGGGAAAAATGAGGTCTGCAAGCAGCTCCCTTCCTCCTTGATGCCACCCCCTGCTTTTGTGACACCTAGTTGTCACATAATTGCAGCACACTATCCATGGTTTTGGCCCCAGCATCTCAAATGCAAAATCACATCTTTGTCCCTTTAACTTCTCTCTCAGCTGTAATGCCTGTTTTCTCCCCTCCTCTGGGACTGTGCACTCTGTTGCTGCTCCGGCTGCCGGGAGCAAGGAAGGAGAATTTCTCCTACTGGCAAGTAACCAGCCAGTCTGAGGCTGGCATCTTCCCAGAACGCTGCTGTTTGCATACCAGCAGGCAGAGGAGCAGGTGAAATGGGACTGGTGACATCTGTACAGATGTGTTTGACTGCTTACATGCTGTTACGAATCTGCTACCCTTAAAGCCTCCGTTTCTCTGACGAGATCTCTCTTTCTCTCTCTTCCCCCCTCTCTCCCTCTCTCTCTCTCTCTCTTTCTCTCAAAATTATTTTTCCAAGGAGAAAAGGAAAAGGCAGACAGAAATAGAAGGCAAGAGACAACAGCTTGAGGACCAGATACTTCAGCTGCAGCATTTCAAGGTAAGGGACTGATGCCAGAAATGATGGATTGACTAAATCTGCTCATTATTAGACATGCAGATCACACGTCTGAAAGCTGGGAAAAGCCCACTCTGACATGAAGCAGCTTTCACTGCCGGAGCCTATCTCTTGCAGTGATCATGTCCTGCCTGCTTTTCATTCCGTGTGTTTAATGCACAGGACCATGTTGTTTAAATGGTTTAGGAGCATGGAGTCAGGAGGGTGTGAGTGCAGGCAGCACAGCGGTGCTGTTATTATTAAATGCTGTTATTTATTATACATAATGATAAGACACCAATCGCTGTGGATTGGGTGTGCACTGCATGGCTTCAGCCAGCACTTTCTGCCTGCAGAGCTGCGTTGGATTTCTCTGGTGCCTGTCATTAGGTTTTGTGTGTGTGTGTTGCAGAAGAAGTGTTAGTTAGCATGCATCTGTGTATGTGTGTGAAGATTTCATTGTAGGATGAAGTTATAAGGCATGCATGGCATACTAAAATGGGCATGTATGTACATGCAGGGAAGGTGGTGATGCATATGTGTGTGTCTGCATGGAGAAGCGCCTTGATATTTAACAGGATGCCGAGCAATCCCAGTCCCTGTTGGTCTCCATGACAGCTGCAGATAGCATCATTTGAAAGCCATCCTTGCTATTTCTATCATTTCTCCCTCCTGTCAGTAGAATATTCGTGCATAGCAAAGAACAAAAACATACATGTGATCTTTTTGTTACTGATGAGCATTTGTGGGTCAGATCTTGTTATATTAGTTCAGTAGGGGAGCCAGAGGAATTTCAGTGTTTAAAATGTCTGAGAAAGATGACTAGAACTGAACAGTTTATCCTCACAGCAAGTGAGCTGAGCTGTGTTTTTAAAATTAAGATATTTAGGTTGTTTGCGGAATAAGTGTATGTGTGTTTGAACACTGCACCTGCATTGGGAGATGATGTGCAGAATATCTCTGCCCACACAAGCACCTGTAGACCAGACTGCAAATTATGCTACAGGCAGGATCTTTCTCCTGCCTCTCCAAGACCCTGCAGTCATGTTCTGCAAACTATTCCTCCTTTTCTGGTAAACACAATGCAGTTAAGCCCGAGTAATTTATATCAACCTACACAAATGCCCTGTCAGGTTTGTCACCAGTCTGTGGATGTCACACATTGGTGTTTCCAGTCAAAGATGTGATTGCATTTCTGTGGGGCAACAGGAGTTGCCATTTTGTTCAGGCTGCCATTGACTACAGGCAGGGGAGAATTTCTTCTGATAACTGTAGGGTACTGCAGCAGAGCAGTAAGGTACTGTTCCAGTACCTTCACGATGCTTGCTTTTTTTCCTTTTTGCTACCAAGCTGATGACTCCTTTTAGCATGTTAACTGTTTCCAAGCTAACTGCATTATGATTCTTCATTAAATTCTCCGCAGAGCCTTTTGGATAGACAGTTCTGTCAATTTTCTGCTTCATCTGTTTTACTTTGATATAGCTGTTGCTGAAATGTGTTTTATCATCATCCATAGGAAAACTAAAACCCCTCAAGGTGGTGCAGTGGGATCACCCCCTCAGCTGATGTACACTGGCATTGACTTCAGCCCTGCTATGTTGATTGCCACTAGTGGAGGTTCAGTTTTGCTGCATGGATTTTTTCAGTGACACACATGAAAAATAGCTGCATCCCTTTATTTTTTAACCCACAGGCTGGAGCAAGAGCAGTAATCATCTAGGAAGCTAATGAGAGATCAGGGCACAGAAATTTAATGGCAGAGATATTTAAAATGGCAGCTTTCTCATCTAAAAACACAGCCAGACTTAAGGTCTGTAATGCTGTGTGCAAGGATGAGCATCAGGATATGATAAGATCTTCCCTACCTCTCCATTCAGTGGCATCACTTGTCACCAGAGGAAAATTGTGCTGCTTTTACAGGGGTGGTCATGGTGACTGCTGCTCTAGGAGCTGCCTGTAGCACCAAGCAACTGTCTGCTGGGAGACCTGAATGAGGTGATAGCAGAGGGCCAACTGGGATTGCAGAGTTCATCCTCATTGCTGCTAGAACCTCTGTAAAATTAAAATAATAATAAATTTTAAAAATCAAGATAGAGGCACTGGCTGGTAGTGTTTCTGTTTCTCTTTGGAGACAGACGAAGAAAACTGCATTTTGTTTCATACATTGTTCGGTGTTCTGGTTGCTTAGTGGAGTGCTGACCAACATTGTATTTTGCCTGCCAGTTTGATTTGCTCATTTGCAAAACTGTGTATCCCCCTCCCATCTCCCCAGTGCTCTCCCTCACCTCACCCTGCTTGTCCTGAGCTTCTCCAGGTCAGGGGCTCCAAGTCTGATATCAGCATAGTCCCTCAGTCTGATATGGCTCCCCAGTCTGACACACCAGACCAAAATAAGTGCATATATTTTCCCTCAGAATGCTAAGTAGAACATGATTCATTTCCTGAATTATGTGGATTTCATCTAATTCTGTGCAAGGCATAAATCCGGGTTAAAAGAGCAGGCTTTCCTAGGAAGCCTCTGTATTTACTTAAAATGCTGTTGATATCCATATAGAGTGTAAGGATTTCATATCAATGTCCATTAAAATCTGCTGTGAAGAAATCTTTGAAAATTAAATCTAGGTTAATCCTGTGTCTGCAGTATCTGGGTTGATCCCAGAAGCATAACAGCTTGAATTCACACAAAGACGTTGATGCCAGTATTCAATGGTTTTGCTTCATTTTTGTGCAGTGTCAGAGTAATTTTCTTTTTAAAATGTACTGTGTAAAATAGCATGTTTGGTTACCTAATAAGCGTTCTGGAAGCTACAGGGTTTCTTTTAATTTCAGAAAATTTTATTCACATTGGAAAAATATCTAATAGAAATAGTTTATTGCAAATGTTTATGCTGGATTACCTACAGTTTTCAAGTTGCTGATACCAATTAGACCCCTGACAAAATGACTTTACTACCAGTTCATTCATTTTTCCCTTGTCACATATCTGGCTGAAAATAAGGCAGCAGCAGGTGCTGTCCCACTGCTTTAGGCAGAGCAACCCAGCAAACACTAGACCTAGTAAAAGCCAGCACTGAATGTGAACAAGGCTTTGGCAACACCTTTTACAGAGGCTCCTGAGAATGAGGCCAGTGCTGAGGACATCAGAACAAAAGTGTGGCTCAGCTATTAATGGTCTCTGTGAGATTCAGAGTTAATCAAGTGAAACCCTTCAAATGTGAAAATCTGGAGTAGGAGAGAGTCTAGAGTAGTATAGGCTCTAAAAGCTGAATTCTCTTTTGCTGACAGGGAAATCATATTCTCTCTCCTGTGAATCACTGAGAAGTAAGGACATTGGTGGGCACAGACTGACTGTGTAGTACCTTGGGGCCATTGGGGCTCTCTGTTGAAGGCAGGAGATGTATTTGTCTACGTTACAATCAGATGTCTTCGTAGGAAAGGCGCTTGGTGTTGGAACATGTATAAAGATGCTTTGAAGCCCCCTTTCTTGAGATTGAACATGGTCTTTTGCTCCAATGAGAGGCAATTTACAACAGCTCCCCTAACCTCACACCTACTCCAGTCCTTAATACGAAAATAATACTTCTTCTTCCATATAATACAAGGTCAATTTTACTGTGTTTTTTAGCAATAGATGGAGTTTAAATGTCATGCCACAACAGTTTCTTGGCCGTATGCCTACAAACGGGGCTTCCTTGTCCATGGGAACTGGAGTTGTTACCAGCTTCTAGAGTTTAGAATCAGAGAAGTGGTCAAAATTCACCTTACACCAAACACAGTTTGTGCAGTATCCATCAAAATTATTTGGTTTCTGGGGAAAGACTAAAATTTATTTTGATTTCTCAGTTGAACTGGACAATACAACCTACAAGCCACAACTTCTTTTAAGAACTTGTTCAACTAGGCAGCAGTTGGGCCAGCCTGTTTTAACAGAGATGTTTGCTATTTCAAATAAACTCCAGGGTAGCAGTATTTCTTCCAAAATCTGACTGCCTCTGTAGTTAGTTGAATAGAATTTCTATAATTGTTTACTGTAGCTCTGTTTGGTGGCCGATGGTAATAAAATAAACAGAACAAAACCTCCTAATGGAATGAAAAATTACTTCTCTGCTGTTACTTTAACTATTACAATAAATCCATTTTCCACAGTTATTTTAGTTCTAGAGTGGTATAAATATTAGGGACCTATTTATTTTAACATCTGCTTCTTAAAGACTGAAGTTCATGAGCACAATCTGTAACATAATTACATCTTTACTCTGAAGGAAAGGAAAGCCTTTTTACGTTGTTATAGAGATTTTGTTAGGGTATGGTTTTAGCTGAAACTATCTCATCTATAAATAAATTTTAATTTTATAGTTCCAGTTATATTGCTGTCCTCAATTTAATCTATTCTTTAAATAATTGCTTTCAGAAAATATAAATAGATATGTCTGGCTCTCTCAATATATGTACAACACTGTGGAAAAACAGAGATAACTTCTGTAAGTGAAGGAATCGTGTTATTTCTTTATAGCAAATCCCTTTATGATTTTCAAGTAAATTAATCCTTAAACCAAATGGCAACTCAGCCAAACACACAAAAAATGTTTGATGGTGTTATACAGTCTCCATTCCCTACAGGGTCAGTGCAATATTTTCCAAAACCTAGTTCAGAGATGAGGATATCATGTAGAACGGTGTTAGATGCCTTGCACAAGCCCAGGTAGATGATATCTGTTGCTCTTCCTTTATCCACCAAGGATTTATGGCTCCATCATAGAAGGCCACCAAATCTGTCAGGCATGATTTTCCCTTAGTAAACCCATGTTGGCTGTCACCAGTCATCTCCTTGTTTTTCCTGTGGCTTAGCATAGTTTCCAGGAGGATCCTGCTCCATGATCTCGCCAGGCACTGAGGTGGATGGGACTGGTTGGCCTGTCATTGCACAGGTCTTTCTTTTCTTCCTTTTTAAAAGTGGGGCATATGCTCCCTCTTTTCCAGTCACTGGAAACTTTACCAGTCTGCCATAACTTCTCACATAAAGTGAATAACATCTTAGCCCCCTGCTCTGCCAGTTCTCTCATCAGGTCCCATGGTCTTGTTCACCCTCAGGCTCCTTAGATGGTCTTGAACCTGATATTCTACTACAGTGGGTGGTTCTACACCATCCCAGTCCCTCCCTTTGCCTTCTGCATCTAAGCNAGCACTTGCTGGTGAAGGCTGAGGCAAAAATGTCATTGAGTACCTCAGCCTTCTCCATGTCCCAGGTAACCAGGTCTCCTTTTTTCCTTCTGGTGAGACTGAACATTTTCCCTAGTCTTCTTTTTATCACCAACATATCTATAGAAGCTTTTTTTCTTGTCTTTGATGTCTTTGGCCATATTTAAGCCCATCAGGGCTTTAGATTTCCTGACCTGATCCCTGGCTGCTTGAACAATCCCTTTGTATTCCTCACTTGGAGAATTGCTTTCACCACTTGTCCTTGCTTTCACACTCTGTAGGCTTTCTTTTCATGTTTGAGTTTGTCCAGGAGATCCCTGTTCTTCCACACAGGCCTCCTGGCATATTTGTGTGGCTTCCTCTTTGTTGGGATAATCACTCCTGAGCTTGGGTGAGGTGATCCTTGAATATCAACCAGCTTTCTTGGTCCCCTCTTCCCTCCAGGGCTTTATCCCATGATACTCTACAAAGCAGATCCCTGAGGAGGCCGAAGTCTGCTCTCCTGAAGTCCAGGGTAGTGAGCTTTCTGTGCACCTTCCTTGCTGCCCTAAGGATCTCAAACTCCATTTCCTGTTCCTTGCAGTCGAGGCTGCCCTTGAGGTTCGCATTCCCCACCAGCCCCTCCATGTTGGTGAGCATAAGATCCAGCATAGTACATCTCCTTAGCTCCTCTATGACTTGGAGAAGAAAGTTACCATCATGGCACTCCAGGAACCTCCTGGATTGCTTATGCCCTGCTGTTGTCCCTCCAAAAGGTATTGGGGTTGTTGAAGTCCCCCATGAGGAACAGGGCTTGTGAACATGAGTTCACTTTTAACTGTCTATACAGAGCCTCAGCAGCAGTTTTGGGGCATGGAGAGGTTAAGAACTAATTCAGAGAGAAATTTCCATTTTGAGAGCACAGAGGACCCCTCTTCATCCCGTTCTGTGTATTAGCACCTTTGGGCTGATGCCCACCTTATCCTGAGAAGTTTGTCTCCCACCTGGATTTAAACTGAGAATTGAGAGGCTCTCTGCCACTCTGCTAACCTGTTTTATGATCCAGAGGAGATACCTGGATTCCTTCCAGAAAGGGAGTGGAAGATGGAATAGGCCTGCACAGTGTAAGTATTTAGGGCACTGCTCTAGAGTATGAAACCTTGGATATCCGTGCTGAGAAGTAGCATTTTGAAAGGAGGGGTTTTAAAAATCCTAATATGCTTTTCTTTTCAAGTAATCAGAAAACAACGTAACTATCCTCAGTTAAAATCTTTTAGTAATAAAAGAATGAAATAGAATAAAAAAATACAATAGTTTATTGAGGCCAGCTACACAAATTGACTACCATAGAGAGATGAGAGCTTTAGTCCTTTAGCTCATGTTCCTTATCTGCTTGCACGTCATTGAAACACAGCTGTAATTATTCTGGTATGACCCTTCTACGAGTTGTGCTTTTATTCAGGAAAAATATTGTGTGTGAGTTGTGCTTTGAACTGGGGCAGAGTTATCCTGGGATGATCATGTAAGTAAACATAGCATACAGGCAGGACTTCCTTGAAACACATCAAAATTAGCATTCAGGTTTCAAGCAGCAACAAGATCCTTCAAGCACCTCATGGCCACTCCAGCAGATTTTGGTTTAGCCAGACTGTGTCGATGTAGCTCAAGGACACTTATGGTTCTCTGCAACCTCAGCCCCTCCCGATGGCCTGAAACATGTTCAAAAATGAATTCACATCACCTGAATCCAGCTTTTTAGAATAATGAGTATAAGAACTTCTAAGACTAGAAGAGAATGGAATCTCTGAAATATAACTTTTCTTTTGCTTCTTTTGACTGATGTGTGTATGTGGGAAGGAGTAATAAACTGAAGCCAAGGAGAGACTGAATATAGAGAGGAAATTATTCTTTTGGGAGATAAGAGTGAAAACGACTGTGGCTCTGTAGTAATAGTAACTTGCAAAGCCTGTTTGTTTTGGGGGCAGAGGTTTGACAATTTTAGAAATCTCAGATGGTTAACTATTCCAAAAAGATTTTCTTTTTTAGTAATTTTTACTTCTCTCACAATACACTTTACTTGCTTTGTAAACATGGAGTGAGTACTCATAGGGAAAACCAAAGCATACCTAAATTTCTGGCACCAGGAGGTAAAACTGTGGTCACTCTTTTCATGTGTGTATCTTTAAGAGGAGGTCTTGTTCAGTCTTTTCAGTCCAAGTGCATGAAGGCCAGAAACATCAGCTAGCTTGCAACTGTTTTTTATTCCAGCTCCAAAATTCCCTGGGAATCAGAGATGTTCTCATGGATTCAAAAAGTAATATATGTGTGAGGGAGCCCTGGAGATTTCCTTGTGCTCCTGCCAACAGGAATAGGTTTGTCCCATGCCCATCTTTATCCCAATATATTTGGATTCTTGACCAGGACAGAATCCCATGCCCCACCCCCTGGAGACTTGCTCCCAGGTTGGGCCATGTGGGACCTCATTGTAGCATCCTGTTTTGCAAGCCGTGCCCCTGATGGCGTGTGCCTGCTGGGGCAGCCCAGTCTCCTCATCCCTCCCCTCACCTCTGCAGCAGCCACTGACACTTGTTTATAGTTTATTCTCATTATGGGGCTTAGCCTTGCCACAAGTGAAATATTAAACAATCATTATCATCCTGCAATGAAAAAGTCTGAAATTTTAAATAGACTTTCTAAAGAGAGATACTGAAAAACAAACCCTAACTCTCCAGCATAAAATACAACTCTCCAGAAGAGGTATCTTCCTGTTACTTCAAGCAGAACTTTCTGGTAGACTGGATGCTTAGAAAATATATGTAGAAAAGACTTATATGCTTGACTTGACTGTCATTTTACTGTTCATTGTTTCATCTCAGTGTCATCTCAAGTCTTTAATGAATGTTGGAAACACTTACCTTGTACTGGGCCATACCTGTGACCCCTGTCAGTGAAACTAGTCTGTACAGGCCAGTGCTCTGCAGCTGATGAATGATCTGAATGAGAGAGATACAAACTTTGTGTCTGCTCTTGTAGGGCCTTGACCATGTCTCTTGCTGTGGTGAGTTTCCTTGAAGCTAAAAGAGCTCGGGTTTTAGTTCGTCTTCTTCATCTTTGACTGGAAACAACTGTCTACTTGATTTACAAAGTTAAATAAATGGGACCTGAACAATTTAACAGCAATGTTCTCAGAATATTAACACTGATGATCTTGCTAATGAATGGGAAACTTACTCTGAGGACATAAACTGGTTGGTGCTTTTTTCCCCAAAAATCTTTCCTGATTGGGCCTCTATCTGTACAGCTGCAATTTCTGTTCCTGTGAGGTTTTTAAACAGACAAAGTGTGAGACCTCCATGAAGAAGCCATCTATAGCTGTCATCATACCCATCCCTCAGGTCATTTGCCACAGACATGCCTTCTCCGTGCATCTGCAGCTCCGGTTGCACGTGGCTCACACGGAAGCTGTGCTGTTACAGCCCCTTGCCTTTTCACGGGGGCACCAAGCTGAGATGTAGCCCTTCCCCAAGTGAGCGCAAACCATGCCAGCTATCTCAATCTTCCTTCACCCATTTCTGCAGTCATGTTGCTGTGCTTTACATGTTCCTGTCTGCTCTGTTGCTGTGCTGAGCGTGTGCTTTGAGAAAAAGCAGTGGCTGTGTAAATACTCAGAGGAGCTGAAGGGCAGTCAAATGTACCTTCTACAGCAAGCAAACAAGGGGGAAAGATAATCTCTGCAAAGTCTTTTGGCTGCCGTGATTCCAGGTGGGGCTTATAATAGTGTTCATTGTTTATTTTTATTTACTTGTTTTCTTGCTTCTTTTATTATTTATTTTCTCATCTCCCCACATGTACGCCTCTTACACCCACAGCCTGGTGGCTCACTGGTGCTGTAGTAAAATTCTGTTACTCAGGGAGTTGTAGGGAAAGAGGAGACATGCTTTTAGGGGACAGGTGGAGCACCAGTCCCTTTGGTGAGCAGACTGCCTTGGAGATCCTGGCCTCAGTGGTCCACTGCAGTAAGGATTTTATGGAAAGGAAAAGCTCAGGCAAATTACCCATACCTGTGTGGCTAAGAAGAAACTTAGGAGAGGTTATGCCATCAGTCTCCAGTGCCTGGTCACAAAAGCTTGTCAATTACAGTGGACAGGTCTAAACACTATGGAAAAAATTAAGTTAATGTGCCTTAATGTTCTGTGTGGTGAATACACATTAACCAACTGTTGGACAACCTTCGCAACTCTTGGATTAAATGTAACCTCCTTAAAAAACAATTTAAGACATCTCTTCCTTAAGATGTTTCTAAGAGATGTTTTGTTCATTTCCTGAACAAAGAATAACAACAACAAACCGGCAATTCCAAAGGATAATGTTTAATCTGCTTTATAAACATGCTGTTTGCTCTTGAACTGGCTAAGCTTCACCAGCTAGGATACTTTTTCTTTTGTTGAATCATACATATGAAAGCTACGACAATGTGATTCAAGTAGAGGCTACAATCAAGCTGCAAGTTTTTCAGCTTGGCTTAATTCCCTAATCGGGCCAATGCTTGAATCAAACCATCTATCGTGCACACAGGCTCTTTGGGCTAAAACAAGCGTCTTAGGTAGCTGGGAAGGCAACAAAAAGTTTTGCTGCTATATAAAACCAGATCATACCAGCAAGCTGGAAATGGCTGCTTGTCCTGCTCCAGGGACAGTCATACCATACAAGGCCACAACCATGTTGCAGCAGAGCAGTGTAGAATCTCTTGTGTTTACTGAGGACCACACCTCTCCTTTGTTCTGCAAGTAGATTCTCTCACACTGAAAACCCACACAGGAAAACTCTGCATCAGTCTGAGCAGAGTCAGACTGTTTCATTTGCCTAATGGAAAATTAAATACTACAGCATCACTCAGGAATGCATTCCAAGAAGCTGCTTATTTCCAGACGGACTTACCTGTCATACAGCGTATATCTACAGCCCCTTTCTGTATTTGCATATTTATTCACAAATCATTAAGGGCATCTAACATTAACATACCTGCTCACACTACAGGCATGCGAATAATCTTTCTTTTCCTTTTTCTTGAAAGGCAAGGGAAGGCCTGCTGGCAAAGGAACAAGTCTTTCTATAATCTCGGCAGCTCATGTCCCAGTAACCTCTTTGCTAACACTGGCAAAGTGCTGTGCATCAGCGGGCCAGACCCAGACGTGCTGGGTAGCCTGTACTAGCTGGGTTAGAGCCAGGGGAATGGCTGGGGAAGCTGCACAAGAATACGGCAGCAAGAAATGCAGTGTTTGGAGAGGCTATGGAAAGAGGGTAGGCAGGACAAAGGAAGAATCCCAGACGAGTTTTGACAGTGGTTGTTCTTGCACTTGTGTCCCTTACAAACTCAGTTTTATCAACCCAGGCAGATGCTTTGGAGCATGCACAAGCAGAACAGGCTTCGCTGCTCTCTGGGGCTTTCCCTCTTGCAGCTGATCCACTGGGTGACGGGGGGCCTCCAGGTAGCTGCCAAACAGCAAAGTCAGACTCATTGCTGCTTCCAGAGCTCCAGATCTGCCTGAAAACCTCACCCTTTCTGTATTGAGGTAACTTTCTGAAATGCAGAGAGCAAATCAGAAGTGCAGCCAGTTATGCTAGCATCCTAATGGTAGTGTTTGGGGGTAACATCTGGCTCACAGTGACAGGCAAAAGAAGATGTTCATTGCACTCTTTTAGTAGGCCATGGGCTGGATATATGTAGATTTGAGAACCTGGGAAACCAGCCTTTTGCGTTCATGTTTTTCCATGGCACAAATACTGAATAGATAGAGGGAGAAAATAATTTCATATTAATAACTTCAGCTCTAAAATGTTAATGTCTCGTGGTCTTCAAGCCTCAAAATGCAAAGACTTTTGGCAAAACCTCAGTTTGGCAAGGATTTCACTAAAGTGCCTTTGATGTAGCCCTGCTGATTTCAGTGGAATTACACCAGGGATCATTAGTGGCTGTTTTCTAGGGCACAGAAGACCATAATTACCCGGAATAGTCCACATCCAGAAGTGTTTCACAAGAGCAAGCACATTTTACTGGAGGAGGCTGTCTTGGGTCAACTTTTGACCTTTGTTTCTTCTCAGGGTTATCATCTTCCTTGAACTCAGGAGATGGAAGAGTGCTTCACTTCAGCAAGCGCTGCTTTCAAGGAGAGGTAGTACTGATTGCCCTCTAAGCATTTGCAAACACAAAAAACACACAAAGCTTGTTTAAGGAACTACCTCAAAAGGTAGCAGCACAGCAAGGACTGGGGCTTTTCTTTTGTCCTAAAAAGTCATGACAAGTCTGGCAGATGTGTCTGGGCCTCAGGTTAAGACACTGTTACAACGCATGTGGGAGTGGAAATGCGTTATTCTTATAAACAAAGTTTATGGAAGTTGTTTCAAAATCAGCAAGACTGATGGTTAGAACCAATCAAGTTTCACAAAGCAGGGAGGGCAGAGGTGGCGTGGAATAGTCATAATGATTTATGAAAAGAATGCTAAAAAGTTTTACTTGCTGTAATAAAATATCCTCCGATACTTAAATTTTTGATGCAACATTAAAGCAAAATGCAGCACTAAAAGTAAAGCTCTTCTTATCATATGCAGCATTCATTCTACTGTGTGCATTTGAGAAGCTATGCATTATTTCCTTGCTTGCACTAAATGCAACCAACTTAAAGCCCTCAGGCTTCACTGTCCTGGAGCATGAAACTGGAATAAATAGCACATAAGATTGCTGTTCACCACTTTTATGGTCATCACTGTGTCTGCTGCATTCAGACATTTGGCACAATTTCCTTCTGTCCTGTCCATCATTTGTTCACTTATTTCTGTCCTCATTATGGTCTGTTCACATAATTGTGACCCGTTTTTTTCCTTTTTTGTGTGGTGCAGAAGTCACTGTTTTGCTACACTTGAACAAACCAAACCAAGTGAAGCTGCCAGTTATTTCTACAATCTCAATTCTCAGTTCTGTGCAGACAGACCAAATCACCTGAGACAGTGGCAACCTACAGGATTGCAAGCCCAGTGCCCTTTCCACTTTAGTAACAGAGAGCCTTTTTAATGACATGATCTAATTTCTGTTGAAGGATTTAGCCCTAAAGAAATTGTTTTCTTGCAGTAAATGAAGGAATACTTACACCAGACAGTACATAGCATAGCTGTTGCTCTGTCAGTGAAGTGGTTCCTTCTGAAAGCATATTCACTGCATTCACAATATTCACAATATTCACATATTCCAGTATGGCAATGAGCTGTACAAAGACCTGTATTTTTACAGTAGTGTATCTGGCCACTCTAAGAGCTCTTTATCATTTTGACAACATCTAATCATACAGCACAACTTAGGTGCATAAAGCTCTAAAATGCAGTAGAGAGTTAAAGCCCGTAGCAGACAATGAAGGAGAAACAATGCTGAAATGCTGGCTTGTGGCCATTTTAATCACAGGCTGTTAAGCAAATGCACAATATTGCTGAGCAGGGGTAGCTCATACAGGTGGGCATTTCTGGGTTCCATCCTCATGCAAACCTTCTTTTAGCACATTTGAGAAACACTTCCTATTTTTCCTGGGATATGATTTTCCAAGATTTTTTTAAGAAACATAACCCAAATTTCATAGCTATGGAGGACAGATGGCAGCAAACTCTCTTTTGTTTCCGATCTGCATCTGGCTCTGGTTTGCATCTGTCTGGGTTGCTTTGATGTGGGCTGCCTCACTAGACTGTCTCATATCCAGGAGCTGTGCCTGAGCACCCAGCACAGCTCTACCACTGCCTCACTACCCACCCTTGGTCTCATCATGTGTACCAAGGCCTTCCCAGTGTGTTTGTGATGAAAACACCTCCTTGGGAAACGCTTGCTTTAATCAGGTGAGAGATTCTTCCACCCCTGCCCATTGCTTTAGCCCTACACCAGTTATCTGGCCAGGGAGAAAATGCTTCCAGCACAGCCAGATGTGTGACCAGCATCCCCTGGTGAATGCCTGCCTGTTAGCCTATTGTATCTGCAGCAGGTGTATAAATACACACAACCTCAGCAGCTTGGCAAATAGACTGTCTGCAGTGTAAGAAATGCATTCACAAATGTTTCCATTTCTCAGTCTTCTTGTCTGAATTTCTCGGTATAGTATTTAACAAATGCCTTAATTTTCATCTTAAAAAGGAGAGCCAGAAACATCAAAGCTTCTGGTTTTCCTGTTTTAGATAAAATATGCTGACATTTCACCCGAGAGGGAGGATTTTTAGTAGATCATAGCATTCCTGTCTCTAAATATGTCTTTTAAAAAATCCCACTGATGCTTTCCAGTTTCAAATTCGTGCTATTAATAGGTTAAAAGGAAAAAAAAATCTGGGAGAAAGAAACCTTGTGATTTTGTAGCTTAGGTGTTTGCTATAAACAAAGACCAAAACAAAGGCTGTACAAAATACCTTACTTTTAGTGTACAGCAGTTGTACTGAAGGAACTGGCTTCTCCCTATGTGAGCATAAGCATGGAGACTGTGTAAAAGCACATTGAAGAAAGCCTGGGTTTTATCTATTCTCCTGGAGTAGGAGAGGAGTGACTGCTAACTTAATGTCCTCAGTGCCAGTGCTGTCCAAGCAGCACTTTGTTAACGGCTTTATTTATTTATTTATTTTTGCTGGAGCCATGTCTAAAACAGGTTTAGAGCAGAGAAGGCTGTCTTCATCTTTAGACTTTGGTCTTTAGAAACTTTGGGATTTTTTTCCACCTGAGTGTCACTCAGGATTTCAGATTCAAGACCATAGCTGAATATGATACATGCAGCAACATAGTTCCTCATCCAGCTGGTCCACATCGAAAAGAAAAGGCAGCAATTTGCTAAAGAGCAGTCAGCCTTTACTAGGCTTTGCACTGGATTTAGCCCAGCAGGTACCCACTGAGCTGTGCTATTGAGACTTTAGAAGCCAAATCACAGATTGTTAAATGTTTAGCCCCTCAAGACCTGTAAATCCATCTTTGACGGTCTCATTTTGTTTCTTCGTACATGTGATGACTTGGGAGTCCTCTGCTGAGGGGACATTTCTATAGCACAAGTGAGTTTGAATGAGGTCATGAAAATTCTGGCCAGTAACCAGCTCGGTTGAAGACAAAAATTTCACTACCAGCACATTAAATGCGGCAGGAAGCACTAGTAGATGGTAGTGCCAGAACAAGGAGTAGCAAACTGCAGGAGCTGTGGCTGGAGATAGCCACTTGTAGTGTTTTGGCAACTAACACATTGGGGGCCATGAGCAAAGCTGAATTCAGCCAGGTAAAGTATGTCACTAGCATCAGTGAGTCTGACTATTGAACTTGACTGCATGGGAGCGTGAGACCTTTTCTGTTATGCACAAGTCCTAATTCACATAGAAATCACTTTAAATCTGCCTAGACATCCTCTCATGCACAGCACAGTTAAAGCCAGTGAAAGCTTGAGTAATTTATAAAGTATAATTTGCATGTGTATTGCTTTATGTCTGCTGCCTTACTAAAATCTAATTGCCTGACATCAAATAGGTCATGGCGTGACAAAAATAGTTTGTGCATAGATACTATGTCTATATATATACACACCCTCAAAAACTAGCAAGAAAGCCTTGTCTGTCATGTCAAAAATGTTTCTATTTTGGGTGAGGTTTGAAGCTTGCTTTTGGTGGTAAATGTTTTCCCTTTATACATATTTTGCACAAGTCACGTTCCATTCCAGCAACAAGCATGGCATTGAAAAGACACATACGGCATGTTTGGGCTGCCTCTGAAATCCAATTTCCTTGAACTGATGATTTCCTGATTAACTCCTCTTTGCAGAAGAGGAGCTGGTTCCTTGAGCTAGCATTGCCAGTCACTTTGCAGATTCCAAACCAAGGCTCCCCTTTACTGACCAATGCAAGGGGAAGTTTGTTTGGTCCCCTGGCTGACCATTTTTCCCACCAGCTCTACTCCCTTCTTGCCAAGGGGCAAAGTCCTGCTTTGGACTTTGGGCTCCTGATCTTCCTCATCCTATCTGCTGCATTCCTCTGTCAGATTTGGGCCAGACAAGGAACACAGACATACATGCTGTGTAAAGCATGGCTTTCAACCAGTGCACTTCCACTGGAGAACTACCCTGGATAAGCTGCAACTGTATTAAATAGGGACCAGGTGAGGCTATAGCCACATTTTTGGTGTAGAAAGCGCAACAAAACTCCCAGGAATAGTTCTATTGGGTGAAGGATATTGATGCTTTTTGCAACAGTGTTTCTGTGTCCAGGGTTGTCCACGATTTTTGGAAGACTTCTGTGCGTTTGTTCTAATTTGTGTATGCCCAAGAGATGACGTGTGTGCTCATGTTTATGTATACATTTGTCTGTCTGTCTGCCTGTAAATATATGGAGACACATCTGTTGTATAAATAAAAAGTACAGCTTTGGTTCTTTTAATAGCAGACTATTTTTATACTCCATGAAAAATATTACATTTAGAGCACACTGATCTTTTTTTTTTTGAAGCTTTAGAAAGTTTATGACTTTCTTAGGCACATGCCTTAAGGCACATGCCTTATCATTCACAAGAAATCCACACTTCGGTTCAAAAATTTCAGTTCTTGCAGGACTTGCTAAGTAGCTAATTTTAAACTCTTGGTTTTATTAGGAACTAAAAATAGCTTCATATTAAGGCACTGATGGTAAATAAACTGTATACTGTAAAACTGACACTCCTTAATGTGGAAGACTTGACATCTGGATAAACAGCTAATCATTTGGCTGTTACCAACTGTCTGAAGCAGTAAGCAGAATTTCAGTGGGGACAATCTAATATTCAGAGGCAAAGACAGCTTCTTCTCAATCTTCAGATAGTTTTTGTTCAGTCTGTACCTAAGACATGGGATTTTTTTACGTTACAGTCAAAAGCTCTTCGGGAAAAATGGCTGCTACAGGGAATTCCTGCTGGCTCTGCAGAAGAGGAAGAAGCCAGAAGGAAGCAGTCAGAAGAGGATGAGCTGAAGGTGAAAAAGCTGGAAGAAAACATACACAGGTAGGGACAGCTTCCTTTAGCTTTGCCTAAGAACAGTCACTCCCATCAAGGCTGGAGACTTTCCTTGCCAAGGTCCCCATCTCTGGCAGCAGCTGATGGCAGCTGCCCAGGCAAGAATGTAAAAGGCAGTCACACACAGCCAAATATGCCTAGCATTTGTCTCCTAGATGTCCATGGTGTGCAAGATAGAGTCATTGTGTTATCTTTGTGTTCAATGGACTTTTATGCGTTTCTTTCATGAGGTACCTAAAAAGAGGGCCAAGTTCCCCCTTAAGATGCATGTGTATGACTTGATCAACACTCAAGAGATTCTCCATTCCTTTACACCTCCTACAGCCAAAATGAGTTCAAAGAGGGAGAGCATCCATTTACACTCACTTCATTGGTGCAAATGACTTTTTGAAATGCAACAGCAGATGCCACCAGCAGATCAAATACCTACTGTTTTCAGAAGCAAGGTTCGGGTGTTAGAATTATTTCCTTTTATCAGTTTCCCATTGCAGTCTGAGTTGACAATTGTCCTCTTTCTTTGTGTTTTCCCTTGTTTTGTACAAACAAGGGTCTCTAAAGGAGAGTGCTTTTAATCCTTACAGAGCAAATTCCAGAGCTGTTTCTACCATTAGGCTATGTAAATTTAGAGTTTTTTCAGCTGGCAAAAGCTGGTAGAACTTGGCAACACAACTTTTACAAATATGTCAGCTGAGGCTACAGCAGAGGAAAAGGGAACAGGACCAGTAGTCCAAGGGCTGATGTATTAACTTAGCATCTGATGAACTCAGTTTGCCTTATAGCAGGTGTCTTGTGAAATTTCTTGGAGAAGTCAATGACAATGTTTCTTTGGGGATATACACAAGTAGACCTACCCTAAGCTTGAACAATGCTAAATGACTGCTATGTGGAAGATGTAGATCAGCATAAATGTAAGAGTTCTGTCATGCTACTGGTCTTTGTCCTGTGATTCATGTTAATTGAAACTGAGAATGTGTATTGTTCTTTTACATTTGTGATAACATAAGGCAAGAAAACTTTTTTTGGATTTCATATGATTTTACATTTCATATGATACCTGATGTTTTACTTCATAAATTAATTCTGTATACAGAAAGAATACATGGACTGTGCTTCAGAAATATGTACTGTAATACATATTTCAACTAGTGCTGAATGCTGCAAAGGTGCTAAGAGCTCTGACCCCATCCAGCAAACACATCAGAGAGTGGCTAATTTCAGCTATATGAGTACCACCACTGAAGGCAGTGAAACCTTTTTGCTTAATTAGCTCAAAGTGTAGGATGAAGGACTGTGTAAAACCTTTCCCCTATGGTTTGCTTTTAAACTTCCTTAACTGCAGCCATGAAATCAAATATTTGAATATTTGAAAGTAACAGAGCTCTCTTCTTCTGTGACCACCGATCTGTCAAATGACAGGTCAGCTGCTTTCTCCTGAGTTGAAGACATTGTGTGACAGCCTCACTAACACACGTCCCTGTTGTCTTTCTAAGAGAATTCCAAAGACAGTGAAAAAGCATTTTAATATAGGTGAGAAAATATAATGTCTGAACTGTAGAGATTAGACAGCAAAGGTTGAGGTCATTAGTCTAATTACGGTTTACATCCATGACAACATGACACATCCAGAGCCCATCAAAATAGGCTGAGAAGGTAAAGGTCTGTAGAAGGGGGAAGAAGAAGAGAGACGATGTCAAGCACAGTATCCCGAGGAGTGAAGTACAATGAACTCATCCTGAATCCTGAAAGTATTTTTCTTGCTGCCTATGCACTATATTTTCCCTCTTCATTCCCAGGAGAGAAACAAAGAGGAAGGATTACAGGGGGATCGTTCATTTGTTCATGTTTGCAGGGGATCAGTGGCCCTTTGGAAGTCCACTATGCACTGTCCAGGGGAACCCTGTGAAAAAGCCCGAACCCTCTCAACAAGGGTGACAGAGGACAGACTAAGCTGGTTCACCAGGAGGATAGAAAATTACTTCAAGACCCACCCTAAAGCTGATTCCGCAGGGCTATAAAACCATGGTGCCATGGATCTTGCATATTCATTAGTGTCACACTGCATCATNAAATTGTATCTTTTGCATTTCCTCACAGATCAGGGTGAATCTTATTTGTGAGGGGCAATGTCCAGTGCCTGCTGGCAGTCAGTACCCATGACCCTGCTTTAACAAGGGGGAATGTGCAGTCATCCCTTTCCCCTTGCAGCAGAGCATCCCATCATCGTGACAGAGAGCAGTATTTCTTCTACATACATTGAAGCACTCAAAAAGGTTCCTTTCTCATACCTCTGCTTTTACTACAGGAATAGCTGTGGTGAAAGAGAAGTATCCATCGTTTTTTGCAGGCCAGCTGTAAAGAGTAGGTCTGACAAACTGAGTGAACTGTAGCACTTAGAACAGAAAACTGAGAGTGTTTGAGGCCAGACACACATTCCTAAATGAGGATGTGGCCTCATTTAGGTGGGCTCATGTAGCTGGTGGGCTCATGAGGATGTGTGCTGTCCAGAAAAGGCCAATACCTCTTGGAGAAATAGTAGGGCTAACACTGAGTTTGTAGACAGTCTTTAAGGTCTTTCGCATCAATCAAATGCTTTGGTTGGGTATTGCTCACTCTGGTTCAGTTTTAAGTGACTTTCTCACTAAAATCATACATTTTGCAAGATGTAAACATGCTTCTAATGTTTATTCTTAAGCTAGTGTAACCAGTTCTCCTTTGTGTGGGAAGTGTTTAATTTCAACTGAGGCCGTAAAAATGCATAAGTGTTCAGACTGCTTCTTATTTATTAGACTTCTATGTTATTTTATCGTGATACAGGAAATCATATACTTCAGTTTGTAGCTTGCAAGGTTATGTGCGTATGACTCAACTTAGACATGAGTAAATGAAATGATTTAACAAGCTTCCTCATCTGCAAAAGCATTTTGAAGAAGAATGCCTACATTACTCAGCATTTTTGTGCACTTCATGTCAAGCAATGGAAAAAATATCAGCATCAAAAAAGAGTAATAAAGCAGAACAAATAATGCAACATAAATAATTTAATGCTGTTATTATGCTGATAGTTAACATCAGGAGGACATAGAAGTACATGATGTACATAGAAGTTAAAAAAATAGGGAGTGCAACATGAGGGCAAGAGTTGGGATTAGTTTAATGCATTTAGAACCCTTGTAACCAAGAATGCAAAGTGAAAATCAAGGAGTCAAAAGAGCTGAATTAATTTTGATCCTGGATTTCCAGCACTCCTGCTTTCCTGACTTCAATCTTCAGAATAAGACAAGATTTCCCATGTAAAAATCCATTGTCTCCTGCATGTCTTAAAAAAAAAAAAGTGGTTGGTGCAATGGGCTTAACAAGAAGACTGAACCCCTTATTCAACATTCATTGAGTCTTAAGAAGACTGGATGTCTGCCAGTAGTGGGATGACATTGTTAAATGTTTGAAACCTGGCTGGAAGATTGGTGGCAGCAGTGTATGACTGTCAGAGTGAAGCCAGACATGGATATCTCTTGACACAAACTGCTCTTAGGCATGAACTTTAAAGCTATTTAGTTTCTCTATGTTCCTGTAAAGATCCTGGGTCAGTGTTAGAGGAAAGCAGACATTTCTGTGTTTCTTTCCCATTGTTACACAGTGCAAAAGCGATCTCCTGTTTTTTGCACCTACCTTAGATTTGGAGTAAATGATAGTAAAGGAGTAAAAAATGAATTAAAAGCATTTCCCTTCCCTTAAACTTATTCTCCAAATCCCAAACCTGAAACATATTGTTTGGGATAGCATTGATAGAGATTCCCAGTCAACTTTAACAGACATACTTGTGAGAGTGTATTGTAGGTAAAACAAATGCTGCAATATGTTACGTGCCTCACATGGTTTGTTTTATTTACCACGTGATGGTCTGGGTTTTTTGCAGCAGTGAATGGAAAGATGGCATTTGACATCTGGATATTAACAGGTAGTATTCATAGAACAGAGCAGCCCACCCAAAGCCTGCTATTCCTGCACAGCATTTCAAATACTCCCAAAATTATTTTGTTACATCAGAGTTGTTCTGAAGCTTTTCCATGGGTAGCATGGAAACAAGAAATACTCTGTATCTACTTGATGATGAACACTTGCATGAAGTACCAGGACTGGAGTTGGTGTGGTTCCAGGAGTAAAGAAACCCAGTGAAATAAATGTTCAGCAAAGTGGTATATCCCTCCAATAATCAACAGGGCATCTGTTCCCCTTGGATGAGGAGGTGCCCAACAACTCCAAGGAGTGACAAATTATTATTCTAGCCATTTTGGACATGTGCACCAGGCAGACAACTTAAACCAGTGGATTCTGGATCCCCAAAATGCCCACACAAGAGCCACTTGAGGCACTTTGTCACTGTGACAGCTCTTGGGGATGAAGCAGTGCAGGACAGAGGCCAAGGTGTACGTGGATCCCTTGTTCTTTGCTCAGGACTACTCATCCGTCAGCACATCCAAGGTCCTAATGTTTGCAAAAGCCCTTTGGGGTTGTGAAATGCTTCACTTTTCTGCACACTGGTGATAAGCCACTGCTGTGTCACCTCTAGGAGAAAGCTTTTCCCTGGTGGTTCAGCACGGAGGGAGAGCTCCAGTGCTAATGACGGGAGGGTCTGTGCTTTGGCCCACAGGGCATAAGCTCTTTCCTGGGACGAGCATATCCTTGCTGGTTGTTGCTGATGTGGGCAGCTAGTAAATGCAAGCAAAAATTCCCTCCCTCCCAGCAGCTTCCATCTCAGAGTGAAAGATGCCTAATGAGAGGAAGTGCAGGAGAAGCACAGCTTCCAAGAAGCTCTGCAGATTCCAATTTCAGCAACCCCTCGGAACTGCAGTTTCCGAAAGAGCACAACCTTCACCTCCCATTGAGCTCTTGCTGGGGTTTATTTTCATATGTGATACATTTCTTAGGAAAACAGAAACAAAAACAAAACCAGGCAAAAACCCTCTACAACATGAAATCTCAGGTTTTCAAAGGAACCTGCTCTGCAGTGTGATTAGAGAATTTCTCAGAACTTGCATGATGATGTAAGGAAGTCAATGAGCTAGGAGTTGCTGGGTGGCAATGGATTTGAGGTTTTTTCGTATGGTATAACATATTCAGATGTAGCACTTAAAAAAAAAAGCAACAAGCCAACACTAAAAATAATAACACAGCTTACTACTTCAGCTCTGAAGTTCAACTCATTTAAAATAGCAGAATGACATGGCAGTGCCTTAACAGTTGCTTAAATGCTGGTGTTCTGGGTTTAATAGTAGCAATCTCTGGATCTTCCACAACTCCTAGGCATTGCTAGCTTGTAATAACTTAGTGATTTCTGTGCATCTTACAGAATGGAGAAAAGGAAAGACTCTTCAACTGGAGCACAGACTCCCTCCACATCACCTGTGTTTGCTCTCCTTAACTATGTGTACCATATATGGACCTTGATAAAGACATCCATTTGCCCAATTTGAGATATCTGGCAGATATAAAAGAAGTCCCAAAACCCTGCCTGTACATAGCAAGGGATTTTCCACCTCTAGTGCTTCTGACACTTCACCCATGTCAGTGTGCTATAGGTTTAGAGACATGTTCCTTGAGAACAGAAGCAGGTTGTCAAGGTGTCCCGGCTTCAAGTAGGGTAGAGTTAATTTCTTCTCGTGGTGTTTCATCTCCAGCTGGGCTTAAAACCACCACACAAGGTGGTTTTTAGGCAAGATAACACTTGTGAAGTGCCATCAGTTTCTATATGAGTTAACACTACATCACATGCTGCATCCCCTTGTGAAAGGGGCAATAGCTCTAGCTCAGGTTCAGCAAGAAATACAATTTAATAACAGTAGCCTTTCAAGAAAATGGACATTTTGTACAAGGCTGGGTTTCTCTTGCCCTGTTAGATGAGATGCAGTGAAATATTATCAAATGAAAAACTCCAGAGCCCCCTTGGCTTTAACATTTCAAAGTTTAAAAGTGCACATCTCTCAATGTGATGGTGTTAGCAAGATGGGGAAATCTCTTCATTATGCTTGTATTATCTTATGTATTGAATCACCACAGATGCAAAGCCATCTTAGATCCTCACACTGCATTTAAGCCTAGTAGAACTGACAGGGGTTTCCTGAAGCAGTAAACTGGATTATAGCATGAAAAGTGGGAACTGGTGAACTTCATTATGTCCAAATTAAATATTAATCATGGTTCAAACGAGATAGTTGCCTGGAGTAAAACAAAATTGACTAGTCTCCATTCCTTTCCTTGTTACGCTTGCTTTTGTTGGGGTTGGCTGATTGGTTCTCTTTCCTTGTGTACCAGCCTTAACACAGGACAGTGCAGGTCAAACAGCTCCTTACATACAATTGGTTCATATAGCACTTGGTAGATGGAAAAAAATAAAGTTGTGGAATATCTGTAACAGGAAGACAAGTTTGTGTGAAGGTAACCCACGTGTGCACAATCCTGAAAGACATGACAAACCAGGAGTGTATTTAGAAAGAGAAGGCAGAGAGTTAGGCAACCGCATGGATTTGCTTTATAGGATCATTAGTCTCTCTGCAAATTAAATCAGAGGACTTCTCTCTTCCCTGCCAAACCAGTCTTTATGTGCTGGACATAAAGAGGCCAGAACGTGCAGTGTACACAAAATTCCAAGGTCAGGACATGCAGCGTACACACCCAGATGCTCACACACATGTGGTTGCAGAGCCGGGGAAGACACAGCTGCAGTTCTAGTCCTCAATGTTCCCTTATCCCAAAGGGCCAGGTTCATCCTGTTGAGTTCCAGGAATTTAAATAAGTCACCTGCATTGGATGATCATCTCATTTTGGACCCCCATGCAGTCAGTGAGGGAACAGCATCACCTCTGTGGCCTGTGTAAGCCCCTCTCTCTCTTGAGTTCAGGTGCCTCAGTTAAGTGCCTCAAGGGCAATGTGTGGAATTTAAGCCTTGATGTTCCTTCCTGCCCAGGCACCCTCTGCTGGGCCTACGGGCACTGCCGTGATGCGAACATTCACCAATAACCTTTACTTACATGTCCGGTGCATCACCTTTTTATGGCCCCAGGCTCTGCCCTGTCACTCTTGCTGGTCGTCAGCACTGATACATCCTTCTGCAGAGCTGGGCTAGCGCTGAGCAGGTGGAGGTGGGGCAAGGTGCAGTGTCGGGAGCCACCCAGTGGGCATTGGCAGTCTGAGCCTCGATTTTAGAAAATCTGCAGTCTGAAAAGCATGTCACCTCCCCCGTAGGGCATTTTAACTGCTGTAGTATGTGAATCCCAAGGCAAAAGGCAATGCAAATCCCTGATGATGGTCCACTGAAGGCAAAGTAAGACTGGATGCGCAGTAAGGAATCCTGATTGATAAGAAAGGGACACATGTAATGAACTTCATAGAGAATTTGCAGTTAAAGAAAAAGAAAAGTCCCAAGGAGGCCTGTTCAGGAACAGACAATAATCTGCTTGCACATGTATCATGGTCTCACTGCAAAAAAGCAAACAAAATGTAACAGAGAAGCTGAGTGCATTCGGAAGAAAATTGTAGACATCCAGGAATGCAACGCATGACTGATGTGGTCAAAGTAACAACAAGGAACATTCGTAGCACCTGGACCAGCATGTTACACAGATAAAACATGCTCATTGCCATGTACAAACATGGGTTTGTAGGCTGGAATGGTATATGGCTCTATTGTGTAAGATACTGAGGAATCAGGCCCCAGCACCAGATTGCTGTAAGAACTCAAAGTAGAAAACTGACTTGGTATGACATATGTGCACAGGGGCAGCAAAACCTGTGGGGGAGAGATAGGAACTAATAAGTGGAGACAGCGAGAGACTTCATACAACAAATGCACGTGGATTAAAACCATTTCAAAGTAAGATTTGCATGGTATCTGTTGTGACCTGTTGTTGCCACAGGGGAAAAAGGACTTAACTGAGTTGTCAGAAGTACTGCCAAACAACAGAGGAGGCAGAGGGGAAGGGAGGAAAGGAGGAAAACTCAAAAATTTTGCAAAACCAGCTACATAAAAAATTAGTTCAAGGTCAGATAAAGCAGAGCTTTACCAAGGATTTCCATGTAATCAATACCTAGAGCTGCAATTAGGACTCCAGAACAAAGCATGTTGTGTGTTGCAAAGTTCGGTCAGAAAGGTCAATCAACTGGAGTATTGGATTATGACTTTAGAATGTCATTAATGGCTTAGAAGGAATATTTGTAGCACAAGGTAAATTCCAGTTTATAAAGCATTAGAATCAGACTTGTACAATATTCATGCTTCTTTTTAGAAGTCCTTCAGCCAGTGAAGACTATCTGATACGCAAGGAGTCATAGCTATGAGACAGTGGAAGAGAGGTATATACTGAAATTGGTCCACCTGGATACTACTCATGTAAAATAATCTGTGGACAAGGGTCTGATATGCTCTAGGTGCCAGCAACATGGGTCTTCTTGGGCTTGAATGGGGATCTGTTCTCCCTTCTCTGTAGCTGTCAGTCTACATCAGGACAAATTCACCCAAATATGGGAGCAGAGTCCTAAGAAGGCAAGTAAATTCAAAAACAAAGTACCTGCCAGGGAAAAGATGCTCTGGAAGAGATGAAGCTGATTCTGAATAACTGGAGAACTGGTGAAACTTCAAGAAGCTGTGAAAACATTTTTTAGATTTTAAGTGGTCTGGAAGACCTGGCAGAGCAATACTATCTTCATGCTGTCCCATCCCCAGGAAAATGCATTTAGTCCTCCATGTGAAAGTTCATTAAATTATGCCAACTCTGTACTAGAACACTTTTATAATGCAGCTACACAAGCAGAGCTTCCCTTTGTGGATTGCTGTTTTTACCAGCAAAAAGTATGGACACTTAAATGGAGTTCTACAGGCAGAGGTTATTGTAGCCATGTACTTACCTCTCTACTAGAAAACATACTGAAATAAAATGTTTTTAATAATAACCTGCCCTCTAGGCAAAACCAGCACATCAATGGGAAAGTTTGCAGTCAGTGCTAGTGGAGAGAGTCATGGGGACCGAGTCTTTGCATCCTGCATTCGTCTAGACAATGTAGGTGGTGCAGAGTGTGTCTCTGGGAATTGCCTCAAGGAAAGAAATCAGCCATGAGAGTATCAAGTGCAGAATTACCCCTGGGTTAAACTCTTGCCTCTACCAAAGACTTCTTGCATTAGTTGAAACAAGGTACTTCAGCAGTTCTTCCACATCCCATACTCTGGTGTTCATTTGTGCAATTATCTTTTCCACACATTTAGCATGACGTGAGCTGAGCTCTATAGTACAGGAATTGCTTCTCACTGTATGAAGAGAACTTCCCTGGTACCCGTTAGAATACTGAGAGAATTTTTGCTCTTCAGAATTCTTCATGTTTCTCTCTTATTCTGCAGTGGCAGCTGAGATCTGGTGCTTCTGAAGGCATGGCTTGAGGTGCCTCAGGCCCATGGTGTGAACACCTGCACAATTAAATGGGTAGCTATTGTTGATAATTCCTAAAGGAGTTTTATTTTTTAATTCAGCTGTCAAAATCCAGTTCCCAACCAACTGATTAATCTCTTTAATGTGATGGTGTTTTTCTTATCTTTGCCCATTAGGCACTGGGCTTGTTTTATTTCTTCTTTTTCTCCTGCTGTCACTCTCTGTATGCAATGAGTCAGGAATCCAGGATTCCTACTGGATCTCCAGGTGTGTTGCATCACCCCGCCGGGTGCTGTGCACAATAGTAGTATGCTCTTTGCTGCAAAGACTTTATATAATGTCATCAAGGCAAGCAGTGACTGCAAAAGGAAGTGGGGACCAGAAGCATGGACTAGAGCCTAGGTTTTCCAAGCTTGAGTGATGTGTCATGTAGGTAAGTCATCTGTAACCAACTGGTGGACTCAAATTGTAACATAGATCTTTTAACACCAGAAGAAATGCTTGTTGTCTGCAAACAGATACCAGAGAGAGAAAGCAATTCCAGCTCAGAGCCTGATGTCTTTTACTGTAGCTCAGGGAAAATGTCCTAAATGGTGGAGTTATTGCTGGGTTATTTAAAGAAATTTTCATTTGTAGGAAACCCATTTGGGAAACATGAACTTGCCCACAGAATCTTAACTGCACAAAGTGTTCATAGACAGATATTCCCAGTAAACATGAATTACTGGTAATGCGTAGCGGTATGGTAGGCGAATGTGCAACACTCAAGTCAAATAAGTGACCAGAGAAAATAACTTATAGTTAAGTCTTGGAGCCGTAGCCTTATAATAGAAGTTTTCCATTCAGTTTTAATTTTGTGCATTTTTAAAAACATACTGAGAAATCTGCAAATACTTTTTCCTGGTGTAAGTCCATCTTTAGCCTCATTTCTGCTATTTATATGTAAGGGTACTTATTAATCAAGACAGTGAATTTCACACAAGTGATCCTCCCAAGAACCTACATTGCCATCAGGAAATGGGCTGGCAGTCTGGTTTGCAGTAAGATGTTTTTCTGTAGGTCCATTAGATAAAGGAACAGTCTTAGTAACCAAGGTAAGGTTTGCTGAGACTTTCAGTTGAAGACAAAGCTCTTGGTTCCGAAAGAATAGAAGGGGAACATGAAATGCTACTAAGTTAGAGAAAAAAGGCTAAGGGTTTTCTGACTTGTCTGATGACCTCTGAGCTTTGTGACTTGGCACATCTGGAATAAGCCCAGAAAGGCAGAAGATTCCTAAATGTAGAAATAAATGCATTCCAGGCATCAGCTGCTGCAGAGCAACCATGTGTCACCAGCAGAGCAGGGCATGTAAGTCTCATCTTGCTTGCAGCAGCCAGGTGGGGAAACCAGAGTAGTCAGCTCACCCTCCAAACGCTGTTCCAGAGGGGTTGCCTGGGGCTAGCCATTGATTTGGTCCTGCAAGGGCAATACAGCTCACTGTCAGAAGTTATGCCCAGGAATAAGACATCATTTCTGATGCAGGGGAGTGGTTCGTATTTGTTACACTGGCAGTCCGGTTTTGATGCCATAGGATTTTCAGCTGAGAAAATAAATAAAGGCCAAAATAACATCATTCTGACTTTAGGAAATGTTGCAGCAGGAGAAAACAGTGAAGATACCACAGGATTTACATGTGTACCCTGATTATGCCCCAAAACATGCAAGGTAAATGCCTCATGCCTTTGAGCCCTTACCCCATTGGAATCGCCTTCTGGGAAGAACTGTGGAGAACTGCAGGGTGTCACCATGCCAAGAACATCGTGATCCTCCGTGATTTCTTCTTGTGAAATAACTGTACTTTCACTTAGGCACAATCTAAAATTTTCTGCTTGCCAAAGGCTGGGAGTAACCATCACATCAGATGTAACTTGTTATGTCAAACATATGGTCATTGAAAGTCCAGTTTTAAGGCTATGGGCAATGTTTTGTAGTCTTCCAGGCAGGCAGCAGTGGTCAACACTCCTTCTATCATCTTTTAGACAAGTAATTTCAGGAACAACCACCCTATATTCAAAACCCCCATGTAATTCTCTGCTCTTTGCAACTTAAAATCAGCTTTACAAATGCAAACCATCAATCATATTGAAGCTATGTCACAGAAAAATCATCCTATTTTCCTAGCCCTGTTAAGGCTATCAGGGAGGTTCTTTCATGCAGGTGTAGCATCAAAGGTCAGGTAAAGAGTCCAGCTTGATCTGGACAGCAGTTGCTGAAAAAGATATGAATTCCCTGGAAGGATGAATTGAAAACAGGTTTTGAAAATTTGTGTTCTTCTTCCCAGCTGTTTTTTTCTTAATGTTTGTGATACATTGTAGATTGTCTCTACCCAGAGATTGTTTCTACCCAGAGACCTTCAATTATCAGGGATTGGTATAATCAAAATGATGCCACCTAAGGCAATACAAAACCCCAGGTGTAGCAGAGAGACGCTGTGTTACACTGGTGCGCTAAATGCTTTTATTTAAAATGTACAGTGCATGAACAGAAAATATTACCAAATCAGACTATCGTCCACCATGCAAATTCTTCATCTGTGCCTCAACTTTTTCACTTCTTCAGAATGGGAATGTAATAGTTGACAAACACTTTGATACCTGCAAACAATTAGCAGCACACATGAGAGCCACATCCTGATGTCCTGGCTTACAGTGTCCAGGGCTACCATGGATCCCAGGGCCAAACAGATTTTTTTGCCTGCAGTGTAAGTTACTACACATTACTTTTTGCTATGGCACTGCATTTTGTAGGCAGTCGTTTCACTCTCCAGGCATTTCAGAGAAGGAGAATGGAACAGCCTCAGTTGCTCCCTCTTGAGTGCAAATGGAGGCCAGGAGAATGCGCTGTGGTCCTTGGGAAGTGAAAACTCCTGCTTAAACAGGGCGTGTGACAAATGATGACATTTAATGAACAGGAGGACTCTTACAGGTGGCTCCTTGGTGGAGCTGTGCATTATCAGGCCCTCCACCAAACACCACCAGACATCCCGTGGGAACCAGGCTGGCTTTATGTGGCGCTGGAGTGCTGTTGGGTTTTCACAGTTAAATCACAAACTTGCTTGCTTCAGTGGAGCTGTTCTTGACTTGCCTCAATTGCAAACAATATAATACAGCTTTTCTTTCGGAAGATTAACAGATCAGCAGTGACTGTGAAACATGATGACTCAAGCAAAGTAGGGTGTCTGATATTCCTTCCTTATTTCCAGTGCTTATTTTGCCATATGAAGTGTCTGTAGGGCAAAGCTGCAAAATTACCTATCCTGAAAATGTCTTTTTTCTTGTTAAGAGTGGTGGTATTTAATCATTTCACAGCTTCATTAGGTGGCTTGTCTTACCACTTACTGCATCAGTACAGACTGCATCATACTGGCAGCTTGAATAAGATGAGTAATACATTGATATTTTTCCATCTTAGCGGCCCCCGCTGAGCCACCTCATCTCCCAAAAGAGAAGATATTTGAAAAACCTGATGCAATGACCCAGCATTTCTGAAAGGTGATTCCTTCCTCATTAGTCTTTGCTTTACCTGCTGCTGAGCTGGAAAGGATTCAGTGCAATAACAGAAAGAAATATTGATAGCTAGTGTTTGATTAGGGAAGAGGTAGATTGTGTTTAGTAATGTCTGACTGAACTGCTTGTTGCTTTGTTAGATATATAGATATCTGAAAGTACTGAGCATGAACAAAGCTGAAAATGGGTTGCAAGTGGGCTTTCAAATTCCTTTCTCTAAATACTAATAACCTTCATTAAAAAAACAAACATTATGGAAGCGACTTATACTATAAGAAGTATATCGGAAATTTTTCCTTCAAAAATTAAATGCGACTTTATAAAAGTCAAAAGGCACAAAAATTATATAGAGAGATTCTCAGAAGCTGTAGTAGCCAGTAATACACTGATTTTGCCCCTAGATATTTGGGACAAATTAACCATAATACAAATCTATGTTGGATTAATCTGATTTTTTTGGTAAAGGAAGCTTTTTCTGATAATAACTAGACACTAAAATAGGACACGGGACATCTTGGTTTTACCTAATTTTCTTGTTTTACGATGTACTGGTGAAAAGTTCGTGCCGTCCTATGTACTGAGAACAATTTGTAGAGCTGAATATTTCTGAAGGAATTCTTTTTTTCGTCTGAACCACGTGTCTTTTGAACATGGTCCAATCTTATGTAATTCTTTGAAGGATTTTCTTTCCTTCATAGGAAAGTGTCTTCAAAACAAATAATAGTGTTTTGTGTCTACCATGGGAGGAATGCTAGCTGGGAAATAGCCCAGAGTGTACAAAGTGTGTTGATGTGTCTATTTGCCCCAGGGATGCTGAATCGTGCGTTTGTGAGACTATTCTGAAAGAATTGGTATAATGAAGGTTTTGAAAAACCCATTTTCTCCAGCTTTTCCTGGAGAACGGGAGTCCAGTTTTAGCTGGATGAAAACTTTAATAAAGAACTGGGAAACTTTGGCAGGCAGAGAAGATAGCTTCCTATGGTGAATCAAGGTAAAGTGATAAAGCATCGCCTTCAAAATCACCAAAAGTACTCCATCAGCTCTCATTGCTGTTCTGTTAAAAGCTTCTTTTAAATAAAGTAGCTCCTCTGTAGCGGTTAGCTGCATTTCTCATTTCACACAGTGTATATTGTTTGTCAGAAATATTAGCCAGTTACTCATTTGGTCATAAAATATTAATTGTCCCTCTTCTCCCCCATCAGCTAGGACAAATGAAAGGAAGGGGAATCAACAGAGAGGCATTTCTTTTTTTGCTGCAGTTAGGTGGACTTTGTTGGTAGGATGAATTGTAAGGATTTAAAGCTGTCTTGGCTATTAAAGTTGCTGGAGTTTAACAGCTCCCACAGCTTTCTCTCTCTTAAATGCTATTCATATCCATCTTTTCCCCTACTGCCAAGCCTCTAGTTTCTGTCTTATTTAAGGGTTTGGTGGCTTCTTCAATATGGCAAAGGGTTTCTGGGAAACAACCATTTTTTGCAGATTCCTCTCCTGTCACATCTCAGTAAAGTGACCTGCTGTACAGTCTTCAAGGCAGGCAGCCAGGTCTATAGGCAACATTTGGGTTCCCACTCTCTTCTTTTTTGACCAAATTCCCTTTTAACTCTGAACAGCAACATGACATGGCTCCATGATGAAACCCTCCTTTTCCTCTGCTCTCATCAGTGGTGTGGTTCTGCCATTCCTCACTACCTGCTTCTCTCCAGGACAACAGACAGGAATGCTCTTGCCACTCCAGCAGAGAGGGAGCTGGGGAATGCAGGAAACTTTCCAGGCTTTATCTCTAGTTTCTTTGCCTCCTTTCAGCCCAGGGTTTGCAAATGGGAGGATTTGCAAACCCGCACACAGGAGTTTTACTTGGTGGTGTTGCAAACCCGTGTCAGCTGTGCCATCCATGCTCACTGGGCACAGGCCTTGATGGTCCTCAGGCATTGCTCAGCCTGTGTGAGCATGGCTGGAGAGGGTTGGACTACACACGTCTGTCCTACTAATCCAGAAAAAATAGGTCACAGGGTGATGGTGTGATTCTTTAATTCCAGAAGGAATCAGGAAGTGTCAAAATTATACCTTCTGTTTCAGCACAGGTTCTCCTCTGCTTCGCACTACTTCTGCTCCCTACTCCCCTCTTTTTCCTCATTATCCTCCTAGGAAGACTATTTTTTAATTAAGTGGGAGGGTAGATTTGCAGAAGAGAGCGAAAGTCTTTGTTCTTTGTGTCCCACATTGATTAGCATTCTTGTAGCTTCGCTGTTTGCTTATCTAAAAGGAAGCTGTGATTTGCCTGAGAGAAGAATAGCTTTTGCATATTAATTTTCTCCTAACCAAAAGCATCTAGGTTATCCTAATGATACTGGAAAAAATTCTAAGACTCAGTCGCTACTCTCAGATTCATTTAAATAGTAACATTCCCTGGCAAGTCCAGCGGAAGATACACTTGCAAGAAGAGAAAGTCATTAAAAACTATGCTTATTTTAAAAGGAGTATTAATCATCTTAACCTCACCCTACACAGGGAAGCAAGTCTTTGGAGCATGAATATGTCTTCCAGCCAGCTATTCAGAATGAGGAATTTCTGCAGAGTGGTTAGTCTGTAGTGAGACCCCACTAAATGTAAAGGTCATCCCACTAGGATGACAATGAAATTACAAAGTCTGTGACTTACAAATGGAAAAATAAATTAAAAATAATGCATTTGGGCTAGGCATATTTCAATAAACCCAAGATTTCATAGCTGGAAGCTTTGATAGATAGAGGAGTTACACAGGGTGAATGACCATAAAAGCACAAACTGGCCCAGGGGAAAGATAGACAGTGTAGGACCAGACTTACTGCACTAAATCACTGGCTTTTACTTCACATTAAGCAACGACAAAAGGTCACAGAAAATGAAAATTAGTTCAGATTGCTAAGCACAACTTGAAAGAGTTGCAAAAGCAGGTGAGGACAAAAGCCAAAAAGGCAGAGGCATAATGCGCTCTGTACCATAATAGGAAATTATTCTATGGTAGTGTTACTGGTAGAGAGAAAGCAAAGGAAAATGCTAATCTCCTGTTCTACAGAGAGGAAAGATGGTAGATGACATGGAGATAAGAGTCTTGTTTTGTTCTTCAGTCTTCACTGAAAAGGTGTGCTGCAATTGGGCAGGAAGTGCAGTTGCACCAGGTACATAGCTGGAGCAGAATCAGGAAAAATAAGTTGAAGAATACTGAGGCAAATCAGACTGGTTTCAGATCATCTGGGCATGGTGAGATCCATCCCCAAACTGCACATCTGGCTGAAACCATCTCAGAGTCTTGTCCCTTTGAGATCTTGAAAAGAGATGTTCATAGGAAAAGTAAATGTCATTCTTAACTTTACCAAGGGGGCAGGGAAAAGAGGATTTAGGGGATACTAACATAATTTCATTCCTCAGAGGAGTACATGGGGTTGTCTAGGAGAATACGTAGTGATTTATAAACAACTTGAATTTATCAAATAAGGCCCGCCAAGATACCCAGCTTCCTTGACAGGCACCTTGCAGACCATGTCAGTGGAGGATGCCATTTACCTGAACAGTAAGGAGACTTTGATACTTCTATAATCCATTAGTAGAAACATGATTTGGACAAAACTTGTCTAAGACAGACACAATACTGGTGAGAAACTGTTCAGACAAAACTCAAGGGAGAAGTTTTGATGGACTCAATGCTGGTTCTTATACCATTTCATCTCATAACACTGTAGGTGATGAGAAGGTTTGTGAGTAGACGCTCTGTTTATTAAACTTGAAGACATCAAACCTGGGGGCACATGGTGAAGAACAGTATGGTAATTGCAAATCAGAGATGATCCTAAAAATGCAATAGAAAGAAAATGCAAAATTCTACCTCGGGCAGGCATAGCCAACTGTGGAGACAGGGTGGGCTGTGGCAGTCAGCCCAGTTCTCTCAAAAACATGTGGGAATTAGGTTGAATAAGAAGCTGGACATGAGTCAAGGATTTTGTGCTGTAAAGACGCTTTGGTATGTAGGTAATGAAACATAAAAGAATACTCTGCTGATCATTAGTAAGGCCTCACTTGGATTAATGTGCAGTTGAAAGTACAATTGCACTTGAAGTCCAGTTCAGACTACCAGAAAATCAGGAGGAGAAGATGGAATTGCTTGGGATATGTGGGCTACAAGTAAAGAGTTCTGAGTCTGATGCAGAGAGTAGGTCTCCAAATACTTCATCAGCCATTGCAATGGAAAGGAATAATGGGTTCCTTGTGTTCACGGTAGAAGGGACAACAAGTACTGAAATTAAGTATTGGCAACGGAAATTCATTAGGAAAATCTTTCCAGCGATCAGGACAGTGAAGCACTGGAGAGGCCATGGAGAGTCCCTCATTTCGGGTCTGTGAGATGGGGTCAGAGACAGTCCCCAGGAGCAATGCTAGTTCAGCCAACAGAGTCTGCAACCAAGGACCTGCCCAGACCCCTTCTCCTGGGCCACTGGGGTTCAGCACTTGCTTCCAGCCAGTCATAGACTTTTCTCCCTCTTTCTGATAACAAAGACCCATAACGTGCAAAAGAAAACTATTTTAGGAAAAGGAAGTCGAACAGGGACACGATAATGTCTTCAACTAGTTTGAAAATAGCTATAAAGATGAGGGAAATAAATTCCAAACATAAGAGAAGTGGAATTAAAATGCCAGCAGGCCAGACCTTTAAGAAAATAATCAAGGATTTCTCCTGCAGACTTTTTCAAGAGTGAGCATGTTGAAGCACTGGAGTAGATTGTCAATTGCCACAGGGGATCTCTGCTTCTGGACAATTTCAGGATGAAGCTTGACCAGTTTCTTGAGATACTTGATGTAAGAGGGAGGGCTGCACTATTTTCTGTTTTTGTAATTCTCTTGGAGAAGGGAAGTGCTAAGTATATATGGAAATGAAACAGAGAAGTGAGATCAGGAACTGCTTTTCACTGGAGCAAATGACAGATTGTGAAACCAAAACCAGGACATTCAAAATGTGGATATGGGGGAACCCCAAATTTTTTACATTATAATCAGTCATCTTGTTGCACTTGTAAACACATACAGTGGTGTATTTTGGAAAATACAAGGTAGAGTCTCCAGGAATTAACAGACTAAATTAGTGCTTGGGACAGGCTGTTGGCTCTGACATTGTAGAAAAAAAATACCTTCTTGCGTTTTAGGTAAGGAAGAAACTTTCCTATATGTAAGCCAACACTGAATTTTTGGTCTGTTTCCATGAAATATCTAGAAACAGCTAATGCCAGGCACAGAACGGGATGGACTGCCAGTGCAAAGCAGCCAGCCAGCTCCCAGTACAACTGCTTGAAATGATGCTGGAGTTTTCTTTCCACTCCCCCTCTTCTCACTAGCTGGCAAAATATTTCTGTGTTGGAGTCACTTGTTTCAGAGTTCTTATTTGAAGGCATAAATGTATCTTCTGGTTTGTATTCAGAGCTTCAGTTTTGCTCTCCAAATAATTTTACATTGTTTCACTAGTCTGAAATAGACTCTGGATTTTCATGCTTTGTCATTAGAGATGGAATAGACATCTGTGAAGAGGAAGAGAAGGCATAAATTTTAGACTCTGTGCACCTTAGACAACAAGATTATTAAAAGCTGAAGCTATAAAAGAAGCTGTAGCATAAAGTGATTACTTGAATGGCTCATAACTAGAAATTTCTATCTTAAACAAAATTCTGAGACTTTGACACTTCAACACTGCCTCAAATACAGAGAAAAAAATAAGTTTATCAAAAATATTATGAAAGAGGAATTAATATTATTTGTCTGACCTCCTGGAAACATTTATTTTTATAAGATTAAAATATTCTCAACACTGACACTGGAACACTTTTATCTGTTTTTATCTGTTAAATGGTAATGTAAAAAGAAAATGTTTCTGCTTCATGGAAACAAAATATTGAGATAATTTCCTGTCAGATTATAATGAAATAGATAAATTCCCATAAACATTTTATATTTAATTAAGTCAGTGTTTTCCAAAGGAGTAATACTTCTCGGGGAAATCATCAACCATATGCCATAATTTTCCAGTGTCCTTTAACCCCCACAAATGTCAAAATGGTGTATATTTCTAAGCAAAGACAGAAAAATAATCTATGGTCAGGGAAATAAAACATCATTCCCAGGGTGAAACAAAACAACTGCTCAATACTGCATATAAATGCTTCATAATTATTTAAAAATTATTTCTCACATTTTATCTGCAAGGAGAATCAAATACATATATATTTTCTGTCACAGCAGTTGCTCCATACAAATGTCTTCAGAGCATTGTACTTCTCTTCAGTGGTTTGTTATATCTCTTCATTTCATATCTTCCAGATTTCTGCTAAGAAATGCCAAAAGCATCTTACAATCTCTGCTATTAATACAGCATGTTAAACATCCAAGGCAACAGGGAATTTATTAAGCTACTTTCCTAACCTATATCACTAGTCTTGTGACAGGCAAGCTGTTGTTGCCTTCCTTCCTCCTCCCTTGTGCTGTCACAGCAGCCGTGCCGCAGCACCCCGCTGGTACCCATCCTCTACACGTGCAGCACCAGGTGGTCCTGCCCCAGGGCCTGTCCCTGGGACAGACAGGACAGCCACCTCATGGAAAATGTCAATACTGGAGCCTAGAGGGGAGTCCCGCGCTCTCCCTGCTGCTGCACGTCACCATGGCCAGGGACCGTGGTGCTTCTTAGCTGGTCTGTTCCCTCTCCTTTTAGCAAGAGTGTAGCTGTGATTGATCCCATCAATCATGAATTGCAGCGTGGAGATGTGAAAATGGCTTCTCTGCTCCTGTTCCTTCTTGCCCTTATTCATCCTCTCAGTAGGCTGCCTTCCAGTTCCCCAGCACGTGTTTGGCATTCCCGACTTTGTGCCATGGTAGTGCTGTGGGCTCCAGCAGCACACAGGACCACTCAGCAGCCACAGAAGCATGGCAAGCCTTCCTCCCTCCAGAGCAGTCATCTTCATCGGGTTGGTCTTTGGCAATGACTTCTGCTTCCTGTTCTGTCGTGTCTCAAACGCAGAATAGCTCTCCTGCCAAGTTTCATGTTAACCATGAGGAAAATGTGTGGTGTCTCAAGCATGAAAAGAGGAGGTTACTTTACAAGGTTGTGTCCCACAGTCTGCAAGCCAACAGGGGAACCAAGAATGGCATCAGGCATTTGCTGTGGTGAGATGGTGCTGGCCTTCTCTAGAGGCTCTTGTCCTAAATGCTATCAGGTCATCTCTCCTTCGAGTAGCACTGCCTGACTCCCTCTTACATGTCCTTGTTTATTTCTGCATAGTGGTTGTCTATCTAAACACATCACCCTCCATCACTGCTCATTTTAAGCTGAGAATCCTAGAGCATTGCTTGTATGGAATACTGGGTTTCTCAGTACAGCCTCTTCTGAGGATATGTGGAAAGGGCCAGCATCAGCCTGACTGCTTCCCAATGGAAATGTATATGTTTTTTGCATGATTTTTTAAATGTATTTTTTTTAATACTGGAGACTAGAACCTGATTGGAGCATCCAAGATAGAAATAGTTAACTAAAGTACTGGGGCTTATATAACCAAATTTTCATGGAATAATGTCAAGATCCCACCCCAGAGAGTGGACAGCAGTTTACAACCATTAGGAATTATCCCTGGGAAGGCTCGATTTTACCACAGAAAAGTACTTTTACATCCCTCACTTCCTCAGCTAGAAAGAGGCTGTATATTGCATCTATTTTTGGATGTGGGACACGCCGGTCAGCTACCGGTCAGTGTGGCGTGGGAAAGGCTGCAGCGATGTGCTGAGCATCCAGACTCACCAGAAAACTCTGCTGCTCTGGCCCTGAGGGAGAGTGCAGTGCCCTGCTGACATACCCTGCTGCCTGGCAGCCGGCAAAGACCGCAGCAGCATGGTGTGGCACGTGGCCCCAGGTCAACAGGCAACGTCAGCACAGGCTTCTGCCAGGCTTAAACGTATTTTAAATGCATTCCTTAATTAAAAATGTTTTTAATGAGCCAAGACAACATGAGTAATCCACAACTAAAATTAACTGTATTAAGGTGCTTCCTTAAGCTATCCAGAATTGTACTGGGCTATATCCTCCTTTAAAAATAGTGTGACTATATTCAAGATAAAAGTCTAGTGGTAATCAGGGACCAGAATATCAACAAACATTGCACCGAAGTGTGTTCAGCAGAGCTCATTTTGGCTGACCTCTAGAAATGTGCTGTATTCAACGTATCCCTTTAAATTTCTCATTAATAAACATTTCCTTCCATCCTTTGGGGAATCACCACGACCCCACAATGAGTCAGCCCTGCGGTAGGCTAGGGTTTCACATCACCACTGTAACTTTCTTTTAATGTCTGTGTCTTAACAGAAGCTTTCTGCCTGCTGTGCATCATGTCCAGTGCTCTTGTCCCTCGCAGCCTGGGGCTGTCTCCTAGATGACCATGACCACGGGAGAGTTAACACACAGAAGGCACAGATTGCCAGCTCATAGGCTAACTCCACATCTGGAACAGTTTCTTCCCTATTGTAACTTTTACAGCTGGAAGGGTCACTGTCATATTTTGGATTGTGTGATTAGCTTTGATGGGAGCTGTTAATAGCCTCCTTCTTGCCATAGGATACCAATGTCTGATCTGTCTAGCTTTTTTTAAACCGGGGAGATGTAGGTGAGAACTGCAAGTACCACATATGCAAAAATTGCCATTTTCATTGTATTCTCCATGGCATCATGTGAGAAGTCATCCCAGGTGAGGTTATCCTGAGGCCACATTCAGTGGAAATGTTTTAGTTTTGTAACTTGCAGAAGTCCTAAGGATGATCTGCTATCTGGGAGATAAAGAGAGCTCTACTGACCTTGTCATGCATATTCACCTGCACTGCAGAGTGAGGGGTTAGTGTCTTCTCTTTAATTTTGTAGCTGGCATCTCAGTAAGATTACACAAGATGCCATTAGTTTAACAAGTAATTTATATTTTCATATTTCCAAGATATCCACAAAGAGGTGCTTCAGGGAAAGAAGTTCAGTGGATGTAACCAATGAAAAGTGAAACCACGGTCTTTCTCTTTTTGCCGTATTTTGAAGGAAAATATCTTCTTTGCCAGGCAAAAGCTGAATTATGCATGGACTGCAGGAGGAAACTTTGGATGGACTCATGTTAAAGGTTATTTGTTTCATACTGCAAATATACAGTCCCAGAGACCACATTTTATGCATCCTTTGTTTCTGGTGTGGTAGCAAGGTGGCTTACATTTATTTATGTTACAATGAATACTATCAAGAAAAGTATTAAGAAGGCATCTTTATCTAGAATAAAAAAATAATTTCCTTAAAATTACAGTAGCAATGCCAGAGAGGTCTGTATTCCTAAAATCTTCCACGAAGTTTTTATGTGCATGTGTGCCCATCCACTGGGGGCTAGTGTCATATGTATATGATAACAGTATCCCAGAGAGTTATATTCAGGAATTGTGGACATTCAGACTCCTAAAGAAGCAGGAAACTTTTTTCTTCTTAAGGAGCTGACAGATTGCGTGGAAGATTTTAAGCAATANATTTACATGAAAATAATATTATTGTTATATCATAGTTTCCTGTCTTTAATCTTGAAACGAAATATATCCATCCTCTACTGAGATAATCCAAAGGCTGGCAATGTTACAAAAGATATGTTCTTTTGTATACTAGAGTGCAATACTAGAAATGTTTGAACACAAAATGCAGTACTAGAAAGTTGTTTTAATGTAACAAATCCTACCATAATTACAAGGATATGATGGTGAATCTCTAAGTGAAGAAAACCTCTATGAGAAATTTTTGGTGCCTTCACATGTTGCCTTAGGTTTTTGAAATATCAGCCTGATGGTTTTTTAAGGAGTGATGTAACCTTTTTGTATGAGTTGGTGTACCTGAAAGTCTCACATCTGTATAACATGCTTCCTAGACTGAGGGCACTGTAAGGAGCAGGAAATGAGAACTTTAATTCAAGCCAAGCCACGGTTTTCCATAATATGAAAAAGGGTACAGCAAAATCATCTGCTGAATTCAATGGACAGGAAAATATGGATTTTTCTAATGCAGAGATGTTATATTTTAACACTTAACTTTGCAGTTTCAAAATACCTTGTTTTTCTAAAATATTGCAGTCATTTTGGAAGTGAAAGTGCAGGGAAGCATTACTTTAAAAGACCATATTCTATTAAGAAAAACAAGTGTTTTTAAGTGAACTGTAGCTAAAAAGCTGTATTTTGCCTCTGTCCTGAAAAGCTTTCTATTTTTTCATGCACTACTCTCTAGTTTCCTCCTCCCCTACCCACTGGCACTGTCCCGCATCTGTTCCCTAGTCTTCTGGTTCAGACCTAGACCCAGCAACCCGGTGTTGATCCAAAAGTGGCATTTCAGAGTGGTCTGGTCTTTCTCATATAGCCTGAAATAATGTGTGCTGCCACATTCAGTAACATTAAGCTCACACATGCTGTTGTACTGTTACAGCATTTGGGAATTTTTTGAAACAAATTTCAATCTGGGGCCTAGAAAATTATTTCTGTCCTTAAGTTAGCCGTAGAGAAATCAGCCCTTGGAAATAGATTCTCCTGAATATTCTGCCCAAAGTCCATCTGATCAAAGAAAAGGAAAACAACAAAACCAAAACAAAAACCAAAACCAACCAAACAAAAAAAAAACCCCACAACACACAACCAAAAAAAAAAAAAAAACAAAAAAAAACCCAAAAAAAAACCCCAAAAAAACCCAACCCAAACCAAAACAAACAAACAAACAAACAAAAAAACCAAAACAAGCAAACAAAAAAAAAATCACCACAAGAAAGACAATCTAGTGCACAAAACACTGAGCTGGGAAATAGCTATCACCCATCATCCATCTCCCATGTACAATGTGACAAATTTGCATTCAATTAATTGTCAGGATGAAAAATTAGCAGACTTTTCATGCAAAGCCAAAACTTTGTTGTTAAGGTAAACAAAATCTTACCAATCTAACAACTGACTAGTTTTTAGTATCAGTCAAAATATTATAGGAGGAGAAAAAGGAACAGTATTACATAAAAGGCCTGCAGCGTAATAGTTACAACTGTTATGTCTTCCTAGTACTTGCCCCTTTTTCTGTTCTTAGAGTTACTCTTCCACAACCTCTTTGGATCCATCCCAGACACAGTTAAAATACATATCAAGTCATCAGTATCTCAAACTCTTCATCAAGGTAAATATTATGATGATTGTGAGAGTTTCTTCCCTTTTCTGGGGGGAATGTTATGTAGACATTGGTGGTTTACTTCTCCTCAATTTGGAGTCCACTGAAGCAATTCTTATTTTTTTTCCAACACCCTTTATACCTTGGTCTTTCTTCATGGGTCTGTGATTCCATGTCAAATCTGCTATGTATGTATTGCATATGTTAGATAGAATCATGGAAGCACAGAATAGTTCAGGTTGAAAGGGACCTTTAAAAGTCGTCCAGTCCAAAATCCCCTGCAATAAGCAGTGACGTCTTCACCTTAGGTCAGGTTTCTCAGAGCTTCATCCAACCTGGCTTTGGACACTTAGAATGATGAGGCACTCCCAGATGCTCTTGGAAATCTATTCCAGTTTCTCTCTACCCACACCATAAAAAAAATTCTGCCTTATACCTATGTTAAATTTACCCTCTTTTAGTTTGCCCCCTGTCCTATGGATACGAGCCCAACTTAAAAAAAAAAAAAAGTCTGTCCCCATCTTTCTTACAAACCTTCTTTTGGAACTAGAAGGCAAGGTCTCCCTAGAGCCTTCTCTCTTCCAGGCTGAACAACTGTAGCTCTCTCATCTTTTCCTCAAAGGACTGGTGTTCCATCCCACTGATGACTTCTGTGGTTCTCCACTGGACTTGCTCCAGCAGGTACACATCTTTCTGATGCTGCAGCCCACAGAGCTGGATGCAGGGCTCAGGTGGGGAGGGGTGGAGTCAGCTCCCTTGACCTGCTAGCCATGCTTCTTTTGATGCTTGTTCTTTGCTCTCCTTGCTGCTCCTAGAGCAGTTTTATCCAGCTCTAGGTCTTTATCTGACGATTGTGAATCTGCTCATTGTCCTGTCTCATCATTCCCCCCCATCCTCCTCCTCACAGTTCCCTGCATCCCTCTTTCTAGGCTTCAGCTGGGGCATCAAGCCCATCTTCCTCTGCAGGGAATGACTACAGTGGGGTCATATGCATTTTCTTCTACAGAACAAACTGCTTGGCACTGCTGTCTATAGATTGTAGCTACACCATACAATTTCACAGACGTGCAGAAGACAAAGGTGGCACCTACAGAGGGACCATAGCAAGTCCTAAAGTACTTGCAAAGCTATTAAACAGCTTGGGATATGTTACTAGCAATGGTGCTACTCTATTTACTGGGCTGCACGGCTACAAAGCTAATTATATTTCGTTTCTCCTGTCTATAGCCTATGTAGACACATACACACTTACTGAAATAGCAAATGTTTCCAGATGTGCACACTTATTTTCACTGGGACTATTAATTTCACACTTAAAACTAATTTGGTGTTCTAAAATTTGCAGATCAAGACTTCAGTGACAATTCAGGAGAATGCGAAACAGTTTTTCATTATGTGGAACAATTTGTTGTTATTACAATTACCAAGCTCCAGATTTATAGCTGTTCCAGAGACAGACTGGTGAACATGAAGAGTTGTCCCTTGAGGAAGGTCCAAGCAGGTCAAACAATTTTTCAAGAGATGAGAAAGTAAATGCATTCAGTCAGCTGAAGACAGAAAAACTGATGGATCATGTACTCACCTGGCTCCCAGAATTTGATGAGATTAAACCAATGTTTACTAGGTGAGGGTCTTCCAACTTTTTCCTTCCAGTTTTCTGAGGTACTTCTAATGCAACAGGACAAACTTGCTATAAACACTTATATCTATGCTAAAAGTGGAAAACTTCACTGCAGAGGCAGGAATCACATGCTGGCACCTGAAATGTCGAAATACCGTTCTGTGCTCACACTCTCCAGCATTGTACCCTGGGTTGAGCAAGCATAGTTTGTACCAGGACAGCGTGACACTGGTTGTGGGTTTTGGAGTCAGACGTAAGTTCAGGTATGTTCAAGGGCTCTCTGAGCAGCCACAAAAAGCTATCAAAAGTCCCAGGTATTTACTGTTGCTCTCGTAACCTGGCAGCCTCACATGAGGTGCAGAGGAGTGGATGGGCAGTGCGGCTGGTCACGCATTCATCCCCAGGCAGCCAGTCTGGCCTGCTCAGAGGCAAAGCACCGTGGCAGGACTTGGTAGGTATAATGCTTTGCATTGCAGCAGTTTCCCTTCCCAGACTGCCAGTCCAGTATCATATAAAATACAAGCATCAGTTCTCTGGGAACTTGAAATTATTTTAGCACATCACTTACCCATTTCCTTGCCTCTCAGCAGTTTTTTGTCAGGGAAGACACACATAATACTGAGCAGCGTATATCTCACGGCTGCTGACAAGGTTTTCTCACCACCCCAGCTGCTGCAGTGCCTGCTGGCTGAGCAGTTCCCCTTGTCATCCCCAGCTGTGCAGCTGAGGACAGGAGTCACTGAAAACTTGCACACCATATTGCCCTTCCACTGCCAGTATAACTGGATTTCTGACTTGCCATAAAAACCCAGCATGCCAAGCTCCCTGGCATCAGCCATGCCCTTTCTGTTGTCACTCTCTCCTCTCCTGCAAAGGTTTTTCCCCTTTCACCTTGCAGTGAAGAATACTGTTGAAGTATCTGTGTGCGTACCTGGCTGGCAGCTGAGGTGTGAAGTGTCCTGTTGGGGACAAGCAGGACAAAATGCCATGGAAAAAGCTGAGCTGTTACAATGCCTGAGCTCACTAGATGGCCTCATACACTGCAGAGAAGCTTTTCCTCTAGCAGTCCCCCCTTGTACATTCTGTTTATGTATGCAGTGGTAGGGACTTTTTAATTATTATTTTCCCTTTTTTTTTCTTTTGCTATCTGGATCCCTCTTCTTGATTCTTTGCTTCTGTGGTAGACCTTTTTCTGTCCCCTGGGCCATGGCAGTCAGTTTGTGGAGCAATTTCCAATTATCAAAGCAAGCCACGCAGCATGCAGCAGGAATGGGAAGCAGAAGAGAAAACTAGTATGTGACCTTCATAATAATACTATACAATAATAGTACAAGGTCGTACAGGAGCACAAGCATTAAGTTTAGCATTTGGTGCATTAAGTTTAGCATTTGGTGCCTTTCTGCAGTGCTCCGTGGGTCCATGGATGTATATTTACCATGTCTGTCTGAAGGTTTGTTCTATTATGCATATTAGGGGAAAAAACTCTGCTTAAACAGGCATTTCCTACACTGGGATGTGTGACTCCACACGGCATTGTTTTGGGAAGAGCATGAGGGAGGTTTAAGGGGAAATGAGAAAAGAGAAATTGTTGTGCAAAAGGCACTGGATATTTAGCAACCTGTGAGAAAAAGTTGCATTTGTCTGCTGTATTCTCTCAGTCTCCCTGGCCACAGTTTTTGAGAGCATTACTCTTGAGCAGGTATTTACTACAGTACTGATTTCAGGGGTAGGAGTTGGAAACAGAAAGAAAAGAAGGGGTCAAACTCATAGTCAGGTTACCAGAGTGCATCACCTTACCATGCTTTAGATGAGCCATGATAATGAACAACAGCCCACCAGCAGCCCTCTGCAAAGATGGGGTAAAGCACAACTTCAGTCACTTTCACTGGGATATTTAGTGACCACATTCATCTGCTTGTTCTTGGCTGAGAGGCTGGCTGGACGATATCCAACAGCCAGACTTATTTTTTGGACGAAAATTATCTATCCATGATTACCTACATCATGTGCGTGGACATGATAAACTGAACATAGCTCTTCCCATCTTTTGCTGGTGTGCTGTTGGCAAAAACCATTCTCCTCCCTTGTTCTGCATCTTTTTTCTACTTAATGTTGGACATTTTGACTTTTGCTATTGTATTGACCTGTTCAAAAGCAGTAGCACCCCTCTGCTTTCTTTCCCAGCAGACTGTAACACCAAGAAAGCAGTGGTGAGGCAGTCTGCCTGGTACCTTTGAAAAGAGTTTCTGCTTTCTGCCTCAATGGCACCCATCTGAGGCAGTCATAGACAGAATGACGGTGAGAGCTGTGCTTGTGCTTCAGGGCCAGGCAGGAGCCATCCTCTGCAACACCACTGAGCTCTTTGGGACAACCACCTCTGTAAGGGCAAGTACATGCTCCTGTCACTTCTAGGTTCAAATGTCAAGCCATCCAAAAGTAGCCTGAATCAGGCAGCTCCTGTTTCACCTTCTAAACTGGGGTTTGTGTCTTCTACAAAACAATCCATGCAGAATTTCTGGAACTCAGCATAAAGTCATTCACTTGCTTCCCAGCAGCTGAGTTTTTTGAGCACTTCTTGGCCTCGAGACTTTGGTACTTCCCAGAGATGACATGTCACTGAAGAAAGCAGAAGCAAGTAAATGCAGAAGGATGTCCTATAAGAGGATTTCTTGATTGTGATGCTACAAGTCCCAAACACATAGCAGGAGGCACACAGTGGGGTGATGAGCAGAGACCAGAACAGTTCTATAGCCAGAAGGCCACAGGACCACTCAGTGTGGATTTGGATCACAGAGCAGAAGCCAGAGACACTTAAAGGTACAGCTGTTTTGGGCACAAAGCAGCATCTTTACAATGGTCCTACTTACAATAGCATAAGGGGGAAAATATCAGCAGGCCTGTACCAATATCAGAAAATGTCTCTTTGTGACTGGTCACAACAGCTGGCATGAAAATGAGGAGAGGAAAAAAAAAAAGAAAAAAGTCAAGGAGGGTAGAATGAAATGGTGCCCTGGATGTTTCATGCCATGAGTGAGGTAAAATTTGTTAGAGGAGGGCATGACCAGAAAACCCACAGCTCCTTCAGGGATTGTCATGCTGACAGGAGCTTGCACACTGCCTCCAGGGTGTATACCAAGAGGGCTGCCAGCAGCAGACCTGAGAACTGCAGGCAGAGCCAGGGAGCTCAGCCACAACTGAGGCCAATTACAAATGAGGGAGAAATCATTTAGACAGTTGGTGGTGTCCATCTGGCACTTAGTGACTAACCAGCCAGCCCTTTGGCCAGTCATCGTGACAGCCTGCACTTCCTGCTGCCCTTGTCTGGCGGTAATTGTGATGCAGTCAATGGCATTCCAGCACCCAGAATATTGCTGTTGCTCTCAGTTCCTATGCCATATTTCAAATAATGCCTTTTTAGTTTAATTTTGTTTTCGGTCTGTCCGTTCCAAAGCACTGGGACAATTTTCCTAGTTTTGAGCTGTCACATTAGTGTGATTACCCTTTAAGCCTTGAGTTAGAGATACACTTCAACATGTGCTTACATCCAAGTATTCATCTATTCAAACCAATGGAACTACATACACACCTACAGTTTGATGCCTGTTTATCTCTCTTGTTTAAATTCAAGGCTTTGAGTACTGCTCTTTAATCTACTGCCTGATCACTTCAACTATAAACATTCATAGATGAAGTACCTTCAAACAATAAAGCTAGAAAAGTGTTCATAACTATACACCAATTGGCATGGATATCACAGGAGACAAGCCTTCAAAAGTACCTGCATCCCATTTTCAAGAGCACCTTTACCGCTTTTAAGCTTTTTTTGTACATCTCAGATGGCACTTACAGACATCTTCTGCAACCTGCAACTGGCCAGTAATTTCTTAAATTCCCATGTCCTGAGGGTGTGCATGCTTGCCTGCATGAAGTAAACTGGGAACTGGGCCCCAGCCTTCCCAATACTGTGGACATCTGTGAAGTCTTTGCCCTTGGTCCCATGTTTTAGACAAAGCGAATTAAAATGATCTGTCAGTGCTGTAAACCTGTGGAGATTTTTGCAGTTGTCTCACATTTATCACTGCCCATTCTTACAAGAACTTACTTTATTTGAGTACCTTGTTCAAATAACAACATAAAAAACATAGTAGATACAGAAAAAAGACAAGGGGGTAAATTGTACAGGTAAAACCAAGAACGTTCATGGTTTTGCCAAAACTCAGCTGAGGTTTTCTCCAGTCCAGGATCCTTCAGCATTAGGAATACTGCGAGACTCAAAACAAAATTAACCATTTAGACTTCAGGAAATCCCTGCAAAGCTTTAGCCTCTTTTCTCAGGTTACATAGCAGAAATTTCCAGAGGTGTGACATGGACCATTTCCCCTTGCTATCGCATCCCTCAATACCACCATTCCAGGCAAGGGGGTGGTTTGCACAGTGAAGGAGACCTGTGTGAGGGATGTTCGTCATAGTCCTGGGATGCACTGAAACCACAGAAGGTCAACTAGCTTCTCATGACCAGCTAGCCCTGGGATCACAGCCAGGAGCCCATCAGGCTCCACTTGGCTTTCTTCAGCTTGGTGGAGAAAGGGTAATGAACCGACTGCAAAGTAATTTATTAGAAAGTAGGGGGTTACCACAGTGCTAGGTGCTTTGAGGTTCTCCTCTTTGACATTTACCCTTAGAAAGGCAGTCCTGTGCCACCTTTCTGCTATGATCAATGGTCAGCTTGAGGTCAACCATCAAAACACAGACCCTGGCATGGTTTTAGAAGTTTTCTTAAAAAGGAAGATTTATAACCGTTTTATAACCCATCCCATTCCACAGATACTCTACTGGCTGGTTTTTACTCCACTGAACCAAATCAGCCCAGATGTCTGCTTTATTCTGATTCTGAAGCTCTGCGGCTTTTGGGAAGTCCAGGGTCAAGAATTTCACCCCTCTGAGACCCACGCAGGCAGGAAGTCATCAGCTGACTCCTACCACAAACATGCAGCACAATGTCAAGGCAAACTTTTCAGCATTCCACAGTTAAAACTGTACTTCATTCCAAGTTTTCATGAGCCGGTAAGGGGCACTAGAAAGGCATTGTCACATTGTTAAACATGCTCTCTTTTTTTTTTTTTTTTTTTTATTTGCACTCCAGCACTGTGAAGGTTCAGATAGCAATGACTCAGGTTGATGTTAGGTAATGTAGAACAAAGGGCTGGAAAAGGGAGCCTCAAGTAATATCAAAGCAATTTTTCCCACTCATTTCTTCATTCACACAGCTCTGTAGCTGACTCTATTCACCACTACAGCTCAGCAATAACACTACATTTCCAGGGATCTCTCTGCAGAATTACAGATGCTGTCCAAGGATAGATTCAATCTTACAATTTCTCCACAGCACAGAAGGTTGTTTTACACTATATATGAAATCTAAAGATGTGCTCATGATTACCTGAGCAGCTGGGGGGGTCTAGGAACTGGTTTGCTGTGATTTCCAGTTGAGACTGGAACAGCACCCAAGGGAGTGCAGCATCCAAGTCTTTTGTCCTTCACACTGCAGGTGGATACTTGTGTGAGGCATCTGATGAAATAAAAGATTAATTGTGATATTTAGAGACTTAAAAAATGAGACACAGGGATTGTGTCTGGAAGGCCTGGATAGTTAATAGCTCCTCTGGTTCTCTAGTGTCGTGGTGGGGTTAGACCATTGTAGGTGAAATCCTGTGCACTTGGAAAGCAAAAGGCAGGCTCTGGGTAGCAGAGATAAAACTAGAGCCATCAATGTCTAACATATAGTCGGTATTTCCACAGCACAGTATAGATCCCAGGATGCTGTGGACTTGCTTCTTCCATCTCCTTACCCACCTTCTCCTTCTCCAGGGGTGGTAAGCAAAGTCTTGAGCTGGAATTCATTCATCATTTTATGGTATGAATTCATTCTTGTCCAACTGAGTGCAGCCAATGGGAAAAGGAACTGGGCTTTGCTCACTGAGATGCTGTTACCACCTCAGGTCCACCTTCCCTGCACTTGTATGGCGGAAATTAGTGTCTGTGAAAGGAATGGCACGGAGCTCTCCATGTGCCCAAGAGGACCGGAGGCCTCCCCTGCCGGCAGTAGCAGCACCACCCACAGCCCAGTGAACACTCAAAGAAAATGACAAGAACAATAGCAGGAAATGTCTAAGGGTGGAAACAACAAACCAAACACAGCCCAAGTTTCTGGGGGCTTCCTGATTGGCTTGATTTGCCTCAGCAGGAGCACTTTGGATAACCTTGGAGCTACCCCACCAGGGCAAAACCTCTCCCCAGTGAAGCCGCGTTTGTTCCAGTGGCTTTCTGGGACATGGGGAGGTTTGCTGCCCAGCACAAATTCATAAACAAGCACAACACAAAAGCTCTAAGGCAGATCAGATGGATGAAGCAGGATCAGGACACTGCAGTCATCATGCTCAGGGTGGCAACAGCTTGGTGCATCTCTCAATGCTCCCAGTATAAAATCTGTGTCTTCCCATGGGGCATGTTCCTTGCCTCGCATCAGCCTTCACCCTGGAAAAATGAACTGTGAGTTCCTGTGAGTGAATGACAGCAGAGGACAGATTTGCAAAGCTCAGATCCAAGAAACTGTTTGTATCAAGAAACAAACAAAACAAGTTACAGCTCCTACTGGGTGTTCCCCTTCCTGCCCTGCTGCTCTTTTTCTGTCCCTATTGGCAAGCGGTGCAGGGGAGTGTATCTGTGTATTTGTGAGGGTCATGTAATATGGGGAATTTTTAAAGGGACCTAATAAAGTTCAGTGCCTGACGCATACTGATTGTCAGCTGCACTACCATCTAGTTCCTTTGTCAAGGACTACTGAGGGCATTTACAGGTTCAGGCAGTCATGACTGAAGCACAACACAAAAGGCAAGGAAAGGTATGTTCAAAAATCCTGAAAGGAGGCAGATGGGATCCCTGTAAGTTGCAGCTTTTTATGATAGTTGTTCTTTAATAGCCACAGGACAGCAGAATAATCCCACCATTATAAAAGTTTGATTGGGTTTTCATGTTTTCAGCCTGAATTTTCTGGGGTTTATTTTCATTTTTAGTACTATTCTCAGACTAAATTCAGCCAATCACATGGTGTACCTCAGAATGCTGGATGCTCAGCAACACTTTTTGCATGAACAAGTAGGCTTGTAAGCACCATGTTCCTTGAAACAGCCCATTTTAAGCCACCACAACAGGAAGCAAATAGATAATCCCTTGTTTGCACCAGAAGTCTGTTACAAAGTCCATGCAGTTCTTAGCAGCAAATGAGTCAAGTCAAACCAAAATCATGCAAATCTCTCATGTTCAGTGAGTATAATTAATAATACCAGCTAAAGCATCTACTAGGGATAAGCAAGGACTGATGTATGATTGGGCTCTAAAGGATTGGCAAAATGTATTGGACCAAGGTGGGGGAACAGGGGCAAAATGATTTGCTGGAGGCTACAGCAAGGATCAAATTAGATAGCTATGGCCCATGATTGATGTTTTTGTCAACATACCTTTTCTAGTTAATAACTGCAACATCTTTTCATTGCCATATGAAAGAGCCACTTGCATGTGCTTCTATACTGCTGAAAGTTAAACATGGTAGGGTCAGGAAGGGATTCCAAATAGCCCAAATGGGAATTCTGCTAGGAGTGAAGTCCTGGTTCCCAGCAATAGAGAACACGCTGCCATTGACTTTGGATGAAACCAGTGCTCTGTCTAAACAGAAAGAAGAGACTCAGCAGAAGTCTGAGTGGAAATAACCTGTGCATGAATTTTAAGGAAGAAAAGAGGGAGGGGAAAGGCGAGAAAGGGGAGGGGAGGCAGAAAGGGAAAGAGCCTGTACCAGGGAAAATTTGTCTTTCACTCTAGGTGTGCTCTTGAGTTCTGCCAGGCACAACTCTTGTACTGTCCCTTTTGCCCCTGCCCTTCACTGCAGCAGCCCGTGGGTGGCTGAGAAGCACAACTCTCTGCAAGAATTGCTGTGCATGACCCTCATCAGCTCCCTGGGAAGAGCAGATGGGAGCACAGAGAGCAGCTCCTCAGCTCTCACAGGGAGACAAAATAGATAGTTGAGGAAAAAGCTGCAGAGACCTGAGGTCCAGGCAGAAGACAACACGCCCTCTCCAGCCCTAGCTAACGATCAAACCTTTAAACCCAGTCTCCCATGTGTTCTGCTTTTCAATGCAGCACTGCCTGCACTCTGAGTTTGCCGAATTTTATGGCATATCTGTCGTAGCCCCCTCAAAAGAATGTCCTTAAGCACCACATCTACATGTCTTTTGAACTCTTCCAGGGACGGTGCTTGCACCACTTCTGTGGTCAGCCTGTTACAATGCTTGGCAATGGTTTCAGTGGAGAATTTTTCCCTAATATCCAATCTAAACATCCTCTGGCACAACTTGAGGATATTTCNCAACACAGGACTTGGGGTGTGGCCTCCCCAGTGCCAAGGACAGGGGGACAGTCACTGCCCTGGGTCTGCTGGCCATGCTATTCTTGATACAAGTCAGGATGCCATTAGCAGTCTTGGCCACCTGGGCACTCTGTTGGTTCGTGTTCAGATGGCTGTTGACCAGCATCCCCAGTTCTTTTCTGCAGGGTATTTTTGCCTTGCCCATGTTCTGTCCTGATCACCCCATGAGCCTTAACTCGTTTCTCGTCTGACACTGTAAATCAGAGAGAAAATGTGTATTCCCAGTTTGTACATGGGAGGCTGAAATCTCTTCAGAGAAAATACTTTTACCTTGGATTTTTTGTTTAACCTCCCTTCACTTAAAAAGATGGTGATTTTCCAGGCTTCCTGCCTTCCCTGTAAGTGGTTCTAGGTAACTGAATGTGTGCCTCCAGTATATCATTATGTACAGGAATTGCAGAAAAACGTCCTCCTTCCTTGGCAGTTTGCGGTGTGGGTGCTGCATTAGGTCACGTGTTCATTTTGGTTGTACATCTGCGCTAACCTTGGGTAGATGCAGCAGCCAGCACTGCTGCATGAGGGAAGAATGAGCACTCAGCCGTCATCCCCCAATTGCTCTCCCTCTATTTCTTGGATCTCTCCCAAGATATAAATAACGCAATCCACTGTACAGCTGAACTGCTGGCATCTGTTGCTAAACCTAAACGAAATTCATGTGCATAGCTGCGACGAGCCAACAAGCTGTTTTTCACAGGGCTGGCCGCACCTGTGTTGCCTTTCTGGTCTCTGCGTGCGTGCTGCTGTGTACAGGGACTTTGTGCTAGGGAAAATTGCACATGTAACCCTCCTCCACCTGGACCACGTCTTGCAACACGTGTCCTCTGACTCGAGGTCCCACCACAATCGTGATGTTTCTGGAGCCTATTGCCTGTGCTCAGAGTGCCCTACCAGTCCCCTGACATACACCTCAAGGCAGGAGCAAAGCACATCGTGATGGGGGAGAGGATTTTATGACCAAAAGCCACACTGGTATGCTTTTCCCTTGTACTCTTGTGTGTCCTCAGTCATCCCAGGACATCTGTTCTAGTGCTTGTCCTGCCAATTTTACTTAAAGCCATGGGAAAGCAAGAAGGTTTCTGCAGGATTCAGTGTCTTTCCTGAGTCGTTGCACCTTCACCTTTCAGTTGCAAAGTAGAGCACATATCCTCTCTCAAACAGCTATTTTATTTTCCTTGCCTTTCTCCTGCCGCCCCAGTGAGTACCAAACAATGAACCACAGATGATGCACCTCTGTACTTGCAGTGTAAGTCCTGTCTGTTTTCTGATGAGACTACCTGTCTGTCCAGACACTAAGATCTGCGTGTCTGGTTCTGTGCAGGCCAAGCATTTTGTATCAGTTGTGGCTCTTAATTCATTTGCTTTAATGTTTTGGACACTGGCCCGTGAAGCTCCAGAAGCAGGAGGCCTGGATCTGGGAGGGAAGAACAAAATGATAGCAATGGTGAATAGGAGAGAGAAAACCCAGCTTCATCAGGAAGAGCCTTAATAACCATTTTCATCTTACCTGGCTAGGCCAAGAAACCAGAACATTTATTGTTCTTGTTTCTTTTAAACATGAGTGCTCCAGAGGCTGGATGATTCAGAAGCCAGATGCTACCAGGGCAGGTTAAGTTATTGGGGTGTTTACTTGACTAATCAGGGACTTGGTCAGATCTGCCAGGTCCTGTCTGGAGCCTGGTCAGGAGCACAAACAGGAGCTTTCTGATCCAAACACTCTGGTATAAGCACATGGAGAAAAAAGTAGACTCTTTGCTCTTTCACCTCTTTGATCACTGGCTGCTGGACTTGGTTCAGAACAGGGCTTTTTTTAAACTTTTTTCCCCTCCATTCCCAAAGGAGGGTCAAGCCATGTATTCCTCAGCTCTTAGGGCAAGCATCCAAGTCATAGTGATTCACTGATTTCCAGTCAGTGATCTGCCATCTCCTGAGTCAGTGGGAAGTTTTTAAGGTTGCAGTCTCACTTGGGCTGGAGACATCTCCCATTTGAAGAAGGCTGGAAGAACTAGGCTTAGAAAGGTTTGCACTGGTGAAAGTCCAAAAACAAGCATAGGCTGCAAGTGCCATGAGGGCAAAAAGTTTTGTGTTAAGGTGATATGAGGAAATCATACTAGGCTGAGATAACATCTTAAGAAGAGAAAAAGCAGTTCATGAAAAAGTGGTTTCAGTTGGAGAAAGAGTCACACCAGAGTGCTGAAGGTCCCCATATTTGGGAGATTTAATGCTGCATTAGGCAAACCACAGGCAAAAGTTAATATGCAAACAGTGTTGATTTGGCAAGGAAAGGGACTCAATTGTACAACTTCTTCATTTCCAGGTCAAACAATTTGCATTACACTGGCACTAAGTCTTTACATCCAGAGCAGGCAACACTGTAGTAGTTAAGGTAATGATTGTTGTGTTTTCCACCTCATCATGCTTAGCTCAAGAAGTCCTGTGGCCAATGCTTGGCTTGGTCACCTTGGTTTGTCTAAGATAGCATGGATTAACCTTACCCTGCACCAGGCAGATACAGAATATCATTATACTGCTCTCTCTCTCTCTGTGTATACACATTTACTTCAGACAGCAAAGTGAATTGTGGAGTTTTACTTCTCTTCCCAAGTTCCTCAGCTGGTACTGGGAAGAAACTTTTTCCAGGTGGAGGGAATTGTTTCCCTTCTCATGTATTCAGCAAGATTCATATGGATTACCAGAGCAACTCATTCAGCATCATGGCTGAATCTCATATCCAAGCACTGGTTGGTGATAATGGATTCCCAGTTTTTCAAGTCACAGAGGTTTTGCCTTTTCAAAGATGTTAATTAAGTTTGCTGCTCTTGAATTTCAACTGCATTCTGTAAACAACAGCCTGTTGGAAATCATAAGATGTGCCCTGCCAGCTTTCCTCTTTGAAAGTGAGCTGTTCAAAAAAGGATGAGCACTGCAAAAAGACTAAACTAAGAGGCATTGAATTACTCAACTCTGGAATCTCATTTCAGCCTGCAACAGACCCGAAATTAAGCAGGTTTTTGCCATTAGCACTGGCTGTGTGTCGATACAGAGTGACATCCACAAATGGTCCCTCTGGCTTCAGCACAACTTCTGGTATTTGCTATGAAAACTAAGCCAATGTGGAAACTAAACCAAAGATTTCCCCCTTCCCTACAGCAGACAAAGGGTACTGTTCTCAGCTGTGGCATGTAGATTTCAGCTCCAGTTTCACAGGCATGTTGGCATATGGACAGGTTGCTGGTGCTTGGCAGGTGGTACAGGTAACAGGAAGTTTGTCAGGGGCTGAGGTGCTGGACTGGGATCCAGTTATGCTTGTTTAAAAACCTTACATGTCTTTCGGGGGGACCCTTTGCCCTTGCAAGTTCATTTTCCAAGGTTGTTCTGGACCTGGGTCAGCTAACAGGTACCCTGCTGTCCCGAAAAGAAATGGGTGTGAGAGGCCCATGGAGTGGAGCATTTTTGCCAGTGCACTTTTGCAGCAGAAGGTGCTGTACTTCCAGAAGGGTGGACCCTACATGAAAAGTTTCAGTTTCTGGTTTTGCTGTGTGGTCAAAAGCTACCTGAAGGTAAAATCCTTGAGACAGGCACAGAGTTTGTGCAGAGATCAGTTTCAGCCCTCAGGCAAGCCCAGTTATCCCTAAACTTGGTGTTTAGTTCTCTGTTCAGTAAATATCAAGGGTTTGTTGCAGTGGTCTGCTTGTGACTCTGCCGTTTTAATACCAGCTGTAACACCTCAGCATGTTAAGCTCTGAGAGACCTGATACTAATTACTGTCTTACTTGTGGTTTTTATATTATTTTAATTCATGGTGTCAGGCAAGCAATAACAAAATAATCAGTTAAAGTTGAACCATCCCCCACTCTACGTATTCATCCGTCACCTTTTCCCTTCAAGTGTTTACTCTGATTAGGTCTTTCCTGTTTTTCTCTTAAGTTCTGAATACTTGTATACTTTCCTTATTAGTGCTGATGAATGTTCTTTTTTTCCACTGACATGCCAGTGTGTATGCTGCAGACATAATTTTTATTACATTTCTGTTTTCACTGCAGAAATTGCATGAGTATTTCTCAGGTACAACCCAGAATGCATAGTTAGCACAGGCTAAAGAAACTGGTCCATAAACCTGCAGCTGCTCTCCCTGTTTATAATGCTCTTACCCTCCTACCCTGAAAAACAAAACATTGCTAAGCCAAATGTAGATATCTCTAGAAGTCATGTGTCTGCTAGAGTTAATTAGCTGGATAGAGAAGGCTGTTTTCTTGAGGCGTAGTTCTGCTGACTTAGGATTTGTGTGTTCCTGTTGCAAACCAGTGTGACTCTGCATTAGCTTCTTCAGTCACTCTGTGAATACCCTGCAGGACCATGCTCAGGATCTCTCCTGGGGTCAAGGAAAGGCACCTCGGGCCAGAACAGCCTCTGCTTTTCAGCAAAGAGGAAAATGACAGGCCAGGTTTGTGGGTTTCAACATCTTAGTGTGGGAAACAGAAGAAACAGAGGAAATCCTTCACCTATGGAAAGTGCATTCAACACCTTCAGACTGGAGCACAAAACAGAGTCCTGGATCCAAGCACAATGTTTGCTGGGTGCTGAGTGCTAAATGTAAATGCACATGTACACATACCACAGTCCCAAACCTCGCCTGCTGCCTCTTCACCTCTTAGATCTCCCTGCTTAACTCCCTTTTTGTCACCTAAATTACAGTATTCTGTCCTACCTGACAGCTCCGTATCCCTGTGACTGCAGGGAAATTCATGCTCCATTTCTGCCTCTGGTCTTCTCAGAAACTGCACTGGCTGCCTTCTCCACACTCATGTAGTGCCCAGCAAGGTCAAAATCCCACCAAACACACAGGCCAGACTTCCTTTATGAGTCTGGTACATCTCCTTCTCCTGTAGTACTGTAAGGTACTGGTCTGAATTTTTCAGGGCATGATAGCTACAGACTCTGAAAGAGAAGGCCTGTAAGTAGCCTTAAAATATATTTCTTCCCCCATCATTCAGGAGTTTCAAGACCCATCTGGAAGAATCCATGATCATCCTGGCCTGATTGTAGCTGACCCTGCTTTGAGCATGAGGTTGGGCTAGAGACCTCCCAAAGTTGTTTCCAGCCTTTATTATCCTAGAAGCCTGTAGTCTTACTAACCAAGGAATCAGGGTCCCCCAAATGACAGCAAAATGCTGTCCCGAAGACAGCATCCCTTCAGCTGTTTGTGGTTCCTTCCTCTTCATAGCAGGGCAGCACTGTTAACACGAGGAGGAGAGCCACTCAGCTTCCTAGCCTACACAGACAGCTCTTCTCAGCCCCCCTGAAAATCCTCTTACACTCTCAGATGCTTATGGCAGCCATCCATTAGAGAAAGCTGCAGGACAGACAAGCAACAAGGCAGGCTTGGCTTTCTGAGTGACAAAATTTCTCATTTGTTCCTGTGGTATTTGGGAAAATAGGACTCTAATACAATCACTGAAACAAAACCCTTGCCCATGCCACAGCAACCTCAGACTCTCTGACCCAATTTTCTTCTTATATAAACAGTTTATCAAGTCTCAGTCATCAGGTAACTGCCTGGGCCAATGAAGCAGAAATACTAACAGTCTATTTTATACCACTCCTGCCTCATCTGAATCTGCATTTGCTTTCTTAATTTTCTTCCCTACAACACTTCAGATATTGTAGTTGTTTATGTAACTGGCTTTATTGTTGTGGCCGTCTTTCAAAGGCCAGCCCAAAATGTGCTAAGAAGTCTGTTGAGGAACAAGGGAATTACAGGGTTTCCTTGCCAGGTGTCAAATGACAATTAAGGCATATCTTTTTTAAACTGGACTAGAAGAAAAGGACATTATTTGATATTTAACAGATTTACACAGGAAGAACGTAAGGACTGTGTATGTATTTCCACGTGTACATGTGCACTCTGAATGGATTTATTGCTATTGAAGCCATTATATAGCATGTTGCTCAAAACAGATGTGATACTAGTGCATTTATTTTTTAGCCCAAATTTACATGACTCTTTTTTATGTTGTTATCAAAAAAGCAGGCAGTTCTTACCAGTGAGCAGTTCTGATTATATGAAACTCACTAAAAAAAATAAACCATGCAAAGCAACCTTCAGTTTGCATGATTTAAATTTTTGTATTGCTGGACCATATGAAAAAAGACAGCACAAAGAAGTGGTGAGGACTCTACATCCAAATTTTCCAGCAAGGTCTGTGGTACCTAAGGGGTTTACTCAAGAATATATACAACAGTTTACATGGAAACTCTGACCTTGAGTATTTCTGTTACTTCAGCAGAGGTGCCTCAACCCTTAGGCCTAGAGAGTACAAATAAGAGTGATAAAAAATTGAGCAACAATGTAAAAAGCAACTCCCTGTGGATACCAACATCTGGTATACGACCCCTGTGCTATCTAACACATACATTCTGATAAATTACCTGTAATTTTCCTGCAATTTTTCTGCATTCTACATAGAGCTTGGAAGACTCTTAGTCTACCTGTACTGATTTCAGTGAGGAAAAGGCAATTTGCCTCCACAGGATGAGTTTTATGCATTCTTATTCAGCGTCGCACAGAAGACCTCTGTTCCTAACAGCTTCATCCATATTTCTAAATCCTGGTGGATCTGTCTCCATCCTTTGCCTCTTTAGCAAATTGTTGTCAGATTCACTTCTATGAGAAAGTAAAGAATGGATTCAGGAAAAAAAAAACCAAACAAACAAACAACAAGAACAAAAACCAGAACAACTAGATGTCTTGTCAAAAGATAGTAACATAATGTCTCGCCTGCCCAACTCATTTTAATGGTGAGGGTTGGCTGGCACGAAGGAAGTAGAAACTGAAGAAGTGAACCAAGAGGGGTAAAACCAAAAGAGCAAGCTGTCAGAAAGTAAGAAAATATAAATCGAATCAGTTGCTATTTGTTCATGTGCAAGTGTACATGTGCATGTGTTGAGAGCAAACTTTCTCTGCAAGACCAAACAATTAATGACAAACCTCCAATTTGAGCTGGTGTACAAAAAAATGGTGACTCGCAATGACCCCAGATTACAAGGAGTTTGCTTACTTACAACCTTGCATCACATGAGTTGCCTCATATACTCAGTTTTCATTGTCATAAACTACTAACTAATGTCCAGTTCATTTGAAAGAAAAAGGGTTTCTTTCCTCCCCCTGTATTTTACTGTTGCTGACTTCTACACACTCCCATTTTTCAGTCTCTTCCCATGTCATATAGCAAGGAAAATGTACGAGTTTACAGAATATGCATCCTGAAAATGCTGCTTAGTGACTCACTGGGGAAGAAGTGAAATATACCAGTAAACCCTGACTCACCCAGCTCCACAATTTATTTTCACCAGGCAGCACAGCAGAATATTTCAATGTCTTTATTAGCAAGGTACAAATGTATGTGGATCTACAGATCAGGGATAGAGAAGGAAAAGAAGGCACCTACCTGTTGACTTCTAAGTTCTTTAATTTAGCAGAAGTGTGACAAATGCCTGACCTGAGTTAGAAATGAATTTTTACCTTTACTAGGTATTGTAAAAAATCAAGATAAAAAAGTCAAGATAGGAAAGGGTGTTTCGAAAAATTTCTCCCTGAATTACAACATGAGGGGAGAAAATTCATCCTGTATCAAATTGTTCCACTGCAGCAGAGCAAAATACTTAGTTTCAAATTTTTTGCATCTTTTATCTTTTATATTATTATTGAGGAAAGATTCAGTAGATTGAAGCAATACTTTCCAGCAGTTCCTGTTAAAATTATTCCAATTAAGACATTTCAACTTAGTGATGAGGGTGTTATCTTTAAGAGAGAGAAATGGCAATTCAACAAATCACCATGAACCTGAGACTATTAAGTATTCACACACTTCAGGAGAGCAAAATCTGCTTTTTTCCATCTGCAGCAACTGGAGCCTGTGATACTTTTCCCTCCCTCTAATGAGAAGCATTATCAGTAAGTGCCACAAATCTTTCATCATGATACAATTAAAAAGTGAGGAAAAATTTCCCAGGTGGGTGCCTAAAGTTAGACCTTTGCATCTATATTTAAATACGAGAATTTCACAAGAAACTTAACCTGTCAGGTCTGTCAAAGAAGCAATTCCTCCTTCTATCCTCCCTACATCACCTTCTCCTCGCTCTCTGCCTTGTGATTGAATTCGTATTGGTGGAGTCCTGAGCTGAGCAGAG
>VWZT01012186.1:12555-28096 GCA_013397055.1 Pachycephala philippinensis
GGGAGGGGGGGATGGAGAGAGGGAGGGGAAAAGGAGGGAGAGGGCAGGTTCAGCCTGGTAAAAATTCCGCTGTCGAGGCTGTGCAGGCTACAGCCCAACCTGGTTTTACAGGCGATTGGGATCCGTGGACGGATTTTCACAGGAATGCTGAACCCTCAACATCTTTTCCGCTGGGAAGGGGAAAAAAACCCCAGTCTCACACCAAAACCCCAAACACAACTCTTCCCCCCCCCACCCCCTCCCCAGGCATTCTCTTTGAATGGGCTGGAAATGAACCGCGGACGCCTGTGTTTGCATACGGCAGTTTGATCAGAGTTCACATCTTTCTGCAATCAAATCAGAGGCGTTTTTCACCCTTCCTCATGGAAGGGACTATGATAACTGCAAAGCCGAGGAGAGATCCTAAAGGGACTGAAATCCCCTTATGTCTGAAGCTGTCCCTTTTAACACACACCAGACTAATTATTTAAAAGTTCTTGCAAAATTAGAAGACATAGCCCAGTCCTTTAATTAGAATACACTGTGAATAGGGATAGCATATGGAGGGGAATGTCAAGAAGAGGGTGCCAGGGGCAGATCCTAGGAAATCTGTATTCATTTCTGCCTCCTATTTGTTCAGTAATCTCTACCATCATAACTAAATCTTGGAGCACTGATGTAGTTCGAGTTGTTGTTGACTCAACGTCAAAATTCAATCACTGGGGGTTTTGCATCAGCCGGGCCACTTATTTGTCTAATAAATCCGTCATTTTGTAAGAAAAATATTTGAGCAGCCGTACTTGACCTCTTGGTATCCACAAGCCACATTTATTTCTACCAGTTTACAAATGCAAAATGGAGATGATCATCTTAATGCCTCGAGGTACTGTGTTGATTTCTGATTGGATTTTAGATGGAAATGTCTATTTTAAATACCCCGTGATTAAATTGTACATATAATAGAATTCATGCCTCTTCAAATGAAATCGTGATTTGCGAACCCCGAATTTATTTTAAGGGAAATATTATTTAAGCGAAATTGTTTTCTTAAATGATTTGTGACACCCCCCGCTGTAAGATTTTATTATAGCCCGGCATCTTTCTCACTGGAAAACTTATTTTGACCCTGGAGCGTTCGAATGAGATGGAGAGGTGTCAGACGGGGTGGGGTGGAAGTACTCCCGTTTGAGAGCGCTGCCCGGCCCGTGCCATCCCGCGCTGGATGATTTGCTGCCTGGTTTTATGCATAATTCTTCCGAAAAGGGGGCTGCGCTGCACAAGTGCAATTGCAGCTGGGGGGAAATAACTTTCTCGAGAGCTTTCGGGCTGGGGGAGGGAGATGGGGGCTGAAGCATGGGACGGAACAAGATCAGTGTCAGGAGAGGGGAGGTTTGGGAGTTTCCGCGGGGCGGGGGGCCGGCTGCAGCCCCCGGCACATGCCCCAGGTGCCCCAGGAGCCCCGGGGGCTGCCCGCACCCCCAGCCCGGGCCCTCCCGCACGGCCCCCGCCGGGTCCCGCTGCCCCCCGCGCCCAGGGATGTGCCCCCGCCCGGGACCTTCCCTCCCCGGCCAGCGGGGAGCTCCAGCATCAGCCTTTTTGGGGGAGGGGTGGGGGACGGCTGGTCTCCTTCCGTATACACCCCCCCCATCCCAACTCTCTTTTTTGGCTCCCACCCCTCGAATTTTCCCCTTGGGCAGCTGTCGGGGTCTTTCCGTCTCCATGGAAATCGAAGGGGCGGCTGTGGGCCCGGGCAGCGGTCATTATTCCCGCATTAAAGGCAGCTATCGATTCGCTCCCCAGCACCCACTGGAGCCGGACCTCTGAGGGCCAGGCTGGAGCTGCCGGCCCCGGGGGCATTGCCCGGGAGCATCCCCCGACAGTCACCCCCTGCGAGCTCCTGCAGGAGTGCCTGATACAAGGAAGGGGGGAAAAGGGAAATATTTCAGCATATTGGAAATATTAATGTTGGCTTGTAGGAATTAATGTAATGGGTCATGGTTATTAACAACTTATAAAGGCTTAAATCAATATAAATTAATTTAATTATGATTTCTAATTGCATTATGCATGATCAATTTGAAACACTACATTAAAGATAATTAGAGCAGGGTGCTAGTCACTAATCACTTCCCTAATAGCTTAATGAAAAGGAATGCCATGTATTACCTGTGGGGTGGACCCATGAAATAATATAAATGCTTATTTTCCAATGGAAAATAATTGTACCTTTTAATAGACGTTTTAATCACTTTATTGTAAGCACAGAATGGGTTTGGACTTTTTACATGGCCTTGGTTAAATTTTACTGGTGTTGATTGAAGTGCTGATGTATTACGAGCCCATCTATTGATGACCCGAAGGAAGACTAACTTTTATGTAAAAGTGTCATGCTGTCCTCAGAAGCTAGTGCCAAGAGGTCACAGTAGATGGAGGTCCTAGCTTAGCATAATGGGTTTAACATTTCCATGACATCATCAGGGAATCTGAAAAGGAGTCTAAGGATAATCAGAGTGGTCATTCAGAAGCAGAGTAAATATTTTATGAGGATATATAGAAGACGGGAAAGAAGGTTGTCAGAAAGGTGAATCTCTACTTCTTCGTGCTCTGTGAAGAAGGTTTTTCACTTGGTACCAATTTTGATTGAAACCTCGTGTATTGTTAATAAAAAAAAGAGGCAGATCATGACCATTGGAGAGGTGAATTCTCTTTTAGAGGGTGATCTAAATAAATTTGTATTCGTGGTTGTCTTTAAGGATTACAGACTATTTCTCTCTTACTTTTTTTTATAAATACATCCTTAACTTATTGTTTATTTGCCCTGCATATTGTCACTCACTCAGGGATCTGTTCCTCCATTAAGAATAAAAGTTCATATATTGTTAAAATTAAAAGCAACTAACATAAATTAATGCCTTGTAAATGGACGCAGTGAGACAGATTAATTGAAAATGCTTTCCCTGTGATTAGCTTTATTTTCTTATCTTTGCTTGATAACTGAAGCAGTACATGCAGCATACGTCTTGGTTAGACTCATTATATAATTCATAGTTTTCAGAGAAGTAATGTGCAATTAGGGAAACTGAGATTTGAGGAGAACAGTAAAGAACAGTAGCATATAGTACTCGCATTTGTCACAGCAAGACCTGTTTGAAGAATTTTCCTTCTTTTAAGGCCTGATTGAGACCTAGAAGCTTTGGGACTCCTGAGGATAACGCTATCTGAATAAAAAGGAAAAGTGAAAAGGAGAGCTTAAATGTCACCCAAGGAGTATAGCCCTTTAAGGCTAAGTTATTAGGAACATACTGATTTTAGTACTGAACCATGACTGCAGACAACTCTGTGGATGGAAGGATTCCAGGGATATACTGTTGTTTTTTTTCCCACAGATTCCTGTCTAAAAGTGCCTAGCAGAATAGCTGTCCCCCATTCCACCATGTCCTGAAGAGGGAAGGTAGAAGCAGAAATAAGCTTACTTTGCATAAGAATTTCTAAGTGTTTCAGTGAAATGGGACAAACTTCAGGGTGAATCTGGTCATTCCCTCTGTTGTTCACAGTTTGAAATGATGTGGCCTCATACTGCCAAGATCCAGGGACAAGATCTGAAAGCAATTTATGGAAAGGTTTTAGAAAGCACAGTTCTCCAATCTCAAACTTGCTGTTTTTCTTAACAACAACAACAAAAAAAATCCTCTGCAGAGGCCCTCAGCTCCTGAAAGGGAAGTTCTTATATATTGAAGTAGAAATAATTCTATATGGCATCTAACACCTCAAACTAAGGGTGGGATAACAATATGGCTTAAAATGTCCTGATGACAAATGCCTGATAAATACTGGTAGAGAAACACTCATGTGGCTTCTGTGTCCCTTCAGCTCCAGTAGCTATTCCAGCTGCTGTGAATTTCTTGCATCCTGATCTCTGCTCTAAATAAAAATGATTTTCATGACTCAATCTTGTGTCACGAATGAGGAGTCCCCAAGCATGAGCCTTCTGTAGCCAAAGAGCTCACAAGGAGAAAAACAGTCCCTTGGATTTCATAAATTGGCCCAAGGATTAAAGCTTGTATGTAAACTCATCTTGAGATATGCCTTAATTTTCTCTGCCTTGAATAAATATTGCACCAGCCTATGTTTTTCCTTTCTGCACTGAAGTTGGGGAAGTCTTATCTACCAAAAGGTGCAAGTGAGGTATCACCTTATACATCTGCTTCTGAGAATATTGATTTTCCTCTTTTTTTTTTTTTTTTTTTTTTTAAGTACAAGCATAAAGAAAATCTTTGCTTTTGCAGGGGACCCTTGGTTAGAAAAGCCTCACCTCTACATTGTTGGAGTGGCTGGATTGAGAACTACATGGAGTCTGTGTTTTATGCTGGTTTTTTCATATAGCAATTGATTTTAGATAGCACAGCAAACCAAGGATGGGGCATGAGTGCTGTTTACATGCCAGGGAAAGGAATGAAAATAACTCTGTGAGGTATAGTGACAACTGAAACAAACATATTGCTTTGTAGCTGCAGAACTATCCAGTGTTCCTCTCGCTAAACTAAATCCAGTTGTTAATAAAACAAATAACTTAGTGGTTCAAACATATCTTTGCATCCTTTTGGAGACCTTCCGAATGATTGGCATATTTGCAACTGTGGCAATTCACCAGAGCCTTAAGATTAATTTTTGCAAATTTTTGCCCAAGTTTTCTGTTTAAGGCAAAATTGATTTTTCCCTCACCTAAAATTAATGGACAATTTTAATTCATTTTAACAGTTATTTTTATAATGTATAGTTATTTGAATAGTCTATATTCTTAAAAAATACATTTGCTGCCTGGCATTTCAAGGCTTCCCCTTTTCTGATTGATGGATTTTTTTGCAAAATTCACTGACAGCTGCAGGCAAATATGTTAGCAGAAACTTTAATAAAGTCTTCGTTTTTTAAATCTTCAAAACTAAACCTGGAAGCTTTAGTTTTCAATGCTAGAACTCAGCATATTCTGATCAGTGGCTATTTTAGTGCTATGCAGGTAAGATAATTGTGTCTGACCAGGTTGTCATTGTGACCTTGGTTGTGAGCTGTAACACTCGGTGTTAATATGTTGGGTTGCAATGCTATATTTTAAAAAAACTTAAACTGTTCAAAGGTTGTGACTCAGTATCAGCCAATTTAACATGGGTACCATGATTTTTTGAAAATACCCAGGGTTGTGCTAGAGTAGTTTTGAAGTAATATGAAATAAGGGAAGGTCTTTTCAGCATCCAGGGGAGACTGAAGAGGATGATGCTCTTAGCATGTAATTAAATATTAATAATAGGGAGAGGTTGGACTTATTTTTATTCTCTAAAACATTGTTAATAAGTCTCAGTCTGGCATTGAAAACATTAGGCACATTACTGTGTGTTTCACCTTTTTAGCCCTGTTTGCATGTTTAAGTAAACATATTTTAAGGTTTTTTGTGATTAGTGACAAAAACGATATGTATGTTAAATCAGTGCTGGGCTTGGGAGGGAAGCACATTCTGGTTCAAATTCATCTGTCATAAACTGAGTAAATCACGATAGCCACCAACAATTTTATCTGTATTTGAACTGCACATGGTTTGGTTTTCCATAATAAAGGACAAGAAAGTGGAGCTAAAAGTTATCCACAAAAAATATATAGAAACATTAAAAAAATAAACTGGATTAGGAAACAGATGAATATAATGACCTTCCTTACTCTCAATCATATGCTGCCAGATAAGTGTTTGAGTCTGAAAAATTGCACTATACAAGCTATTTGAAGGCTTTTGTGGACAACTGCTTACTCTTTGAAGATTAAATGAATGATGTTGATGTGATTAATCTTAGTACAGGGAGTGATGCAGCAGCCAGAAAATACCTTGGTGATTTTCATAATTAAACTGAATCAACATTTCAAAGAAATGCCAGTGTTATCACTTGTATATTAGAATTACATTCATTAGACAGAAGAAACAAATAATTTGAGCAAACAAGATTTTCCTTTTGGTGTACTGAGACTTCTGTCATGTCTCAGAGTATCTTACTATAAATCATCATTACTGTTTAATTTTATCCTTGCTTTTTCAGTTACTTTTTTTCTGTTTATTTTTTCTTAACCATGCTAATGGTTCACTGTTACTTGCTTCCTGATTACTTATTTCACTATTAAATAGCCTTTTCTGGTTTTCCAGTTAAAATTGCCTGCCTATTGTAGGGTTTCAAATCATTGTCACTGAAAAATAGTGTGAGTAGCTGTTGGTTTGTGTGGATAAGGGACTCAGGCATCCCAATGATCTCTAGCTTTACAAGGGCTCATCTATAAAGGGTAGGACAAACCATGGAATACAGAAGTGGCAACAGACTGCATAAGACTAAGAACAAAAAGAGTTGTTTACAGTGATCTGTGGAAATAACAGTTTGGGTCAGATTCTGCATGACTAACTCATTTCCTAAGAATCTTACATATTTCAGTAGGACTGCACAAAGCAATATTCCTTAACAGCTGCTAAATTGGCATAATCTGGATTCACATAATTGAATCACCTTAAGTGGTCTTTAAGAGCGCCTGTTTAAAATATTTGAGTAATATATGCACAATATTTCGTAACATAAGGGACTTAGGGTATTATATGTTTCCCAAAAAACATTCACAGACACATAGGTGGACACACATATGCACATAAATACTCAAAGACAGCAAACTTTCCAACCTGCTAAACAGTTTTGGTAGGGTAAAAGCAACGAGCATAAAAATACAGTCAGCTGCTTCTTTAATGCAAATCCAGGTGAGGGTGTAGGGTTAATGATTTCTGCATCAATACAAATTCACTGTGTAACTCTTCCTATCACCACTTCAGATTATTGGAAAGGTTGCTCTGTGACTTTTGGTAACCTTGATATTTACAGTGTACTTTTAGTTGTTGCAGTCTTTCCTTTCACAGTTGTTTAATATAAAAAAACCCAGACTTCTTTAGTATAGTGGATAAAAACCTAGCTTTTCACCTTGAGGTCCTCAATTTTTGTTCATTCCATAATCTGAAGTGGAATGGGCTTGATGGTCTCTACACAATCTCTAATGGGCAATAATCACCACAACCACCAAGAGGTAGTTTTCTCATTTATTCATTTTAAAAGCTGTACATGGACATGGAATGTCCACCGATCCCAAGGAAAAGGTTTCTGTGTTACTGTCAAGATATGATATAAAGAAAATACTCCTCTCCCCATGTGACCTTCAGTCCCTCCACCTAGCCCTGTCTTTCTGCACAGCCTACTCCATTTACCTGAGCTCATTCTTTGCATCCCACCTCTTGCTTCTTCATACAAGAAATATTGTATTTGCTGTCTTCTCATACATTATTTTGTTTATGTTCTTCTTTATTCTGTGGTGTGCCCCTTAGGTCTGGCACTACTCAGCACTGTGCTTTGTGTGTGGCTTTATGGGTGTTCCTTACTCTCAGAATAAATGTGATTACCACCACTACCGAGGCACCTGCAGGGGGCAGACCCCAAGGTACCTGCTGTAATTAACAGTCTGAAAGTGAATCTGATGAAATTCATGCGTTGGCTGATTTCTTATGCACGTCTGTCATGCTGGGTGGCATCTCTGTGTTTATCAGTCATCACAGAGTGAGCCTTGTGACCAAAGAAAATGGTCATCGAGGTGTACGTTCATCTCACCTTATCTTTAACCATAAAAGAGACAAATTGTCTAGTTTAACTTACAGTTAGATTTCTGCTATTGTCCGTGAATAGAGAGGTGGGCATTTCTGAGTGGAGATTTATTTCACCTGAAGACAACTGACTGTGATAGCTGAGCTGAATAGCTCTCTGGAGGTGCCTATCCTTTTCATGGCGCTAGCACAGTCATAAAGCCTCAGCTAATTAACCCTCCTTGGGGAGTAGTCCCTCTTCACCTGGCCCAGGTCTACATGAACTTCAGGTGGGTCTTAAAAGAGTATGGGAAAATAGGGGGTCTCTTCATTCAGGAATTTGTTTTGGCAGCAGATGTGTGAACATGAGAATGACTCCATGGTCATTCATGTGGAAGGAACAGCAGATTGGTTGGTTCGGCTAGAAATTTCCCTCGCCTTCTCAGAGATCCAGCCTGATTTCTTTGCCTTAAGTGGGATGGTAGAGAGGAGAGGAGAGAAAAGGTGGATAAAAAGAGGAAGTGCCATCTACCCCCAGGGTCAATAGTAAAATGTATTTTGTATGACTGTATATTTAGCTGTTTCTTAATTTTTGTTACTTACTTCTACTCTTAAAAATTAATGCAGTGGGCATCCCTCATGGTATTTCAGATATTTTAAATACAGTCTGCCTTTTTCTCCTCTCCACTTCTCACCCTTGAACTTGACCTAGGGCTGCACAATCCCAGCAGAATGCCTAGGTAAGACCAAGGCTGAGCATGATGCAGTGCACGTGCTGCCAATGTGAGGGTACTGGTCCTGGTCAGGATGGTGCTGCACCATTGGGCCTGAGAATTAGAGGTGATTATCTGGCAAAGGTGCAGGAAAGGAAAAGTAGCTGAGATAGTCAGCCGTGGTAGGCAGCTCCCACGGAGAGGTGGCAAGGAAGCAACAACAGAGAGTGGGTGTAAGAGCAGTATTAATCTTCTGTTATCCCATGCTAGCTACATGGATATCGTCAATTCCTTTTGTGTAGATACAGTAATACTGATTTCTTCCTTTGGGACAGAACAATTAATTAGGGTGAGATTCCCTTCAGCTGGCTTTAGACATTCAAAAAACAGGCATTTGAACCTGAACTGTTTGTTCAAGGTCTCTTTGGAATCAGTGTAAAGATATAACACCTCATGGGAATTCAGTCCACCTCTGAACAAGTATCTCATGCAGGATAGATGAATCACTCCTTGGAGGTACCTATTTCTCTTCATTTTTAGAGGGTTACAGCTAGGGAGAATCAATCCTTTTCCTCCTGTAAAATATTTATGTGATTTCAATAGTCATCTGACCATAAAAAAGGCAGGCAGGAGCATATTGCACAACACAGATGTGTTGTATGCATACGCCAATATTCATACATGGGCATTCATAGGGCTCCAGGAGCCAGAAGTACTACAGGGCCTTAAACGTGTTCATTTAGGGGAGCAACACTATGAAACTGTTCCAGTGGAAAAAATTTAAAGGCAAAACCTGCTTCTTCTGTTGGAGATCTCCAGTTTATTAACCCTGACAGAAGCTGGGAAGACTATATTTTCAGACTTTTGAGCAACAGACGGATCGGAGAGGGTGGTAGTTTTAGGTGAGCCTTTATTAACCCCTGACAGACTGCTCTTGTATACAGGAGTTATAATGACTATTGGTTGGACCATACTATTTGTAAAAATTATTCACTAAGTATGGATAGAGTTTTAACAATGAAAGCGATGAAAATATCTTCAGATAGAAACACTTTAAAAAGGAGTTAAAGTTTAAAAACATGTTCCTACCCATCATACATAAACACCATGCTCATAAAAACAAGGAAAAGGGTAATAAGGAATATCTTTTACTTTACTTTCCCTGTATAATGAACATTCATATTAAACAAGAAAGATACAGCATATAAACCTTAATTTTGAGCTAGTTATTCCTGAGGTTCCTTTATGTATCACTTTAAAGTATAATATACATTTTTATTTCCACCTATTTTTAAAGGTATGAACAAATAATGTACCTAAAAAGATATTGTTTTATAACTGGTTTGTGATAGAATATTTATTGTAGTTGTTTATCCGTAATAATGTTGTATATTTAACACAAAGATGAAAAAGTACAACATTGTTGGGTTAAGGTAAAACTATGTGTTTTTATGGTTTACATTTCAGTATTAATAATTAATGAGTATACAAATGATTTTGTTTCCCTTTTAAAGGAGCTTTCTAGGATAGTTACATGTCAAAATGACTAAAGAGCTAGTTTTTAGGTGTTTAACTGTAAAATGGCTTGTGATGAAATACAGATGGCTTCATTTTTTATAAGAATGATCCTTAGTCACATTAAGTGGTACTACCAAAAGTTTTTCTATTCCAGACCTTCAAATGCCTTTCATAAGTGATGATATGGAAGTTTCAGACAGACTAGTGAGATGTGATTCTGGTCATTGGATCAGGAGACTCAAAGATCTTGGTTACGTTTCTTGCTGAGGTGCCAAGTGCCACTGGAGAGGTGGTAGGGTAACCAAGATATCTGTATTGTGTATTGGACAGACAGATACAAACCAGGACCTATACACCTGACTTATCAAGGCCAGGAGCGGTATCTTCTGCTGCCTAGAGTGGCACTAGATGCTATATTTAGGAAAAGGAGTCCCTCACTGACCTAAGGAGACATTGAATTTATGGAGAGATGACTTGCACCCTTGAAGTTGTCTTTGTCAATGATAAAGGGAATCTGGAGTGACTTGTCCAGTCATGGGCATTTAAGCTGTAAAAGTAAAGTTAGGTGAGCTGAATTTTACTTTTGAGATCCAAGTCCAAAACCTACTGCTCTAATCTTCTGTTCAGCTGCCAGTTCATCCTGGGAGGCCCATAAAATATTTAAGTTTCTAATTCCTATTCTTCCCCCAAATTTCATAGAAAAGCTGAGAAACAAAGTTAGCATTTAGGACCATAAACTGATAGATCTCCAGCGCCAAAGTCAACAGTGTAGTGGTGTCATACCATCGAAACAAGGAACCTTAATGCCTTACAGCTGTTAAGCATGTCTGTTAAAACACAACCGGAATTGATCCTGCTTTTTTCCCTAAGTCTTATCATTAGAATTAAGATTTGGGTTCAGGACTTGTTTCAGCTTGAGATGACTTTAGGTTTAATTCAGTTGTCCACGAATAAGCCCCTAGTGCTATTTCAAACATCCCAGGTTTATCTGTCTGCAGAGCTGGTGGACCTAACTCAGGAACTAAATAGACCCGGGGTGTCAACCAAAGGGCAGCTGGAGGTCTACCCTGCACACATTTACAGGCAGCCTATACATAGGCAGCTGGATGAATCTCCTAACATCAATGTACAAACTTTAGAGGGAGGCAATGGTATAGCCAAATTTTGTGGCTGATGTTTCATAGCTGCTATCTTTACGTGAGTCTGCTCCCGGTAGGCAAACTCTCTGGACTGCTCTTTGGTGCCTACTTCTCTCCACTAATCAATTAGGAAGCCTAAGCACCCAATTTAGGCAGTCTGTGACTACCTAATTGATGTTCTTAATTTTCCTAACTCCTGAAAGGGAATTAGGAGATGATATAACTCTTTGAGATTGTGCCCAAGCAGCCAGCACTTCATTATTGAAATTATCCAAGAGTCTAAAATCTGCTTCTGGACAATCTGATAACTACCTAAATCCTGATCCCCATGATATATAACACATGCCTGTACAATCTTTGGATCTTGTTGTTTCATCTAACACATTTATTTTATATGCAATGTGATAGGAATAGGTTTAACTCCTGATACACCTTGCCAAGTTCTGCGGCCCTGAAAATGAAGGGGGGATGCCAAGCCCTTCAGGATTTGTTGCATAAAAGTAGAATAGAGCATATGCTTTAAGTTTAGTGTGAACCTGCTTTCATTTAAAGGTAGAAAATTCTGACTCAATTCATTCTGTTTTGTTAAGGATTTGAAACTGCATCTCTCACCAAAATGTTCTAAGCATCAGGCTAGTAGATTTTCTGGGGTTGGCTGCTCACAGCCTCTCCTTGCGAGATGTGATGTTCCACTTCACAGAGAGTGATTAAATATTCATTAAGCTAGTGAAAGAACAAGCTTCTCAGAAGACAGAAAGAGTCTGGTACTTAAGGCAGTCACCTGGGAAAAAGGGAGATCTGGATTCCAGTCACTGCTGTAATGATTACTTAGTATTAAATACATACACTGGTTCACGAACTGGAACCCAGCTTCTTTTTTCTCGTGGGGAGGGGCGTTGACTATCAAGTACTTCGCACTTTCTGTCTGTTCCAGTGATTACTTAATTATCCAGGAAAGCTGTGGCTGGGGAGAACAAGCATTTCTCTAGGAGGTGGAAGATTGTAGTTCCATGTGGCAAAGAAAACTAAGTGTGCTTTTCTTAGGCCCTTTTATCATCCAAAAGCTAGAAAAAGAATGGAACCCCCTTTCATTAGAGAGTAAAATGCTGTAATTCAGGACTTTAGAACCATGGAATCCCAAGTGGAAGACAGCATCTCCTCTAATTCAAAAGTAAGTTGCAGCACAGGGGGAAGGTTGAAGGCATATGCTTAATTTTGACATTTCCTGAAGTGCTTCCTTGCCTAGCATATCTTTGTGGATTCCATCTTTTCCATACAATCTATAAGGAAACAGACATCTAACTCAGGACTGAAGATTTTGCTGCGCCAGTACATCTGTTGGACAGGTGCTATGATATTTAACTAAAATCCCTTGCAGATCTGTCCTCTAAGGTAAAATTCTCAAAGACATTTTGCATTGCTTTCATAACTCCTCTTGAAGTCAGTGTAGATTTTACCAAAGACTTAAGAAGGGGCAGACCTGAACCAGCAGAGACATCTTTTACGCCTCATTTTCCCCATGCAATTTCAAAGGAAAAAGAGTATATATCCTTTTAAACACATGTTTCCAGAATCATTTAATTCTTGATACAAAGACAATGGATTTCTCTCTTTGACTTTTTTTTTTAAACATGTATGTTTCTATGCTGACAAATATAAAGTTATTTTGATATGAATAATTTGAACTTCTAATTTGCCTCACGGAGACATGGCTCTCGTTTATCAACAGATGACCTAGGAAGTTTCAGGGTTATGTTGCATGGGGTGAATCTGAGTATTAAGTTATGTCTATGAACTTGCTAATTCAGAACCTGAATTACCCATATCTGCCCAAGAAAACACCTATCGGATGTTGAAAACTTCTGGCATTAGGCAGTGAGAGAAACAAAAGAAAAATAAATATTGACTCCCTTACAGAACACATTGAAAAAGTATTAAAAAAACCAACAAGATAAATCTTTGCCGCGTCACAATATGAACCAGAGTTAAATTTTCACCTGGAAAGATAAACAACTGGTTTTCCTTGCCTCAGAAAGAAGATGGAAGAAGTGATTAGGGAAAAAGAGGGGACTAGATTGATTTCTGCATAAAGATAAATCAAAGTAGACCTTAAATAACCCCTTCTCATGTTTTGTATTTTCTCCTTGCTTTCTCTCTCCCTCCCTCTCCCTCCTTCCTGCCTGCTATGAATCCTTTACTGTTTCTTTTTATCTTTGATTTCTTCCCTCTTTTCCTTCTGCTGTTTTTGCTTCCTTCCTGCACTCTTATCCCTCTATCCAACCACAGGCATTCTAGACTCACTTGCACAGAATATTCCTCAAAATCATCCTTAAATGAAGCATTTGGCTGCAAACTCACTCACAGCTACTTCTTTTTGTCCCAATAGAACAAAATATTTATCCAGAAAGGCATGATAGGAAAGCTAGGATCCTCAGTCTCTGAAAATACAGTCTTTGAACTTTTCAGCCAGAGGAAGTTTTCTGTTGGCTATCATTTATGAAAAACTGTTGGCTTTGTTCATTTTTATTCTTATTCGCTAAAGTTCAACAACCTAAAAGAAATACCTGAGCCTTGATCCTTGAATCTATTGAAAGCACAAAGGAGAAAGAGGGGACTAGAAAGGAAAACTATTAGGTTACACTAAGTGTGTGCTCTTCCAGACTGAAAGAGAGCAAGATTAAGGATGAGATGTGGATAGGATGAGGCAAGAGATACAGAAATTCTCCCTAAAGCCTCTGTACTTGTCTGCTGCTAATAACCCTTTTTTAGCTTCAACATGCCGGCAGCTCTCTGCACTACCTGCCTTTCTGAAAAATAAAAGGATAGAAGACATTTTAAATAATTCCAAATTTAGTCATGTTAAGAAAAAAGAAGTGAAGGAATGAGAAGCCAGCAAGCAAGTGGGTTCCTTGGCGTGGCTCAGAAGTGCTGGAGCAGGTGGCTCACTCTGAGGGGGCAGCTGGCACTGTACTGGCCAGTGTTCCACTACTGCCCTGGCATCTGAGATTCATGTTCCAATTAGCCCCTAAACTGGGAAGTACTCAGGGATGCTGCTAGGTCACATTTTAATTAAAATTCAGAAGATTCTTGGAACACGTTGGGAAGCTCATAAAATAATTTTACTTGTAACTATTTTACTATCATCCCTGTTCCTCTTCACTAAGCCTCCCTCTTCTAAGGAACTAGAGAAAGGCTTCTCACCTCGCAAAGCAAAGCCTGGTCCCCACCACAACATGCTGATGGTCATTCTAAAGGAGTCACTCTAAATTAATTTATTAGTGCCAGACTGTTCCTGTATGTGTGCAGCCAATGCAATTGTATGGAAGAAAAATCCATCAGGGGCTTTAAAGCACCAGAGACAGCACTTCTGTTTCTACATTTCTGCTTCAGTTTCTGGCACTCAGTCTAGCATCAAAAGAGGAGCTACTGATCCTCTGCAGTGTCACTAGGACAGACAGTCAATAAAGTCTGTCTGTCAAAAAAGTCACTTGAGTGTCAGCAGGCTGGGTAAGGTGTCCTGCTCTGGCATGCAGAGTGGCCAAAATAATTAGACACTTATTTAGGGATTCATGAGAGACTTCATGCTGATTTCTGTGATGTCAATGGCAACCAGTAGGAAAGGGGCAACAAGGGGCAGTTACGTACCTGATTGCTTTCTCTTAAGTACTTATGTTTCAGATCTTCAACTAGCAACATAACTGGGTGTTTAAAGCTCTTCACAAAGAAGAAAAGGAAGTATTGCACAGCCCTCTCAGTCTGAGGGTAAGAATTTAGAGATATGCATGCCCTCATTGTGCCCTTTGGACCTACTTCAGAAGGAAAGGTGTGAACACACACACTGGATATACACCTACGGGGTGGAGGATCTTCTCAGGGTGAGACCACAGGCTAGGGTGCACATAGAACCTGGCTGTTCCACACCTGGTTGGGTAGTCTAGGACCAGAATTATTGTACAACCTGGTTAAGTGATTTAACCACCAGACTAGTGTGTAATAGTCGGGAATCACAGGGGTATCATACTCAGCAGGGCACAAACGATAAAAGGTCAGTCTGCACAGGTCTAGCAAATCAGGTTCTTCTGGGAACATCTGTCTCTCTCCTATTAGCATTCTGAAGTGCTGAAAGACACAAAGCTGCATTCTGAAAAGTCATCCCAGTTGCAAAAAAAAAAAAAAAAAGAAAAAAAGATTAAAAAGAAAAGACAATAAAGGTGACTTAATACACCTAACAGTGTTATACTGCTATACTATCTTATAAACAATTAAGAAACCCACACACTGTTAATTCTGAACAATCTAAATCTAAACAATTGAAGTCTATGAAGCCTACCTTGGGACTGCATGAAATTTATTTTTCTTCTGGTAATTTTCTTAATAGCACTTAAGGCGTTAGTCACTGTAGCCTAGTCAGAGCTCCTGAAATTATAAACCTGCTTATGCACATCTTTAGGACTTTTTTCTCATTTTCCTTTATGCTTTTCCTGACCTAAATGCATTTGCACTGGACTTTAAGATTCAGCACATCTGTCTGCTACTTTTTTTTTTTTTTT
>VWZT01012186.1:36754-77056 GCA_013397055.1 Pachycephala philippinensis
GGCGGGGCCCGGGCCCGCCACCCCTCCAGCTCAGGGACCGGAAAAGAAGAGAGTGACTTTCCCCTCACCAGTGCCCTTTTATATGCAAAATCGTGAGAAGCGATTGGTCTAAAACCCTGTCCATCAACTCAGTCTCTTCAAACCACCACACTGGAAAAGCCATGACCTTGTCAGGTAAATTAGGTGAATCCCAGACTAAAAAATATCCATAGCTGGGCAAAGCCTACATCTGCAAAAGCCATGGTCCCGTGCTACAATTCTCTCCTATTTGCGGTAGGCAGAGGCAAACTCATCTTAGCAAGATCCAACCAGCCCTTCTGAAATTCATAGCTCCTGAGGTATGAGTACATTAAATCATACCTTCAGATGATCCACTTAAAAGAAAATAGGCTTAAAAGTCACCCAGATTTTTAAATAAATTGACATAATTTTCCATACTCTATGAGCAACTGAAAAGTAGATACTGTGTGGGAAATGCTTTCCACCATAGAATCACAGAATGATTTAGCTTGGACATGACCTCTAAGATCATCAAGTCCAACCATTAACCTGACAGTGTCAGATCCACCACTAAACTGTGTCCCTAAGCACCACAATTTATGTGTCTTTGAACACTTCCAGGGACAGTGATTCCCTTGACTGGTCAGCCATTTCTTGATTAATTTTTATTGAATATTTTTTTCCTAATATCCAACCTCAAGGTCCCCTGATGCAATTTGAGATCATTTCCTCTCATCCTTTCACTTTTTACTTGGGAGAAAAGACTGACTGACATGGTCTCCCTACCATGGAGAAGAAAGGAAAGGGATGAGACACACTGAGTGTTCATGTATGGAGATGCAACTCTGGATAACTTTTCTAATATAGGAAGAATGAAAGGAGAGTATTTTTGTGATAAGGACTGAAGATCTGGGGAATTTATCAAAGAGTAACCCCTATACATTAGATGGTAGCCTTGTCTAAAAAGCTGTATTTTTATCTCCGACTGTGAGTAACTGTAGTATTTAGTGTATATAAATATTTGATGATTAACTTTGGTTAAGAGCTATGCTATCTCTGTTCATATCATAAATTCAAGCTCTGAAGCAATAGCTTGGACAAAACACTAAGGACTCAATTGTGCCTTGAAGGCACGGCACCACACTGGGGATAATGCAGAGGCACATCACCTTGCCAGGAGCTCCAGGAGGGGCTGTGCCTCAGGCATGCACTCTTCCTCCTGCAGCTCCTAGGGAATGCAGCTAATGCACTCCACTAACATGGGCTGCAGCATGTACTCCAAAGGCAGGAGACCCTCCTGGCCTCAGAAGACCCAGAACTTGAGATCCTTCAGCCTTGTGAACCTGCCTCACTTTATGTGACGCAACCGCACTAGCAAAGGTCCTAGCAGCAATTTTGAAGGAGCCACCATGAAGCCAAAGAGTTGTCTCTCCTCTGTACTTAGCATACATGCGTGCTGTTTGTGGCAGCTCTTTAGAAATCCAGCTGGAAGACTGTAGAGGTGTCTCAAAAGCACATTTGCAGTCTGTTGGGAGAGGTTCACCACTCTGTACCTCACGTGACAACTATTCTGTCAAGTGTTGATGATGTGCATTAAGATTGCACTGGTCTGAATGGTGTCCCAGGATGTCAGCTCAGGTACTGTATAGATGCTGATGGAAATATTGTCCACCAAAAGTACAAGGACTGCAGTGAAATCTGCTCCTCACCAGGAAAGTGGTTAGCAGAGAGGCTCATGCTCTTCTGTTCTGCAGGCCTGAACACATAGTGTCATTCTATATCTCTGAAAAGAGCTTGCAATATTCATATACTTGATGCTATGCAGAGGTGACTTGACTTTGAAATTGCTTTCTTAAGGGAACAAAAGTTTGCATACAAGGGCAATTTCATCATTTGTGTCATACAGTAGGACACTGGCAAATGTAAGAAATAATATGCCTGATGGATAAAATTGGAACTCATTATTTGCTTGCTGTTTAAAATGTGCTAAGGATGTTAGATATTCCATTTATGTCTCTGTTCATAGTGTGCATCCTCTTAGTCCTTGATCTGTGAGCTCTCCATATATGCACGAGGTTCATATATGCTGCTGCAATTTTGTGTGTCTGCAAGAGGGATCTGGTTGTGGGTGTGAGACTCCAGTGGATTACTGTGGTTACATTATCCTGACAGGTAATCGCATAGCTCGTTCTTAAATCCATTCTCCCCTAGGCTATCTATTCTTCTGTTTATTATCCTCACTACTAGAAAGTGACTAATGACTGAGTTGAACTTGTGGTATCAACCTAAACCCTTTCCTTTTCCACAGAACTCTACAGAGAACAGATTATTTGTTCTCTTTAAGACTGTTTTACCTTTTTAAAAAAATACTGAGAACATCAACCCACCCCCTCTCAGGACTTCTCTAGACTGAACAACCTGATTATGTCAATTTTTTCCTGCAGTCCCTGTTTTCTTGCACTCTGATAATTGTTGTACTTTGAGCTCCTTCCAGATGTTGTGCATTTTCACTGAAGTGCACTGACCACCATAACGCAGCTGAAGAGCCATCAGTGCTGAATAAACTGGATTGACCTGGGCTGTACATATTCTATCATCACACTTCTCTTTATTATGCAATTCATTACATTATGTGTCCAGGATTTGGTGTGGTAGATAAGGCTGTAGAAAGAACGGCACTTTTAGATAGCAACCCAACTGATATGGGAAGACTCATTGAAAATCTGATGATGGAATAAAAGTTTGGGTGAAAGGGATCACAAGCTCATCACACTGAGAACAGGAAGGAGGGAGAACAGCAGAGTAGGCATAATGGACTTCAGAAAAGCACTCTTCAACAGCTGAGGAAACTGGCAAGTAGGGTCCCTTGGGAGGATAATGTAAAGGATAAAGGAATTCAGGAGACCTGGCAGTTATTGAAAGAGACTGTATTAAAGGCACAAAGCAAAGTATTCTGATGCGAAGGAGAGCTTGGAAGAGACAATGCGGCTGAATCAGGAACTCTTTAAGGGGTAAAGAACGGGAGAAAAAAGAGATATATTAAAAGTGGAAACAAGGACAGCTGAATAAGGATGTGCGTGGAGGATAATAGCACAAGCATGTAGGGATGAACTCAGAAAGGCTAAAATGCAAAATGACTTACAACTAGCAAGGGAGATGAAAGGCAAGCAGACACGGTTCTAGAAATACATTAGGGAGGGAATAGAGGGAAAGCAACAAAAACTATCATATCAGTACTGAACAGGGAAGGGAAGAAAAGTAAATAACAGAAGGCACAGAGAAAGGACACTATACTCTTTTTTTTCCTCCTTTCAAATTAACAAAACTAAATGAAGAGGTGTTAGAATAACATGAAAAAATTCACCCCCAAATTCATAGGATGTTAGCTGAAACAGCTGCAGAGCTATCACTTTTTGGAATTAATGGAAGCTAAGTGAAGACTGGAAGAAGGGCACTTAGGCTAAGTCTAAATTAGCAAGTAGTGCAGCACAGCAGGAGGGGCTATGGAGAGGCAGAGTTGAAGACCTTAAGTCCACACAGTGCCTTTCTTCAAACTGACTTCCATTTGGTCCCGTGCAGCATGTTTAGTGGGTTTTTGATGGGTGTTTTCCAGTTTAGTTTGATCTAGGAGGAACTCATGAGACTGAGTGTGAACTAAAGCATAAGGACTATGGAAGATTTATTTCAGAGGCATGTATTTGATTTTAATTGAAATGGTAATGTTGGTGTAGCCATTTAGGACTAAACTGGGGGAAAATGAAGGAACTAGGGATAAATGTGCCTGTCTTCAACAGCAAATAATTCTAGACTCATTTTTAATTGAAAAAGAGAAAAAAAAAATCAATGTTTGATGCAATGAAAGGTTGTAAGTATGTGACATAATTTAACTTTGGATCAGTCTGAACACTCTCATGTAGGACTTTCATAAGCAAATCAGAAAAATAGCAGAATAAAATCACTGTTACCTTCGTGTGTGACAGGTGGAAAACTTTGCCAAAGATAACAAGTGAACTTTATTGTGAGGAGAACATTTCAAAATGAATACTGGGCAGGATATGGATTAATGACTTGGGTTATGGAAGTGAAACTACATTTGTACGTTTTGTTCATGACGCTAAACTTAGAACTTTTATAAGTGAGAAGGGAAACAGGATCTAATTGCATTAGATCGAATTCAAAATAGTATTGTTATATTAAAGATACATTTGTCCCCAAATCAACATAATGGAGTTGAGCAAGAATTTCCAGGAAAAAAAAAAAAGAGTTCAAGCAACATAGGGAATATCCAGTTAGGAAGCAGCACAGCAGAAGCAAAGCAGGGGTGGCAATCAGCTCTGGTGAAAAAGAGGCATATGTCATTCTGAGATGTGTGAACAAGAGTGTCATATATCAGATAGGGAGATCAGCATTTTACATTGCATGTGGGTCCTCAGAGGAAGCCTGTTCTTCGATTTGGGTTGCACACTTGAGCAACGATGTTGACAAAATGCAAGAGTCCAGCTGAGCACAGGAATGACGTGATATTTCACAAACTTAAGATCTAAAGAAAGGTTGCATAGATCCATAATGCTTAGGTGAAAATAAAAAGGGGAAGACAAAGGAAGTACATGAAAACATGGATAAGTCACCTCTTCATGGTTTTCTACCCAGAAAAAACCCTGGACAGTGGGAGTAACTGGGAATATCTCTCTTTAATCAGATACTTGGTGATGCCAAACCAGCAGTTGAAGCTTGGTTCAAGATATATGTTTTTTAGCTAAGCAAACTAACCACGAAAACAAGGTTTATTCTAAAAACACAAGAGGTCACAGAATTACAAAGTTAGAGTTATCTGCCAGCCCCATATGAATGTCTGGGAATTCTCTTGGGATATCAGTCAGCACTAGCTAACACCTATATTTGGGCATCTGAACTGACACCCGAAAATCTGTGGTTTTATTGTCATGTGAAGTGTTATGGCAAACAGATTCGAGAAAATTTTTATTGTATCTAGGCAAGACCAGTGGTTCTGGTTGCACAATGAAATGCATCTCGAACAGACACATAGAACAGGCAGTCAACATATGGCTAGTCACTATTATTTTATATATTACTTCCTTGTTCTTTTTATTACAACACCATCTTCAAACACCTTAGAAGGAAATACACATTTTTCATTATAGGCACACTTTAACGGGAATAAGGGATTTGGCTCAGTGCACCGTAAAAAAGAGTTCTAATGTGAGAGCGTGTGAAAGAAATGTTGATGAAGCAGGCAATATTGAGTTTGCTGAGGTTAAATATGGTATATATGTGTGATACACTATCAAATGGATAGGACAGAAGAAGAGTTCAGAAAGGGAGATTCATGACCAAATCAATGGGAAAAAGTTGTGCACTGGGATTTATATGTGCTGAAGAAAAGCAGGGAAACAGGCAACATATGTGAAAGTTACATATCCTATGAGAACTTAAGAACGGACTTTACATGTAAAATTGTTAAAGTCTCCCTCTAACAAAGCTTGAACCCATGCCTTCTGTAACCTCTTTAAAAAAGACAAGCACATGTAATTGAGTGATTCTGCGAAGCAACATCATGTGCATGCATGTTTTCCTTTTATAGGCATCTTTATAGTGTTTTAAAGAACTGTACAAAAATAAACAAAAATTCTATGCAAGTGCCCTATTATTTTTTAAAACCAATATGTAGGAGGAAGTAATGAGACATTTGATCTGATTATCAAGCATATTACTAAAACGGTTGTAAGACTTTATTCATAAATGTCATTTAAAAATGATTTCAGATGAGTATAAATGTCTGTGAAATGACTTTTTTCACTTAGTATCTTTTGGTATTAATAAAAGATAACATTAACATAAGAAAAATGTGATAGTTCTCCGAGTAGTAGCAGAAGTTTGGTGATTTACCAACTTTTCAGTAAATGATACCAATAATTGAAAGTCTAGTGCTGCTTACCTTAATGTACTTCTACATATTTTATTTAAGGCTTTACCAAGAAATAATCCCCACACAAGAGGAAAAAAAATCTAGCTCTCCAAATTCAAAGTACTAGTATCATTTACTCAATGAAATATATCAATCCTGAAAGTCAGCTTCCACTAATGTGCTCATTGCAACATTATTGGTGGTAATATTCTTAATTAGTGAATTTTATATAAGATTTATTTTATTCACAGAAGCTTGGTTTGATAAAATCCTTCATTGCAATTCGTTTAATAGGTAGACTATAGAAACTACATTAATATTACATCCATGAGCAAAGAGATTACCCCACAGTTAATGACTCCCTTGGGTTGCCCTTTTCTGTCAAAGGCACAGAGCCAAAAAATTTCTAATTTTTTTCCTTCCCTCTGAAATAAAGAAACGTTGCTATGTGAAAAACCAAGTGTTAGTTCTTTTTATAACATCTGGGTTGTGAAAAAACGAGAAGTGACAAAATAAACTAAGACTGAAACAAACATTGCTCTACTTTGTATTGACAAAAATCTGGTTTAGGGTAAAAAAACAGACTCCAAAGGCTGTTGATATGTCTGCCAAATGACTCATAAAACATCTAGAAGTGATTGGGGTCAGAAGAAGAATTTAGCATCTTAAAGGATTCTGCAAGGAAAATTTTTAAGTCAAACAGTGGCGTCTCTTGGTGTACTCCTTGTGTGCATGAAAGCAGTGACAGCTGCACACCAGTGTTCCAATGGTTTCCACAACTTGTGGTTCAGAAGATCTTATATTTGCTTTGCTTCTCCCCTTGCTTCACAAGGGCTGAAGTGTCACACAGACAGTACGTGTTATGACAACACAACTTTCTTACCACTGTTCTAACACTTTTTGTGAGGCAATTTGGGATCTCTGCTGCAGTTCTAGACCAACTGCTGAACAAGAATCCTGCAGACAGAAAGGGAGGAGTGGCTTGTAAAGAGTGCCCTTGGTGGTCTTCCAGAAAGGCTTGAAGTATACTCTCATCCAGCCACATGATTTCAGGCAGGGAGATAAATATTATTGAGTGCAATGAAAGATTTCAGTAGAAAAGAAGAATTGACAACTATACAGGTCTTGGGCATCTGCCTACTTTTATGGATATCAAAACAAAAACACACAGAGATGATGCCATAACAGGAGACCAGTTGACATCTTTTGCTATCAGAAGGCAATTCATCCCATTCCAAAATGTCTAGAGAGATGAGATGAAATCCTTTCTGCAAGTACCTACTCTCCTTCACTCACTGTGGAGACAGGTTAAACTAAATGTCTAACTTTCAACAGAAAGAAATCCTGGCCTTAAGAGTCTGGGAACATGTGTTTTGTCCTGACAAGAAACATATCTTAAAAATATTTAATGTTCAACCTCTTTGAATTTCTTTTCTTTGCTCTCCAGTTCCCAGATCTGCCCAAGGCAAGCTTTTATTCTCATTGTCTTGGCGTATCCTTACAAACCCAACAGGGCCCAGGCTCAGACTTGAGGAGTGATACTGGTTATCCCTGTCATCCATGGTTGTGGACTTGGCCCGTGCTGACCTGTTCTTCCCTGTCAATGCCTGGGCATGGTTTGGGGCTGTGGGCAAGAGTTTCTCCCTCGAGATCCGCATGGCAGACTGGATGGAAGTCTGAATACAAAATGTGAGATGCCAAAGCAGGCACTAAGACCCTGGTCTGTCCTGGTTTTAGTTAGTTTTATACTCTACAGTTTCTGAGCCACATTAGCTTCCCTCTCACTGGAAAGGATGATAAAAGGCACTTAGTCTTTTTCTACAGAAAAGAATAACAGTATCTTTTTAAAATTTCCTTCTGTTTCATATTTTAGCTCATAGAATAATACTAAAAAATCCCTGTTGCTTTATAATAGACTCATAATAAGTGCCTTTTGCGATTGATTAAGTACCTCAGCTTCACTCCTGTGTTAATCAATTGCAGCATATGGTTATTGCTTCATGTACTGCTGCAGTGGAGTGGATCATTTACCATATAAAAGCTCCAGCCCAACTGTGTCTGCTGCTCTGGTTCTAGACATCAGCTTCTTTTATGGTCATGTTTTCCATGACTGTGGAACAAGAATAATAACGTGTTTTGTGGTCATGGGAATATGGAAAATGTGAGTAAAATGCATAGTGACCTACTTTTAAGAAAATAATTGGAGCATATCACATATGTTTGTAACATAGAAAGCATATTAATATTTATGAGAAAGTACCTTTACTTTTGAGATAAATTTTGAAAAATATTTTGATTTTTTCATGGGCCACCTCTCTGATTTAAAAATAAACTATGTCAATTCTAATTATCTATTTCTAGTTTAAAAATTTTCTTCAGATTAGCTGTAATATATTTAATGGAGAGTTAAGAATCTCATCTAATTTATTCCATAATATTTTGATGAACAGCAAAAAATTAAAGAAAACTGAAAGTATCAAAAATTGTATTTTCCATAATTTTTCATTTTAATGCCTTCAAAACCTTTAAAATAATGATGATTTGAGTTCCGTAGTCAAAACATTTCCTTTGTAAAGAAACATGAATCAGAATATAATTTTTAAGCTTAGCCATGTTTATATGCATAAGTGATTATTGCATAAGGAGATTAATAATAAATCACAGAGAGATTTATAAATAAGTTATCCATGGGAAACTGAGCTAGTGCTGCCAATTTACTCCTTGACTTTGTACACATCGGATTGTCATTAAACTATTTAGTTATAAGCTATTTAGCATTTAATTCCATATATTGCCATTTTATGAATTTGGGTAATAGACGTGGTGAACTGCACAGCCACTGCTGCCTGGCCTGCATGGCAATACCTGTGCTTAGGAGACTCTCTGGAGCTACTCATCTCAGCAGATACACATATACACACACATTATCTATCTATCTATCTATCTATCTATCTATCTATCTATCTATCTATCTATCTATCTATCTAGCTGCATGTTTATTTTCAATCAGATTCTTGCCCTGACTTGGGCTGAAGTTGCAACAACCCTCAAGTCCATAGCTGCACTGATTAGTACCACCATTTGTCAGCTACTATTGGCAACTTCATCAGATTTCTACACTGAAAAAAATACTTTTTTTCCACTATAAATTGAATGTGATGTGCCCTGATTATGTGGACGGATGTGGTGGGAATTACTAAAGTGGTCATATGTGATCTCTAGCTAAAGGTGTTATCCATCAGCATTAGGTTTAAACCAAAACCATATTTCTATCTGTTTTTGTGTTTGTTGGCAAAGCGCTCCTCCTGCTTATTTCTTTGGAAGTATTTGTCATTAGGAAAGCTTAAAAACAGAAAAAAAAAAAAAGAAAAAAAAGAAGAAGAAATTAAGTGTTATGCAAATCATACCACACAGCTGTTTTATGATCCCAGCACTTTGAAAAAGAGGGAGAGAGGCTCTTCTGAATCTAATCTTACATAGTCCATCTGTTGCAGCATATGACAAGAAGTCAAGCATCTGAACTTTAGGAGCCGTTATGGATCCTTGACATGGATCTGGCTCTCACCGTGCAGCCAATGTTGATACTTCCACTGATTGCACTGATTGACTGTTGTGTCATATTATCCTTGGCCTTTCCGACTCCCTCACTTCGGGGGATATCAACACTAGTAATCGTCAGGCAGGGCTCAATTGATTATCTTCAGAATTTTCTCTGGCTATTGACCATAATGGAAAAAAATTGTGCCTCTGAATTATTCAAAATGAAAACATACACAGAAGAAATCAATAAGGCACATCTGATATTAAAGACAAATTAAAGCAGGCAGTATAACGTGTCTTGGGGCACCTGCTACACACAAAGAAGAACGCATTTTAGAGGTAAAGAAGACTATTTTCCTCTTTTTCTTTCATTCTTTTGCAAGTAATATATTTTAACTGTCAAAATTAACATCTTTATGAATTAGGACATTAAGGCTTTCTTTTCAACTTGTCCTTTGCAAACGTTAGAATTTCTCTTCAGACTCTTGCACAATAATTCCTTCTTTGTATCCCCACAGTCTTTTTAACTTAAATGTAACATGCCATGCTGGAGGGATGAAATTATAGAAAAATGTTCAGGTCAGAAAAATCACATTAACAAATATCTAGAGTTAGGCACTAAGCCTCTGCAGACTTTCAGAGATTAAACTAGTGAAGAAAAATGTGCCTTTCTGTGAAATATCTAACATGTTAGCAGTAGGAAAATGTTGCCTACATGAATCACAGATAGAATTTTTAAAAATCTCTCAGAAAGGGATGGCTTTATTTTTGGGGGCAGTATTACTGGAGAGTCATGCAAGTTTTTACTCTGAGTTTCTCATTCAAGACAAATTACATGTAGAATAGCGATGTAGTGGATGTCATGTAGCATCTCTGGTTTTCCATTGGTAAGAGTCAGGATTTGGAATCATTAGAATATTCTCTGATTGCAAATCTGCTATGAATGTGGTAAATTTCTCAACAAGGGCTGCAGAAATAGTGTCCCATGTCTGTTGTTTGAAGCAATCGAGAAAACAACACAGCACTTGTGTGACAATGGGCAGCATTAATACCCTGAATACTTCTAACACTCACTTGGAAATCTTTATTAGGATTTGATTCCTTGCTTCCTCACTTCATGGAATGATAATTGTTTTTCAGTATTATCCCACTGTCTTCTTTATAGTAAATTTTTATTTACATGGAATTGAAATATCAAAAAAAATATGCAAAGGAAATGTCAGTAATGTAATGTCTTACAAGGAATTGAAACCCTTTCCTAAAAGTCTGAAAGAGGCGAAATTGCTGCTGTAATAATTAATGCTCACAGGAAACACAGTCATACCCAGGATGATGCAACAACCCCCAGGAATGAGAGCATTGATGGCTGAGTGGTCTTTCAAAAAACTCAGACAACTGGAATTTGTTTTCACTCTTCATTGAAATTCATACAGGCGTTTGAACCCTATAAAACTAAATGGGTTTTTATTGAGGCTTTTGGGGGGTGGAGTAAAATATGTAAGGACACAAAGCTGCTGTGTAAAAGGAGAAACCTGAATGATTTCTGCTATTAGTTTGTCTTTTACTGGAAAATGTGAATAGGCTTAAGCTGTTAATACCAGTACATTTTTACTGCAAGAGGTAGGATTTCAAAAAATATAAATTATTGAGAGATGCAGATAAAATATTTAAAACTACTTAATGTGTTAGGTGCCCAGGTTCTCTTGATCTCAGTGGAAAATAGGCACCTAAGCTGCTTAGCAGTTTAGAAAAATTATTCTGGCATCCCATCCTCCCATGTAAACACCTAAATACAGCTTAAATTCTGGATAAAGATGCACAATGTGCTGTGGAGTGACTATACACTATGGCTAGTGTTCTTGTCTAATTTTACACACTAGTCAGAAATTTAGGAATGTTTTTAAAACAGAAGTCTTTAGTGCCCTCAGAAATATAAGATATGCAGGAAAAATCCATAGGATTACCAGATATGATATAGGACCCAGTGAAAACTTATTCCCTCCTGGAACTGCTAGTTCAGAGTAGAAGGAAGAGTCTGTGTTACTTCAAATGGGACCTGATGGGTATATTCAGCATGGGGTCTTAATTTAATTTGTATGGCTCTGCTCACATTTTCCAGGTCAGAGAGTATTTCTGAGGTCCTGAATGTGGCAGTGACCATGTGGTGTGGCATTTCCTTCCTGTCAAGGTATGACAAGGAAACATGTGACCACTGGTGGAACAGGAATCATGGAGAACTCCCACAGGTAAGTCTGAGAACGGCCCAAGGCACTTGCCTAAATCCCTTCACTGGCTCGTCTCAAAACTGTCAGCTGAGACTGATAAAATGTGAGAAACATGAGATTAAATATGGCTTAGAAAGGTGGACTGGGTTTCACACTTACATTGCAAAGTTAGAGTTTTGCACTACCTGGTGCTTACTGAAACCACAGATTGTAAAAGTGGCTGATGTTGAACAAAAAAAAAGTTCAGAAGAGTTCTGCTTGTCCGGAAAATGGTATTGCCCATTGACAATGGATGGTTGACAGTTCAGTCTCCATGTTGCTTGAAGCTGTCTTTTTTGTTTATTTCTTTGTCAAAATGTAATCGTGTATTATGGCATGGCATCCCTGTGACAAACTGCTCAAAATCTGTGCTACTGTATTTAACCTACACACAAAAAAGTGTCTCTGTTTTCAACTTTGTCCAAAATTTTGGATGCTGTTTTTCAATTTGGATTAAACTTTTTGCTCCTGAAATGGAGGAAAAAATATCATGTCATCCTGGTTTGACTCAGTGACAGGGAATTACTAAAATTCTTGTTGCTATAAATGAGAATTCTGATTGTTGAACCAAGTAAAATATGGTCAATTTTACAGAGTCTATGAAACTAGTGAGAACTGCTTAGCAAAATTTCTTTTGAAAATATTTAATGAAATTTCAAAAAATAGAATTCTTTTTCTGTTCAATTCTGTTGGAGATCTTATGTTGCTTGGGTAGATGAAACTCTAGATATTGTCCCCATGACTACTGAGACACTATTATCTGTGGGAACACCAGACTCAAGATTTATATTATTGGACTGTTAGAAGGGCTTTCTGCATCACAAAACCAGTGCATGTATATGTGTAAAATGTATCTGCATTTTCTGTATCAAAACTTGCTATTCTATAGTTTGCACAAAAAGTTATTTTTCTCAATATAGGTTTCTTCTCAGGAGGTGTGTTCCTCTGTGAAACAGTAAGACATGAATAAAGCTACTCTAGTATTTACAAGGAGTTGCAAGCATTGGGAAAATGAAATAAATGTGAAAGAATGTAGAAGAGCAATAGTGTATGTGGGCATGGTCCTGATTAAAAGGGCTAAGGGACTCAATTGCCTGGCTACTTGCAATTCCAGTTTGTGCCATTGTCAAAGCACCGAGGTGTTGCAGAGGTGCACTTGAATCATGGTGAAGGGATATGAAAACAGAGTGAGAACAGGTCAAAGCAGAAAGAGAATATGGCAGGAGACCTCCGTAGTTTTAAAATACTTTCTATGCTCTCAAAAAGCTGCCTGCTGTCTCGGTTTGATTCAGACATCTCTTTCAGAATGACCAATCAGACCTTGTTGAAACAACCCCCAGGGTCATTTTAGGTCTCAAGGCATGGTCAAGGGTCTCAAGGCATGGAGGAGCCAGGACCAAATGTGATGCACTGTGAAGGTGGCCAGTTGGCCTTAAGGGAGTTATTCCTTGGCAGAACAGATGCAATCCATTCACACAGCCTACGGGGCAGGATGAGTCCTGGGACTGGCTATACTGAGCAATGTATGTGTAGCATATGTTGTCTGCATTCTCGCAGAGGAAGTGGAAAGAACCACTCAAGTCTTGATAACACTGTACAACACACCTATCTCATGTCTGAATCCTAACAAATTTCATACTTTCCTCTACCTGTTTTGCCTATATTACCTGACAAGTGCCTTTCCTCATACGTTTATGGGATTTTAATCCCACAGGAAAGACCTGGAATCCTCATATCCTGTTTCCCAAGTGAGCGTTACCTTTTACACAATAAAAAGAGTCAACACCTCTCCTGTTTTCTTCAGAATAAAAATGCTAACAAGGAACCTATACTCAGAGCTGGCTTCAGGATTATGAATGCCGAATGGATGTGTGTATCCCTTCTAGTCTGAACATATGCACTTAATATAAAAGATAAGATTACCTCCTTCTCCATGGCATTTCTCATTTAATGACCTGACTCGGAGGCCTGTTGTACATGTGCAGGCTTTTAGGCACATCTTTCTTCCTGTGGACTGGATAACCAGCAAGATTGCTAGAAGTTATGACTGCAATGCTAATCTTATACCATGTTTGTGATTTTAACCAGTAAGTTTGCTATTAAACTATTTTGAATAGTGTAAGGCTCATAAATTTTAGACTGCAAAAATAGATTAGATGATAGACTTATTTTCTGTTTTCATTGCATGTCTAAGTTACAGTAAACAAATAATAATCTGTGTGCAGAAGTGTCAGATAATGAACAGCATTCGCCCTGTACATTTCTGAGAGCTGAGTGTGGAAGCTCATGGAAGTGCATCCTTGCTTCTTTTCTCCTGAGCAGCCCCTTCTGGCAACTGTCAGAGGCAAAATAGGAGGGTATTTTATCTGAAGTAAAGCAGACATTGTAAATGTTCCTAATAGACCTGCAGAACTGTAAAACCATGAACTGTCCAAAAAAACCCAAAACCTGGTACAAAAGAAACTGGTGTACCTGTGGGGTATTGTTGTTTTAAGAAGTACAGTTTTAGTTTTTTCAGTCTAAGTTCTTACATTGGCACTCTCCACCATCTTCTCTTTGACAGAAAATAAGTATAACCCACAGGTCTTTTATACCAACTAATAGACTTGTGTTTTGCAAAGGTAAAAGCTCATTCTATTAATTTCAGTAGAAGTCTGGCCACAGTGATTTCTCAGGAAGAAAACGCTATTACATGTAACAGGAGGGATGGAACATTTTAAAGAAATTTATTCAAAATTATTTCAGAACTGACTTTTGTTTGAAATGCTTTGGAAAGTTGTTGGATTATTGTCAAATAGAGATGTTAAACGGGAAGTGATATTGGACAGCTGCTTTCATATGGTACTACAGACAACATCTAGTTACAAAGCAGGAGTAGTGATCTACACCAAGGACATAAACTGCATATTTCACACCTATAAGTAAGGTGCTTGGAGATGAAAAGTGGACTCGAGGCCTGCATGGTATTTCCATGAAGCCTTTCCCTACAGTGGAGAGCCCTTTACCAATATGGCCACCAAGCTGATTAGAGCGTGGGAACAACTTTGGTTTTTACAGCCTGGAAAAGGCTTCAGGGAGACCTAATTGTGGCCTTCCAGTACCTGAAGGGAACCAAAAAGAAAGATGGAGAGGGCCTTTTTTACAAGAGCATGTAGTGACAGGACAAGAGGAAATGGATTCAAACTAAAAGAGGGCAAGTTTAAATTGGATATTTGAAAGAAATTCTTTATTGTGAGGGTGCCCAGAGAAGCTGTGGGCATCTTGTCCTTGGAAGTGTTCAAGGCCAGGTTGAATGGGGCTCTGAGCATCTTGGTATAGGGGGAGGTGTCCCTCCACGTGATGGTGGAGTTGGAACTAAATGACTTTTCAGGTTCTTCCAACCCAGGCCATTCTATGATTCTATGATTCTATGGGTATTTGCACTCTGCAAACACCCCAATATCCTGCTCCTAGGAAGGAGGTTGTGAGCTTTACAGAGCTTTATGTTTTCATAAGAAAAAACAATATCTTACAATAACAGGTGTCATTAGAAAAAAATCACATTGAAGATATTTTCATCCATGACTTACAACCAGGTTTTAGGGCAGTTAGAAGCTAACAATATTATTTTATCACATGATATAGTGCTGATGATTGCAGAAAATTTAAGAAGGTAATTTGCTAATGGAACATGAACATTACTATCTTGAGAAAAGAAACAATATTTTGGGAATATTTTGTTATTATTGGCTGTTTTCCAGCTCAGGAAAATCCCGTTTAGCAATCTGCACTTGCTAAAAAGTTGTCAAACACAATAATTGAGGAAAAAATGAACTGAATAAACCTAAAAGATACTTCTATCTTTAACAGGCAGTGTAAACAGTCCAGAGTGAAGGGAACCTCCTACCCCCGACAATTACACAGCTGTATGGGTGAAATATCAAAAGCAGATGAGAAGTAAAATTGATCTTGGAAAGAAACCAAGAATGACATCGTCAGTTTAGTGATTCCAATTTACAGTCTAATGTGGAAATGGTAAAAAGAATTATACAAGCACAAAAGCAAAAGTGGTTGCAGTAAAGATAAATAAGCAACAAGAAATTTCCTGAATTTGAAATGGTTTAACTTCACATGCCATTAATTTTAATTATGACTTTTTTTCTGAAACCAGAGAAAATGAAGTCATGTGGCTGTATCTTATTCTTTTCCATTCCAACATTCTCATACCTCTGTATACTGAAATTCATCATTGCTAGGTTCCACAGTTCCTTTAGAAAAGTTAAGCTAGACAATGTAGCTACTAATTCAAAACCCACCAGTTTACTAAAATAATTAGTTTTAAATGAACACGGTGCTTGTGTGGCTTTTCATGACATCCTTCAAAGCTGCATATAAAAGTTTATATTATGAACTAACTACTCTCTGTCCTGTGATTAAAGGGCACATGATGACCTCATGAACCACCCTTTAGACTTCCAGTGCTTCTGGCTTTAATATTCTGTGCTAGATTCACAGAGCTCTTCTACAGATGCTAAGCGTTCAATCCTGAAGGCTCCACTTCATCATCAGGTAATTAGTATTTTCATTAACTTGCTTATTGTCAAGGAAAATGAGCCTTGATCATCTAATTTTTCCTCAATGAGTTGAATATTGTAATATATCTATAATTAATGTGTTTTATGCCACAAACGTGTAATGGAGTGGAAATCTGAGCCTGCTCCCAGCAGTCACTGTCAGTAAATGTTTGATGAATAAACAGAGACTTTCTAATGGGAAATGGTGGCGACTTTTATAAGCAGACACAATAAAGACTTTATTAACATACTTAAGAAGCATTCTGGGAAATAGAATTGAATGCATTATTACTGTAGGCTCCTTTAGTGAAAAGTAAATTTTACTGTCCCCATAACAAATGTTTGCTTGTTTGATGTAACTTGTAGTGTCATTCTTTTATGGAGCATTTTTCAGTGTAAATCTGGGATACATTTTAAAGCTACGTATTCTCTATGGTCTATGATCTTAAAAAAAAAAAAAATCCCTCTGAAATTTGTATAAACTAATCATTTATACACCTGGTTGTGATGGAAAAAGAAATAGAAAGAAAAAAGAAACAACACTGAGCACATATCTGAAAACTCAAATTAAANTGGTCTATGATCTTAAAAAAAAAAATCCCTCTGAAATTTGTATAAACGAATCATTTATACACCTGGTTGTGATGGAAAAAGAAATAGAAAGAAAAAAGAAACAACACTGAGCACATATCTGAAAACTCAAATTAAAGTGAAAATCTTTTTAAAATGAAAATTTATTGTAGGTGTTCAGAGAATGAAGGGAAGCTAGGGTGAAATGGCAGATCATTTTCAATGCCACATCTGCTACAAATAAGGCTAAAAATGTCTTTAAAATGTATTAATTAACAGTTCCAGACGTAATATCAAATGCAATAATAAAGACACAGGAGTGTCTCTGAGCTAGTCAGGAACACATTTAGCTTCTTGACAGGCTCCAGAATGGAAACTAAAACTGTACTGGCTCAGTTTTCAGAGGTGTGGTGCACACAGCCCCTGCTACAGTCAGGGGTGACTACAGACTGTAAAAACATGGCCTTCAGGAAAAAGGAAAGCCTTTTCTCTTTTAAGTTGGGGTTTTTCTTTTTCCCTTTTTTATTTTATTTTTTTTTTACAAGCTGGTACGGCGTTTGCCTTCCCAGAACACACTGAACACACTGTATCTGGGAATCAACAACTCACCTAAGCAAGAAAGACACTTGAATTGCATCTACTGCTTTTACTCAGCTAAGTGCAAATCCTGTGTCCTGATTTGCATGCAATTCAGAAGCTTTCTGTGGCATTGATGTACTGTGATGGAGAGGGTAGCAATAAAAAGAGTGGAAGAGAAAGCAAGAAAGGATGGAGAGTAGGAAGCAAAGAGAATCTCCTCCTAAAAGAAAATTAGAGAGGACAATTGTGAGAGTAAGCAGAATGGCCTGTGGTTATTGCCTCTCTCTACATCCCTGTCACGGGAGCTTCAAATACTCCCCACTTTGAGCCACCAACATCAACCACCAGCGCTCGCAGTGAGTGGCTCTGATACTCAAAGCCCTTGCCTGCACGACTGGCAGGGCACAAGGACAGGCTGGGAAAGGTTGCCATGCTGCCTGTCCTGCCATGAGCAGTCCAGAGACAGCTGGCAGGGTCAAACACCAGAGCATGTTCTGGGACAGGAGCTATAGATATAACCATGGGGAGCTGGCTCTGTTTCACACATCTGAATGGAAACTTGTCTCCTGTACCTCATGGAGAGGACTCAGCATGATGAGGGTGTGATGCATCTGTCCTAAGTTAGATGTCTACCGTAAGATTTCTAAATCAAGCTGTAAAGAGTTATTTCAACTTCTTTGTTTGATTTTGAAGGCAGAAGTTTTAATTTTATGTTCTATTAAGAAATTTAAAATATTTTAGTAAAATTGCAAATTGTTTGGAGAAAAAGTGTGATGGGCCACATGTCATTATTAAAGAACTTTATTTCCATAAGGAAAGTCAGTGCTTTACCTTTTCATCCCAGTTTGGTGGAATGAACATTAGAATTGCCTTTGGAGCAATTTTTTTCATTTCCAATTTGCTCTAGTAGATATGAACTCAGAAAACTCAAGTTTTGATACAAGCAAATCCCAAAATGTAGTTATTTTGTAGATGCACCCATAATTGAGAAAAGAACCGCCTGCTTGTGTGTTGTGGCTGACCAAATGTAGATGACTATTACATTTACATTTAAAGTAGCTGTTCAACTCCCAGAGCGATCAACGAAGAGACACCGTCACTTACAGATTATGATTTATTTCATCCTAATGTAGATCTCAGGAATAAACCAGATGAATCTCAGTCTAAAAGTATGTACTTCTTATCATCTCTTCACTAAACAATGTGACTCACTCAGATGTTGAAGTTTACTTAATAGATGCTTAGACTTAGATAAATTTCCCTTTGAAAACAAACCGGTCAAAATATTAGGAATCTGACCATAGAGAGTAATTTAGAATGTCAGAGGATGAAGAGGTGAGATTGAATTTGATTTTGTTTTTATTTTGTTATTTTTGTACTCAGATGTACTCTTGACTTAGAGAATTTCACAAGAATTACATTAAAATTTCGTGACAAGCACAAGAATTTCATTAAAAGTTTTTTAGGGGCAAGACTGAGAAGAACTTATGTGGGGAGTTCTAAATATGGCATATAATTTTTTTCCAGTGGGCAGGTTCTTCATCTCTCCTGAAAAAAGGAATTTAGTCAAATCAAGTTGTAGAACATAATGCTAAGAAAATTAAGTAATGTGGTTGAAAGCTGTGTTCATTCCACCCAAATTTAGCCACCTAGATAGGTGCCCAAAATGAGGTATATATTCACCACAGCTTCATATGGGGAAAGACCAACATTTTCATATTCAGTCGTCTTATGTGGTGTATTGCCTCAGCTCTTACTATCTACAGAGGAAATGAAAATATCCTGAGTTCTGAAGTTTGATAACCATGACATCTGACAAGTGTACTTCGATATAAAGGTCACAAAACAAATCTTACTTTATCTGAAGCTTCCGGTTTTAATTTTTTTTTTTTTTTGGGGCGGGGGGCGGAGTATGGATAATTAAGTCAAAATCAACATAGAAACTTTCATTATGTATTTTCTATATTCACTGTCTATTGCAATTATTCAGATGAATGAGGTGCTTTACAACAGATGGAAAAACTCAATGCCAAAATCATAACAACAGATCTCTCATAAATCCACATATAAGTTATATTTTAGTGCTCTCTGATATCCTCAACAAGCCCAACTGATTTAAACAGTGGTCTGATTTCCAGGATGTTGGAGAAAGAAAGGTATGGTCTCTCCTAATGAGTGAAAACCAGTTAAGCAAGATTTTGTGACATTTCTGTCTTCAAGCCAGTATCTTTGGTGCAATCTGGATTGTTTTGAAAATACAGGGAGTTCTGGCAGGGTTTTCCACTACAGCCAGGATTATATTTTTTTTCTCCAGTTTGGTACGTGGCACCATACTGAACAATATAAGAAATATCTGATAATTCTCCCTGTGCTTCCCTTAACTAAAAGATTATTATTTTGTATCTGAAATGCAAGAAGGCAAGAAAGTATTTTGCAGGGCAGAGTTTGCTATTACCACAGAAGACAAAGTTCAGTTACATCCTTTTTTTCCCACAAGAACTCCCCAGCTGAAGACAACGCACCACTGAACACCAGCAGCACAAAGTGGGAGCACAGCGCTGTTCTCCATTATGCTGCTATTGATCTCAATATCTACACCTTTTTTTCTAGTTAACACTATCATTACAAAACTAATATTTGATCCAGTCTTCTAATAAGAGATACACGTATTTCTACAGACTTCATTGATCTCACATATATTTCTGGAACTACCTGATATTTGGGAAGATTTATCTTTGGATATGGTATTTGAATCTTTACAAGAAAAGATTATTGAAAGCGCAAGTTAATGCCTTTTATGAAAAATATTAATTATAAATGGAGGAAACAAACATGGCAATGAAAAACCAAAGTAATATGCTGTTTTCTATTTCACTACAGAAGGATAGAGAAGAAAAAGAGTTTGGCAAAATAATGCATATAAAGGCCAGATATCCATGTCCTGAGGCCATCAGACACTTCCCTAATGGACTACAGAATGTGTAAAATAATTAATCATGTGGAGAAGGTATTGCCAGGGTTAGAGATGGGGTCTTGAGCTTTTAATGGAAATGCTCTGTGATTGAGCTGGGAAAAAAACTTCTGTAGTTAGAAAAGGAGGGCATCTGTCATACTTAATTCATAATGGTTTAGTAGCACAATAAAATAGGAGACATGGTTCAGCACTCCTATTTTGTGGGGTATTAAAACTATATATAATACAGGAATGGTACAAATATGCAGTGAAACACTCTTCATGGTAGTATTCACAAATATCAGTAGGAGGAATGCTTAAAAGGTTAAACTCAGACTCTCTGGGGTCAGATTTGTTCCCTCACTAGCAATACATCTACCTCCATGACTAATCTTTCTGTATATACTTTTAAAAGAACCCATTATCTTTTTTACCTGCCTGTTTCATAGGTTGCTGAGATAGAACAAAAATGGGTAATTTTATTTATTTCTTTGTTAGAGGACTGAACACAAGGATCTACCTTAAAAATAAATAAATAATCAAATAAATAATAGACAGTACTAGTATTAACATGCAAGTTTTACAGACAAAGAATGGTATCATGACTGAAGAACTTCAAAGGGAAACACAGTTAATGTTACTTATACACATGCAATCTATCTGTCCCTCTGGTGGAGACACTTTATGGTACAGTCTTTAGTAATATGATCTGTAGCCTAATTGTTTTCCACAGATTACCATCCTCATTTATTGTGTGGGATAAATGGTGTTAATTATTTGACCATTCCCTTTAAATTTTCTTGTATCCCCCTAGGTCAAGAAGTGAATCTAACTCTTTACTTCTGTGCTACTTCAATCACTCTTCCAACAATTTGGGAGTCCAACATCTATGCTTTATTCAGAGCTTGAACATTGTGCAGTATGAAGGGATGCTACTCTGTCCTCCCAAAAATTGAACTGAGAAGCTTCAAACTGGTTGCTCAGAAAATGAGAGTATAAACCACTGAAAATCATACAGTTTTGAGATGCTTAGTCAAGAAAAAATGATAAGTAGCCAAAAGGCTTGGAAAAACCAAGATATATTCAACTGTGCAGGAGATTTGTTAGGGGGACCATAGGAAACCTTTAAAGGTTCTCATCTGAGCTACTTGGTACAGGTCAAATATACACAGTAAAGAAAAATTAGTTCAAACTGAAATAGTGACACATAGAGAATGAGTTAGCTACATGCCTCAATTGTCTTTGCACTTTTTGAGTATGTTTAGAATCAGTAATATGAGTTGAAGTGTGCCCCAAAAGGATTTTTTTGGGTTACCAATAATCAAATAAATATTTCAATAATCAATAAATATTTGATATTTTCTGTAGGACTAATCATTGGATTCAATATATACAATTATACCCTAAAAAAAATCTAAATTATGTCAGTACTCATAATTTTTGAGGCATTTTATTGAGGCATTAGTGATTTGATTCCAGTCATAAAACGAAGATTTTATTTTAGGCAGCTAAAGAGAAAAAGAATCAACTGGGAAAACATAAATATATTAACATATGCCTATAAATCATAGAAAACATAGAAACGCTTGGGTTGGAAGGTACATTAAAGATCATCCAGTTCCCCCCTTCTCTACCAGAGGCAGGAATACCACCCAGTAGACCAGGTGGCTCACAACCGCATCCAGCCTGTCCTTGGAGACTTCCAGGAGTGGGACATCCACAACTTCTCTGGGCAACCTGTTCCAGTGCCTCACTACTGAGTTTCCTCACCAGGAGAGGGAAAAAACATTCCCATGTGGCCAAATCTAGGATGACATAGAGTGTCAAGTGGCACCAGTTAGACCAAAAGCACATATGAGAGGAGGTGACAATAGGACACAAAAGTATTGTTAACTTTGCTTTCCGGAGATTTTGCCATCAACAAACACCTCAGCCTCAGAGGCTGTACATTTCTCAGTGCTGCTGATTTGGATGACCTCTGTATGGAAGAAGGGATGGACTGGCTGCCATGAAGGAGGCATCTGGAAGATCCTATGAGGATTGCACTGGGAGGAAAAAGGAGGTGAAAAATATAAAAGATCTGTATCTGGTGGGGATTGAACTCTAATAGAAAGTTAGGAGGGCTGGACTTCTGCCCACACCAGTTAATGGGAGTTTTGACATTTGTTTCAGGAGCTGTAGTGTCAGGCTCCTGTGAATTAGGAAGGGCTGGAGCACAGGAGAGAAGTAAATAGGCTGCCCAGAGCAGTAAAACTGTTTGTGCCTAAGGGTATGGCTGTGCAGTGGTTTGATGTGTGTATACATATTCACACTCCCTCTAACCTTGACTGAATGGGTACTACTGAGGGTGACTGGGGCTGTGACAGCAAATACTCCAACGTGGGCAGCACAAGCCAACAGAGCACCCAGGAACTTGCTCAAGCAGATGCCGTTCCCTGAAGCATGTGTTGCTGCAGCTTTGCTCAGACCTAGCTGTATCTCCTCCAGCCATCAATCCCTAAGGCACTGCAGGCATGGTGTAAGAATTTGGAGGGGCTTTAAATGCAGGGTCTTTCAACACCTCTACCATACGGCTGCAGAGAAGGCAGCTGATTCTAGACCATGAAGCCTGTGCCATGATGGTGTTTCCAATGCATTGGTGAAGCAACTAAATGTTGTAACAAAACACCTAGGTGTGAGTGCATGTGCAACTGTGTTTGCTTGAGTTCCTAACAAAATAAATATATAAAGGAGAAGCTAAAAGGACATGAAAGCACTGATGCACCCTTAAACGAAATGAGTTAAGCTGGAAGGGGAAGGAAGCTAGGTGTCTGAACGTCACAGCTGTGGCCCTGTGATAGGCTGAGGCAGGGGAGGCGAGAAGAATGGTCATATGATGGCAGTTGAAATGTCAAGGGGGTACAATTTATTGAAAAGCAGATCACAAAAGGGAAAATCCTTCTTGCATATTATTAGGGCTATTGGTTGATTTATATAGTGCATTTCTTAAGCAAAGCTCTTTACAGAATTACAAACTATTAAAGCTGAGTGAATAACTCACAATGAATAATTTATCCCATGAATTTAACCTTTCTTTCTGCTCATGAAATAGCCACAAAGAGATCACTATTTCCTTAATTATTCAGTGAATTTTCTAATGAACTTTTAAACACTATGAACTCATCACCAAGAATGTTCTCGTAATACAAGATAACCAGGGATTCTTTTGGTGTTGATTGTTTAGAGACAACCAAACTCGTGGCTAGAAAAATCGTGTGCAACATCCTGTGCAAATCTGGTGGCTTGCAGTTCGTGCCTGCTACACAGCTCAGTGCTCTGCAGGGACAGCTGAGTGCTCTTGGAATAGGCACCATTTTAGGACAGAAAGCAGGTGGGCTGTGGCAATGTGGAACTCAAACCCTGCTATCCGTTCCTAAGTAGGAAGAGCCTCAACATGGCACAAAGACACTGCACTTAGTTGTGGCTGCTGACAAGTGTGTGCATACGGATATCCAGGACCTCGTGGAGATGTGGGAGCCCTCTGGAGTGCCTCCACAGGGATGTGCAGCTCAGGAGCACCTAGACATACTCCCTGTACACACCAAGCCAGCTGGTTAAGCACCTGAGTACTGGGTGTTTTTTAATCAAAGCCTGAATTCATTGTGACTCAACATAATATTTTTTCCCTGACAGAATGAGTATGTAAAGCTCTGAATTTCAAAGCTGTGCTACCCTCAAATTCCTCTGCCATGAATATTCAGGTAAGTACCATGTAAGTCTATTCTTTGATATATTTTTGCCAGGATGCATTAAATCCATAAATACTGGGAGAAAGTGAACACAAAAGAGAGGACTGCAAACAGTGATAAAATAGGTGGAGTAGTTGTGCACTGAGCACTTGACCCCCCAAAAAATTGTTCTCCTTTCTTGTATTAAACATCATCCATTCCTGAGGATAAAGGGAACTAAGCAGCAATAGGAATAGCAGAAACACTATCCAATAGTTTGGGAAGAGGAGTATTCTCCTGAAAAGAAGTGCGAGCTGAAGTTTGATTAGGAAATATAAGGAGGACTGAGCAGCAGCTTGTTCTAACCTATCATCTCTAACTCAGCCATCATTCTTGGAGACTAGGGGCAGATTCTAAAGTTATGTGTAAATACTCTCCATCCCACACTTTAGCTCATTTCCTTTCAGGTTATGCCACAGGACTTTTCAAAGCTGTTTCACAATTAAAGTTTCATGCTGCACAGATGGAGAAAAATGAACTTCCAGCATTGCTTTGTGTTCTGGCAATGGACAATCCTTTTTTAATTACACAACAAACTTTGAGATATTTTCTCTACCGCTGTATTCTAAGGCAGTAGCAAACAAGGCTGAGGAGCAATGCATTTTGCAGCTGCTGCTGAGTGTCTTAGTGCTTCACAGTGTTAATACCCTGAGTGGGGCAGCAGATTAATAATTCACCTGTGACCACACACTGCAGTCTTTAAAAGAAATAATTAAAAAAGAATATTCACAAATATCTATAGATTTTATATATTTTTTAAAGGAGATCTTGTTTTGGCATAAGAAAATACAAAATGCTGCTTTCAGATGTCTCCTGAGCTTCCAGAGGGAGAGCAGATTGTCTGGGCCTTTATTTGTCTGTATTGACTCCTTTTGGATTTGGGAGTATAATTTTACTGAAAGATGGCATTAATTACTCTGAGTCCTGGTTTCTGTCAGCCCTTTTGCCACACTCAGGGGAGCTCTTTTGGAGAGATTTCCAAGTGGTTAGAGCCACATCTAAAAGCAGCTATGGCATACACACATGAGATTCTTCCTGAGGGAAGAAAACCAGAGCAGCTCTTGTATTGTACGTCCCAGGACCAATGCAAGCCCCTTTCCCATGGTGAATATGAAGTGAGTTTCAGGTTCTCAGCAAGTACTGTTTTTGATCTCTAAATCCATTCCTATTTGTCCACACTAACCAAAAAGGTAGATATAGGTTCAGTTAAGGAAAAGCCCAATCACCTAACTTAATTTCAGTTTGAGGCAGTCTGGATGTCCAAATTGGAAATATGTAAACACCGATAAAACACGGAGATAAAACACTGTTCTGAATTTGTGATGAAATTTAAACCTCTTGTATCAGATCATTATTAACTTCTAAGAAAGTAACTATGTTATGCAATTTCTCTGAAACACTAAATGCTAATTATGATAATTTGTCATTCTCATCTTAGCAAGCTAAACAATCTCTCTACCTTCATGATATTTAAATAGAGTTAGATCATTCTGGATAGCTGATCACTGTGCACTTCAGAAGTTTAACAAATATTATGAGCGTAAGTGTGCATCTCAAATGTATATTTATATTGTTGTGCATAGAGTAATGTGTCTTCTGGGTCCTATTGTAAACAAGCTGTCAAGCTTAACTGGGTTAGCCTGTAAAAATATCTTTCCATAAATAAATTGAAAAAAAACTCAACCCAACCTAACAGTCAAGAAGCCTCTTCTAATGGGCTTGATCAGAAAATAAGGAGAAAAAATATAATAACATAATGATGAAATCCTGTGCAAATTGCTTCTCAAAATGTCAGTATTTGTAACTTTGGGATATAGTCAGCTTTTGGCTACTTTTTTTTTTGTGCTCTGCTTGCTGATGTGGAAAATTCCATATTCAATTATGTCCAGTCACTCCCAGTTTGTTTTTCATCTGTTCTAGTTCACTCATGTCCTGCCAACTTAGATATGACTAAAATTATCCTCAGAGAGATCAAGAGTGCATTTGCCTGCAACACGTTCATTGCTGCAGCAGCAGAACAGAATGATGACAGCATCAGACAGAAGTGGCTTATACAGACAGCCCAGTACCTGAGGAGGATTAGAAGTAATACACAAGAGCCAGAGATTATTCATGGTGAAATTATAACAGTGTTAACAGAGATCAAATATAGTTTATTTTGGCTCCTTTTCTAAGCATGAAATCTCTGTTGCTGTGGCTGTTTGTCTCTTCTCTGTCACCCTCTTTGATCTACTTTGTTTTCTCATACAAATACTGTATGTAATTATGACATTTATGCCAACCTTTGAAATAAAATCACTCCTGTTTTGAGGAGGGTTACATAGTAGTACTACCAGACTTCTCAGAAACCCAGAGTAAAATGCTCTGACATTCTAACAGATGAAAAAATAATTGATTTTATAAAACTTATTCTAGAACTTGCTAATTAAGATAATGAACTACTTCCATTAAGAACTCTAGTTTAGATGTTCACTCTTTTAAGGAATGAAATTATCTGGGTTTTAATCACTGGGATGAATTTTTTTTTTTTTTTAATGCAGAAAATATTTAGTTTTCTGGAAGTTGCTGATGGGTAAGTCAGTGTAAAACAGACAGTTATCTTTTCTCCCTCTTCAAAAGGGATTTAAAATTGAGTAAATAATGATAAAAAACTTAAAAAATCCTCTCCAGTGGAGACAACCTTCAATGAGGTGATGAGCATTTGAAAGTTTAGAATTACTTATTTGTAAGATTTCTTAGATTGCTTTTAGTATATATTAGATCACTTTCAAACAGAAAAGTTCCTGTTCCTATACTTCTCTTTAGCATGAACTCATACTGAGATTTAGTTTTGCACCCTCCTTTGCAATCAGAGCTGGCTGCTTCATTGCCTTCATCTGGATAGCCAACAATGCTAACACTTAACTCTAAAGAAATCAGCATGCAACCATTCTGACTTAGTAGACCCCTCTGAAGGAAAGATGCATAAATTTGGGTCATTGTAGAAAACAACTACAGGGACTCAGCTATTTTGGTAACAAACAATGAACCATAGCCAAAAAAATACATGAGAGAAAGAGACTGAGGTTTTCACACCCACCAGTGAATTCTTGACAAACTTGAATGCTAAAAACTGCTGTTGCTTTATTTATAAGAATGAAGTTACTTAATGAAGTAAAATCACACTTCTTCCAAATTCATGCTATTATGGCTTAAAAGTTCTGTACAGAATAAGAGACTTCAAGAAAAACATTCTTTTCCCTTTGGCATTGCCTGGGATTCAACACCAAGCTCCACAAGTTATACTGAAAGGAGCTATACTTTGGATGGATGCTATTGACACCTTCTGGAAGATTCCTGCAGACTTCAGCAGCATAATTTTTACCACAGTGGTGTTGTCATGTATTGCTGTGTAGTATTGTACTTTAGAATTAATTCTAAATAATTTTGTGCCACTTCTGTTGTCCAGTCTTATCCCTGGCTCCCCAAAAAATTGTCAAAAATGTATAAATTCTTCCCCATTACTCTCTACACTATGAATGAACAGGTGTTTGGAAAAAAAGTCTTGAATAGCACAACTTTGCTAAATGCCGATATCGAGCTCCTATCCCCTTCATTAGTAGAATGCAATTATTTCTGCCAGTTCAACATATCAGTTATGCCCTGATGTACTAATGTCATTTGACCTCTTTTACTGGGTAGTTGGAAGAGGAATTCAGCTGCAGAGCCAAGACTCATGGAATGTTAGGGCAATGTCGCCGCTCTGGTTGCTGGTCTTTAGATGTTTCCAAAATACAAATGTCAGACCTTTTTCTGCAGACTACTCATCCTGTGTCCCCAATGTGCATTACCCACCTCTAAGCAAGCAGTTCTTTCCCTCTCCCCTGCTTTAAACTTCTGGCTGATGACTTCACCCACTATCAATTTTAGAGTGGGTGTGTCTCTATCCAGATGGACTAATACAAGCAGGCTGGGAAACTCTGCTGTCTTCTCTCTTTCCTTCTAATTTCTGAGTGATTTCTTGGTGCATATTTTGAAGGGTTCAACTGCAAGCTTATTTTGTGTGTTATCACTTTTGAGCAAGTACCTTTGTATTTCTCCACCTCACATACATCTCCTTGCCAACAATACACTGGTGATGCATGTGAGTGCAAAAAGGGACTACTACTAGGATGAAAACCTTCCCGGATTGTTTCTCTTTTTTTCCTGTTGGAATTTGCAGTCTTTACCTGACATACTCCTAATATATTTTATCAGCATTGTTGCCACTATCTCCTTTTGCTGTCTCTGCATCTTTTCCTCTTTCCTTGTCCTGTGTTTACATCTGATACAGCACATACTGCTCCACATGGAATCTGCTGCTTTTGTTGCAGAACACTAGGGACGTGACCTTAAAATTAAGCCTAGAAACAGTGGAACAAACTAAAACAGGTTAGAGGAGGAGGGTTCCAGACTATTACAGAGCAATTCATATTGAATAGCACCGGACCCATGCTGACATATTAACAATAAAAAGGAATCATCTGTGGAGGCAAAGATGGTAAGTCACAGAGGGCATATATAAGTGCAGCCTCAGAGCTATAAAAGCCAGACTGACATTTATCACTCTGTGCATATTGGAGCTGTCATGTTGGTCCTCAGATGATCGTGTTACTACCTTCAAGACATTTTTTTAGAAATGAAGCAAAGATGAGAGAGGGAATGAAAGAAAGAGAGGTTTGCTAATAAGTATTGGGTGAAAGCCACGAAAAGGAATTAGCATTTATATTATTTATTGTCCCTTTTTCATCAACCATAGCCCCCTTCTTACTAATTTTTTTCCTCCCTTGGATTTTTCTAACCTTGCACTAGAAGATCCTTGTACATTAAACCTAGTTCAGCTTCAGAATGGATTAAAATCAGTTTGACTAAATACTGTGTTCAGTGAACAACAAATTGTACAGCCTCACATGTTATTATTTGTGCTAAAAGCTATTATGTAAATATATTGGCTTATATAAGCTTAAGTGGGATGACACAGGAATGCAAAGATAGGGCATACATACAGATCTATTGAAATGATACTCTGTGAGCATCTCCTCTAATAGAAAATTGCGTGTTCTCACTCAGAGGGCAGAAAAGAACCATATGTCTATTTTAGTGGTTATGTCCTGAAATGATGCACTTATTCCTTTTATAATATTTTGAAATAAATACATATGGGACCGGTCAGATGTCAACAGTAGCACTGAAAGGAGTATGAATTAGTCACACTGGCACACAGGGCCCTGGAACAATGAACACTGCTCTGGAAGACCCTTGAATGCAAGCCTATTTGCCTCTTAATCCAAATGAATAATTAATGATAATTATCATGCTGCAGTTATTATCTGTGATAATAATATATCCGTAAGGTGAATAAATTCAATCTGCTACTATGCAGAAATGGCAACTCATAATATTCTTAAGAAATACAGATATAATTATCAGTATTAATGGTCAAGGAAAAAAATTGAGAGTTTTATATAAAGAATTATAGCAAAAGGACTAAAGTTTAGTGAGAATGAATTAGATTGCATTATGTTTATTCTTTAGCTGTCATTTCTGTGGTACCAGTTGGCTATCTGTTAGCATTTTTTTTCTAAGACCCATTTATTAAAAGCTGAAATGTGCATTTTTTCATTGCAATCTATCAATAACTTTTCCATCAGTCCGCTGATAGGATCTCAAAAGCATCCATATGCAAATTGGTCCATTTGTGTAGTTAACTATGCTGACAATTTTCCCCAGCTAAAAAACTTTAATGTATTAAAGCAAAAATCAACAAAACCAAATAAAACATTAAAAGGTCAAATACACATTTGAAGCTTGTACAAACCCAGCCACAACATTTATTTTTGAAAGCACCGTAGGTGAGCTGTCAGCGAGGCAGAATAGTAGGCAATCATATTTAATCCGATCTCCCTCATCGGGCTTGTTGTGACAAAGGAAAATGGAAGGGGGATGGGTGTACAGGAGCAAGAGGTAGCAACTCCCCTCCCCTCCTTTCTGAAATTGTTTTTACATCTTTTTATTTTGGTGATTGAGATTTTCAGTCATCTAATTTAAAGACTTTAAAGTCTACTTAAGTTGAAATAAATTAGTGATTGAGAAAAAGCTTTGAAATTCAAAGTTCGTGCAGACCTTTAACTCACACCAGGAAGGCCTGGTTTTTCCCTCCTTCTTTTCATCTTGTGATTCGAGAACTGTTTTACTCAGGGGAATGGTAATGAGATGTCGAATTCCTCACCTCTAGGTCATTGCTTCAAATCTGGCCCAGGTTGGTAGGAACCAAAATTCATTATCTTCTACTTATGGTTCAGCAGCTTATGTGAAATGGGTTGTTGGTCTTTCCGTCTAGTTTTCAGCAGGCAAATGTCCATGCAGTAATAAACACTAATTAGCACTGGAATAAGTCTGAAAGTTGTATTTCTAACACAACATTTGGGGATTATTGTGACAAACCTTCAAAACTCTGGCAACTTATGGGACTGCTTTCCAGGAGGGGGGCTTAATTCTTCCATGACTGTCACTATGATTCACCCATTTTTAGTTTCTTTTCAGAAGAAATGGGCAAAAGAAATTGCCTTTTTTTCACTCCCTTTTTCATCAGAAAACAACAGATTTCCCTCAAAGTGGATCCTGACAGGTGACAAGAATAATAACGTGTAAGAGTCAGTAAAAGAATGCATTATTAATCACCCTGGGTTTCATTTAGGCCGCCAGCTCAGTGGGTGAGCTCTGTAGAAAGAAGAGTGGAGATATTATCATTATTATTTACTTGTCCACGTAGGAGTCATGAACCAGGACATCATTGCATTAAGCAATGTGCAAACACAGAGGAGAAAGCTGGTCCCTGCCCTAAAGAGCATACAATTTTACCATAAAACAAGAAACAGTGTATACTTACAGGTAGATGGACATAGATGGAGGAATACAGCTATGCCTGCAAACTTAATGCTTATTTTTAACAGCAGCATGGTCTTTGTAGCAATGAAGTGATAAAATATGTTTTCAAGATTTTTTTTCACAGAAAAGAGAGGAAATCTGGAATGGAGAGTTATTAAAGGAAAAGTTACATTTGCAGATGTTAAAGCAACCATGAAGGGCAGCTTGGGGGAAAAAAAGCTTATTTGAAAATGAAACAAGAGGACAACAAGTCCTGATACTGGCTGTGCAGCCAATAATCAATAGATAATTGAAAAAAGTAAAATATGGAAAGGGTGAACAGTGTTCACAGGTTGCTATTACATCTACTATGTCAAGCAAGAAAAGAGACAGGAGGAGAAGGAAAGGAAATATTATGAAAGCATTGAGCTGGGAGATGGTCTTTGCTACAGCCGTCCAACAGCAACAATAGCATTTATTAATGGTGGAGAAAACAGCATTACGGTAAGCTAGATAGGAGGGGATGAAGGACTTGATCTGTGTGTGAGTATTTGTGTGTATGAAGCGAATAACTGAGTGAGAGGATGCAGACAAATTCATCTTGAAAAGGTTTTGCCAAAAGTCTTAGAAAACCTGGCCAATGTCTGGATAGGGTTTGCAACATATGTGTTGTTAATTTATTTATTTTTATAATGTGCTTCAGCTGAATGAAGATGAAAATATAATCCAGTGATCCAGAAAAGTGTTACTAGGAAGTATTTGTTAGAAAGTAATTAAGGACCTTGCTTAGCCCTTTTAACTTGCAAAGAAGGTAGGGGTCCACAAACAAGTCCATCAAGTAGAATTTCTTGTGAAGGGAAAAAGGTGGTCTAAGCTAAAGAAAGTACATGTTTAAACACCTGCAATTCATTTTTTATATGAATAATATAAATCTAAAGGAAGAAGAGCCATTTCATAACTCCTGCCTTTATGGAGAAGAAATTTGATCTGGATTTATACAGGATATGACAAAAGCATGAAGAGAAAGGAAGACTAGTGGAAGACAACATCATGAGAAGGGAGCGGATAATCTTATCTAGAGAAAAGGGCAGATGGTTGAGTAAAAGATGGTAGATGTGCCGAAGAGAACAAACAAGAATGGCCAGGAAGAGGATTTGAGAGTGCCTGGCAAGAACAGTTTCCACACAGGGCAGGGGGCAAAAGGCTGTGTTGGAGAGGGTATGGGTTGAAAAGAGAGGAGAAGAATTACCAATTCTTACTGTAAACAAGCTATTTGATGAATTTACAATGAAATACTGTAGGGAGTTAAGGCTGTACTTGGAGAGGAATGAGAGGTCAAAGGTGACATCTTCTAAGAATAAAACATCTAAAGCATATTGTACCATGAGGGGAAAGTCAAAATGGAGTGTGAAGGTAAGGAGAAGAGTAAAAGAGAGGTTGTCTGTGGGAACAAAGGATGTGAGGAGCTGCCATAGAACAGGGGCATGAGGATGGAATTTGGAGGAGACAGCAAAAGAGAAACATCAATGTCCATGACAGAAAAGAGTGCAACCTCTGTAAAAGGAGAAGGAAAATGGAAATGTATGCCAAGGTGAAGAAGGAAGGTCATGCCTTTTGTTGCCTATGATTTCTTGGAAGCAGAGCAAATTCTAGCAGAAACAGAAGTAAAGACTTGAAAAAGGGGAGATTTCAGAGATAAATTAAAAGTGGTGAAAAGTCACGTGGGACCGTGGGCCGGGGATTCAGTTAAGATAGAGCAAGGTCTCTAGGAAGGCATCTAAGAGGAAAGGATGAATATGCAGTGAAGCTTGACAAGAGACATTGAATATGGCTCAAGAAAAAGAATGGATAATGTGTTTGTTGGTGGTGAGCCAGGAAAAGAGAATGGATTAATGGAACTTGAACTGAGAAAGAAGAGCCAAAAGCACCAAAGTGGAGGAAAGTAGAACAAAACTTGTAGGGAAGAAGGCCTGCTGTTGGACCTTCAGTGGCAACTCAGCCATACAAAGTGAGAGCAACCATCTTGCTCAGTGTTAACTGATGAGAATGAAATGTGGGGTTTGATTCCTCAGGCTTTAAAATTAATTTGCTAGACCCTAGGGAAAGATGAAGAAAGCTCACTTGTCCACTTTTCTGGTGACGCAAACATCCCTACTGCAGGACACCTGCTACCTCAGTACCAGCCCAGACAAATCCCTTGTCAATTCAGCTGCCACACAGATGATAGTGCTAACCCCAGAGTACAACATAAACTGCACTCCTTGATTATTTCATTATAGTCTGTACTGCAAACTAGACAGTAAATATATGCATTTTTATTTCCTTTTTTTGGAATCATCGAAATATTGCTTATGGGTGGTTATAAAATGTAACATATAGATTAACGTATAGATTAGGACGTAAGATCAATCAGGATAGCAGTTTTGGACTTGTTCACAACTTCCTGGATATGCATAGTAGATTCAGCCTTAGCAACTATTTACATAGATCTTTTTTTTCCCATATTAATCCTTGCGTCTTATGGCTATCACAGTTTTAAACTATCTTTCAGGTAAATCCTGAAGAAATGCTATCCCCTTATGGGGGAGATTTTAATTTTTTTACTTAATAATTTATTTTTATTAATAATTTATTGTTTATCTATACTTAAAAGTACATTTGGAGTATGCTTTGCACCTGTTTTTTTGTAATGAGAACTAACCCACAGTCCATACAAATGATGGTACAATAGACTGTGAGAGTCTTCACATAACACCAAGTGAGGAAGAAACAATCAAGATTGATGCACCTACGGATGTAGTAGGCAGGTGTCAGTGGTTAATTTCAGTGATTAATTTTAGTGCACTAAAACTGAGTGGTGTCAGGAGTCCTATGGAGAATCAGGGTGAGCTCGTCTCACTAATTCTCCTAGGTAACTTTTCCAGTTTTCAGTGGGATGGTATTTATCTTTGTCCACTGCATCACTGTCATGTTTTATTCAAGCTGGATATTGTCATGTCCAAACAAGCAACAAAAGTTTAATTTTTGTGGAAGTAACTAAGAAATAAATAGTTTCTATTCGCAATTTTTTGGTCTGATGCTTTTAAGTAAATATGGCATCCTAACAGTCTTACATCCTAGTAGCCTTCCAGTCCTGCTGCTATGCTACTTACTGATTTAGTGACAGACAGTTAACAAGCAACAGTGACATGTTAATGGGTAACTATAAAGAAGGAACTAGATCTGTGCTAGAAAGAGATCCCAGTCAAAATCCTCTGAATTCAGGGGTGATCTGCTCAGCCAGGATGAAGTTGGGCCAGTCTTCTCAGTCATCATCCCAGCCATCCAAGCCATCCCAGCACTGTGCTTCATTCCTCCTGGGTAAGAGGGAAGAGCTGCAGAGCTTGTGTCTGAGAGAACGGTGGGTGCAAGACTGTGAGAGTAGGGCTGTAAGCAGGGAAACAGAAACTTTGAGAAAGTAAAATGGGCCATGGGGAAATGTGGGAAGGAAAGAAGAGTGATAGGAAAATCTGCAGGAAGCCAAGTTTAGCAGTTTTATCATATACGAAAAAGATTGTCATGTTATTTCTCCCCTCTTGCCTTGAAGAACTTTCTGAATACATCTTTTTTCACTCTAAGTACCTAGATCCCAGCTTGGCAAAGCACTTCAGCCCATGCTTGACTTAGCAAATGAGTTGTATGCAATTCTTAATTGACCTGAGGATCTAAATGGGTCTCGAGGTATGCTTAATATTAAACCTATGCCCATATGCTGTGCTGAGTTAAAAGCTAAACAATGTGAAGGGCTCTGCCATGCAGAACTGAGAAGAGTGAGAGTTAGCCATAGATAACAGAATATGAAATGTTAACTGTTTACACAGCCATTGCCTTTGAGACCATGCTCTGATACAGGCATTTCTTGTTACTGGTAGAAATAGTTAATAGAATCATGGAATCGTAGAAAGGTTTGGGTTGGAAGGGACCTTAAAGATCATCTAGTTCCAACTCCCCCCCTCTATGGGCAGCGCTGCCACCCACTAGGTCAGGTTGCTCAGTACTCCATTCAACCAGGCCTTGAACACTCCCAGGGATGGAGCATCGAGAACTTCTCTAGGCAACCTGTTCCAGTGCCTTGCCACCCTCTAAGTAAAGAAGTTCTTTCTCACATCTAATCTGAAATTCTTCTTGTTTAGTTTAAAACCATTCCCCCTTGTCCGATCACTATCTGCCCATGTAAAAAGCCACTGTACCTAATTTTTACAAATTGCCCTTTAAGTACTAGAAGGCCAAAATGAGGTCTCCCCTCATTTTGCAGGAGCAAATTGCAGGAGCACACAATACATGAACTTGCATTTTCTCATGAAAACATAGCTACTCCAAAGCGATTTAACAGTTGCTGCAGTTAACTACTGAGAGAAAATCTTGATATCACCTCTTTCAAAAATACACTTTTTATAATATTGTACTTATAGGAACCAGCAGTTTTCAAACAGTCAAGCACTTGGATTAATTGGTATGATAATCTTACAAAACACAACTGATGGAAATGCCCATTCAAACTGAAATATCAATAACCCTGAATCTATTGTTCTGCTCATTCCCAAGAAAAGATCTTTCCTTGAAGACCTCAGTGTTTGTCTTCAGAAGATGAAATTCACCTGTGAGAATGTGAAATGACCAAGACCCTCCATCTACTTCTGCCCTGACTTCTGCTTCAAAAGGAATAATGGCCTAAAATATACAAAAAAAGTTCTTATGTACTTTTAAATTTTACACCTGTGTGCACTGGAACATGCCATTTTCTAGACTTTTTTCTGAAACCCACAGGATCAACATATTTCTCTTGAGAAAAATGGCCTTTTTATACATTACTTGTATCTCCATGACAACAAGTGCTGGTGTGATCATACTGGAGAATGAAAGTCTTCTTTATGCATAGGTATCTAGGATGCTTATCAGCCTAGCAAAATTTCTCAGTTAGGACCTGAGGAAAATAACTTGTCTCATGAGAGATTGGTTCTGTCTTTATGGCATGTCTGCCCTTAGTCTACATCTTCAACAAAGTAAGATTACTCTGCATCTTCAATAACAAGTTTTCAGTAGCTCTGTAGTCAGCATTTTGAGAGTTTTGGTATTTGTTGAGCATTGCATTATACTTTGGCACTTGGATGACTATTACAGACAAATGATTTCCTGTCCAATACAGAATCACCTGTTCAAAAGTCGAGGCATTTAGAGGAACAAACAGCTACTTTATATATTATTTCTAAAATCTGAAGTGCTTATCTCTCTGAAATGAACATTTTGGTTTCATTAAAACAACTTAGAAAGTATATTCCATGGTGAATTAGATATAGCTATCAAGAGGAGTCCAGGCAGAAATGGTTTTAATCATTTTCATTCATTCCAGCCAGTGGGGCCAATTGTTATACATTTATGTGATTTTCAATTGTTACCTCTGACCAGGGGTCCTTCAGAAGCCATCATTATCCCACGTCAACTGCCCTCTTCATTTGCCTACTGACAACCAGTTTCCTTTCCTAAAATGGTTAGAAGCATCTGAACAGTTCTTTGGAATTTAGGACTTCTCTGTGCCCATCAAAACACAAGTGAGATAGGCAAGAAAACAGGGCACAGAAAAGCATCATTAACCTCAAAATATTGAAATAAATTCGAATTTCTAGTCTCATGAGACCACATTCAAGGTTGTGCCTGCTGATCTGTGCTGTAATGTAAAAATACAGTGACAACAGCAGAAATCTGCATACTGGAATTTGTAAGCATTTTCCAAAGCAACTAAAATATCCTATTGGTTGAATTATGTCTATCTGTAAACAGAAACATTTGACGTGACATATTTCAAAATTATTATGTTTTGTGTTTGTGTACATATCAGTGTCAATGGTCTAAATGATAATGAACATCTAAAATTAAAGGAGAAGATAGATGAATGCCTCACATGAAATGTACCGGTGTAGGACTAAAGAGTACTTTTTTCCCCCTAGATACTTGATCTCAGTGAATCAGACTGCAAATCTGCAAATCTTTAAAGAGAAAGAGGGCAACCACCCATACACTTCTATCACTTTAGTCCCTTCCTTACTTATAAAGACTCTTCCAGCTTTACAAGACTAGTCTCACATGGCCAAACACTGAGAACAAATGAACGCATTTTTCATAGCTACAGGTTGCTATCATAAAACACCCCAAAATGCCCCTGAATTGTCAAGACAGAGCATTTTCCCAATAATTTTGTGATTTTCATAATCTGCTATTATTTCTCTGTCTAATTTAACATCTCTGATGCTTTGGTGAAATCCTAACTTGCACAGATGAGTAAATGCACAAATATTATATTCTGGGTCATTCCCAAGTATGTGCAGTATTGAATAAAGACATGCTTCCTGCAAGGCTCAGAACAAATGAACATCCATGACCCATTTGCATACTCAACATTTCATTTCTTTCAGCTAAATGCCACTTCCTCAGTCCCAGCAGTTTTACTGCTGAATATCTAGCAGATACGAATTCCTTAGTGGGAGAAATTGTGTACCTTGATAAAGAACACTTGCAAATGAAATACCTTTGTTAAATTATAGCATCAGAATAACATATCTTTTAATACAGAAATTGCCTCAGAATATAGGATTGAAAACTATAGTAATTGTCACAAATCAAAGGGTATCTCAGTGTTATAAAAAGTCTCTTTCAATAAAGAATAAACATAAATCTATCCCCTTATATTCTCAGAGTATGATTCATCTCACTTTATTAGCTCTCGTAATGTAGACATTTAGTCTTATGTGGGCTATACCCGCAGTTGGTGGATTGAATGTAGAGTTTGCTAGAGGGTGACCTGATCCTTCCTCAGGTAGGTGTCTAGGGTAAACAGGATGAATTACTGGATGCTGTTTCTCTCTGCTGATTACTGATGGATGTTATAATATTAGCTTACACTAGACATCTTTTCAGTGGCTTAAGTTAGAAGCAAAGAATCCCACGCTACACATATTATGAATCTCAGACATTTCAATTATTTTCTCCAAGATGCTTCAAGAAGGTCAAGCTTTAAACTTCCACAAAGTAGTTACACTCCCTTGCTGGAGATTGAAACAAAATGTGTGTACTTGATGATGAAACCAAACATTGTCAACAGTTTTTGTAAACCTCTCATGAATCAGATGGGTCTTTAAAGAATACAGCTTAAGTGTTTCTGATTGGGGTGATATATAATCTACTTTGGTGCTTTGTGCTTATGTACTATGGGATTGATAGCATTGATATCACTACAGTAAAATAAATTATTCCTGTCTGTTACAGTGAACTGTTATCAGTTCCTTATAAATTCATCAAATTCTAGCAGTGGCCTGAAATCTTCAGGACAAAATTCTGGGATACAAATCATAGAAAACTGTTCAGCTGTTTCTAAAAGTGGAAGCTATTACATTAAGCAAACAATCACTAATATACGTCTGCTAGAAAACAAATACTTGAGGCCTACTCCTTTAGAACCTCCAATGTTGCCATGGCTTTAGAAGATGAAATGTTCCCAGCTCTGCTAGGGAGAGGATCTGAGCAGAGTTTGGGTGGTTGAAACCCACTTAGCCAAGGAGAGCATTGACAGATACTTATCCTAGCAAGAGAAGGAAACTGTAATCAGCAAATCGTGAAAATGGGCTAAAACTGAGAGGATATTGCCTAGACCTGACAAAGGGGTAGGGTTAAAATTGATGTTTGCGCAGACGATGGTGCTGGAGCAAGAAGCTCAGGAGAGGAAATTTTGTCCAGAGTGGGTTGAACAAAAACACAGTAAAGAAAAGACAGTAATTAAGATCAGGGAGCTAGAATTACCTATGGAAAGAGAATGGGATTGAAAAGGAGTGTTGGATTACAACTGTGATAGCCACATGATATGACCATGGCTCACAGAGCAACAAGATGAGGGCTGACAATTCAGAGAAAAGCAGCACAGTATCTGAAGAGAGACAGAGAAGGGACAAGCCTGTAATGAACACACCTTCCGAAACTCTGAGCCAAATCCTCTTTTTCTCTACCAGAAAAACCAACCACAGAAAAAAAGCTCTGAGTACTCTCACAGAGCAGAAATTCACTTTAAAGGTGGTGTACAACTCAGGGAGACCTGTCTTTCCTGCTGATCAAAGAGAAGGTTAAAAGAATCTGAAGACAGACAAGTTCAGATGCAACATTCAATATACATTTTTAATACTGAAAGTTAATATCCATTATAATTTATCAAGAGATATGGTATATTTTCTATCAGGGAAGAACTTTCAAATAGAAACATCAATATTTTTCAAGTTTTAAAAAGAAATGGTTGGAGAAATTCCTATGGCATATGTCATCTAATGAAGCATCTATCCTTCTCTTTTAACCTGTAAATGCCCTCTCCAGATCCCCATTCTTGTCCACATAGAAAAGAAAAAATTCCTGTCATTATTAGTTGGTTACTTAAAGTTTTCAATGGATCCTGATTGATTCTTGGGCTGTTTGTAAGGAAGAATTTTCAGAAAAGGGTGTACAACAATTTAATGAAATCACATCCACACAGGGAGTTGAAACATGGCTTCTCAGTCATTAGTCACAAACTCATTTTATTAACTGTCCAATCAAATTTTCTCATTGGTACTTCAAAGTAATTTAATTTTAGTTAGCAATATAGATACATATTATACATTTATGTTCCACAAAACATGGAAAAAGAAATTGCTTAGGCTGAGGAGACATGACCTGTTTTGATTAAAAAATTTGTACTTTTTATGTATTTCATATTGCTTTTTTTTTCCTGTGTTGTACTTTATATTGTTCTAGGATGCTTTTTTACACATGGAATAAAATTGTAGAATAAATAAACAAATTGTTCACAATGGTAAAACTAAAAAAGAAAATCCATATTTTACCTGTTATCTTCAGCTCCAAATACTAGAAAGTATTTTATCTAACCTAGCTGAAGTATGTATAAAGTATAAGGTATTATTTTTACGGGCTGAAGTGCATTCACATACATAAGTAGGTAAGAGTAGCACTTGGAGATTCTGATAAATCAAAGGAATTCTGTACACCTACGTTTAATTCATATAATATTCTAAAGGTCTCTAACAAAACTGCTTAAATCCATTCACAGATATTTTGTTAACACAGCATTTATATATAGAGACTACTGAAATACATTGATTAACTGATTTAAATTTCTCAGAGCAACTTTTATTTGTAGAATGAATCTAAGTTTTTCTCTACCAAAAAAAAAATAATAAAAAAAAACCAAAAA
>VWZT01012186.1:77101-168612 GCA_013397055.1 Pachycephala philippinensis
AAAAAAAAAAAAAAAAAAAAAAAAAAAAAAAAAACCAAAAAAAAAACCACCAAAAAACCAACAAACCTCTACTTGTTAAAGTTCCGAAGTACACAGAGAATGTAAGAATTAAATATCATCTCCAGATGATATGAAGCAAATTCTCTGGATGTTGTGAACAGCCCTGTTCCAATTATTGTAATAGAGAAGGCTTCTACATTTCTTTTAGAATCTAAATAGTCTGAGCTCACTTTCTGGAGTTACACCTCTCCACAAGGACTTCAGAGGGAAAGGAAGACATGTTTTACCAAATTTAGGTGTTTCAAGACGTTTCTAAAGCCTGAAGAATTCAATACTTTGCAGAAACACTTCTGGATCATCTATGCTAAAAGTTCATTCATACCAAGATTTCAGCCAGGTAAGAGATTTCTCTTACTCCCCTTTTATCCAGTTTCCTATGACTTATGTGAAGCAACAAGCTAAGTTCCTCCTTTTCTGACTGAAGCATATATTATAAGCTATACAACACCACTTTTTTTTAATAGGCTTTTCCTCTGGGTTCATCACAATTCCCACCAATGTCAGTAGGAATGATGTGAACATATGGTGAGAGAAGGCCTGAGAGAGGACAGGAATTCTCATGCCAAGTGAACAAAATTTTGCACCACATTTCAAGCGTTTTGTGGGTTGGGTGCTGCCAGAGATGCTGAATGAACAGCACTGTTTGCAGTATTTTGACATTGCATGCAGATAACCTGGAAACACAGGCAGCAGTTCAGCATTGATGAAGGGTGAAACCTTGGAGACTGAGCAAGTTTTCAGCAGAAGGATGAGATTTAGCTGAACTAATTTTCTCATCATCTGACAGGCTGCTTGAACACGATAACTTCATTTGTGCACAGGAATCAGAATGTCTCTCCCTTACCCTGTTAAGGTCTATTGGTACTAGTACGAGAAGAGTGACTTTTGTCAAAATAAGAGCTGTGAATTTCCAGACAGAAGGTTGCAGTTTGTGAAAGGTCCTGGAGGACCTCTTATTTCACTGCCTTCTATTCTTGAAAGAATTTTTTTTTTCTCATCTAGCAGTATGTTCCCCTTAAAATAGCCAGAATTCTTTGAAACCAGAAGTTGCTTGTTACAAGCCTTTAATCTCTTTGTTGGGCCATCGAGTGTCTGGGTTTTTTTTCAGACTGACTGAATGTTATCCAGGATATTTAAATTTGCAGGATTCAGTATATGCTCTGTAGTGCTCCAGCCTTTTAGTTTTTAAACACAGGAAGATTTCAGGAACACTGAATAACCAGCAAGGGATAGCTGGGATGCTTGCTGTCCCTACTATGGGCTCATTACTGAACTGAGGAAACCCAGACCTATCATTCTGGCAGAAAAACACTGAGATAAAAGGAAAAAAAAATTTACCATGGAGGAGGAGTGTAAGTGGTAAGTGAAGAACATATTTTAGAATTCAGACATTTATCTATAACTGTCAGGGTAGTCATGTCTACCTAAACCAAACTATCAAAGTCTTACCCACAACAGATTAAATTCTGAGATCTGAATACCATTCCCATGTGCAATAATCTGGGGTTTATCCTTAAGGTCAAAGTTATTTAAAAAGTTATTCGAAGAGGTGATTAATCTAAGTACTGATGTCACAGAGATAGTTAAGAAATGAATTTTCCAGTTGACAGTGCAAACCTCCACAAATTGAAATAAGTGCTATTTTCTTGAGGGATTGTAAAAGTAAGTCTCTATGCCAAATATTTGATATATTCTGCTCTCTTTTAAAATATATACTCTGCATAAAACACTCTCTGAAACGGGGCCTGCTTGTCCAGATGAATACATTATTCCACTGTGTGGAGAAAGGCTGATCTAGAGGCAAATTACTGAGTGTAATTTATTCCACATCCTTGCTGGAATAACTTGCGCTCCTGAGCCTCCTCAGATGTGTAGTCAATAGGGAACTCTCTGGCTACATGAGGTTTCTTAATACATCTTTCAGCTAAATCAGAGATTAAAATGCAAAATCCAGCACTCTGGGAGATCATCAGAATTTGTGATGCTCCCTGGAGAACTGGAGGTCTATAAACCAATGAATGGATTACAATGAGATGTAAATTCAGTATTTCCAACTCTGGGAGAAATGACGATACTCCAATATTTTTCAAGCTGTACCTATCTCCCTCAGTCAAACAGTAGAACCTCTCAGCATTTATTAAGTCTCTAATGTACCTTGGAAGAAAGTTTAAAAGCTGACTGTATTTAAAAATATAGCTTTGATATATTTTTTAACTGTCTTTGTATCAGGAACTGCCTCCCAGCTCCAGATATGCTGAGCTGAATGTCATTACTGAATGTCAGTAATGTGCTCAACAGTGGTGTGTGGTTTACTTTTGTCATCTGTTACAGTGAAGTAGTTTTTAAAGATTCATTCTAGACTCAATGAAATATCCTAAGTGAAACCCAACAGTAAGAAAGGGGATATTTGGTCCTTAATGGAGTCTGAAGTTGAAGACATCTACAGGTAGTTTGAACAACTAATTAAAGAGCTGCTGAGGTAAGCAACAGAAATTGTTCACTTATAGTCTAAGGTGAGGAAGGGGTACTCTATTCATTCAATACTTTTTAAAAGACCTGTAAATGTTGTGTAATTTGAGATCTGTTGTTGTCCTCCTGCTGGCTAAGGCTGAACAAACTAGGTCATATTAGAAGGGAGATCTTCTCAGCCCCAGGTAAACTGCTGCAGTGCAGCAGTTGATCTTTCTTCTCCTATTCCTCCCCTGCTTTTTTAGTACCAAAGCACTGTGATAGTTTCAGCTATCAGATTTGTACTTGTCAGATCAACTCTTTTACTTCAAACTTGTCTCATTCCTTCCAAAGATGTTGTTCAGCCTTTTTCTTCCTTATTTCCAGACTCAGCAGCAGCACAGAGGAGCCCCTCAGCTGCCCTTCATCACCATATGAAAGAGCACAGAAAGCGTGTGTCTACCTTACTGATAGGTGCCATGCACAGACAGAAGGACTGGGACTCAATTTGCTGCAGTGTGCCACAGTTCTTGGATTACAGAGCTGTATTGTGTCTCTGTTGGTGCTGAAGCTCACACTCGCTGCAAGGGCAGGCAAACATCATGCAAACATAAAGAGTTAACTGTTGTAGGACCTTAAGCCCACATTACAAAGAGAGTGCATATATTCCCTCATGAATAGCTTCATCTGTGGTTCCACCAGAAAATCAACCAATTCACACAAATTTACACATTTGCTACATGGCTGCAAACACAGGTGCTACATTTCAAAGACCACTAAGAAACTAGATTTCAGAAGATGTTTTATAACCAGGGAAGTGATCAACATCATGAAGTTTACAACTGACACAGGTATGTGATTAAAAGCTCAAAGACAAAATAATTTCACTTGTATGTTATGCCACTAATGGCACTAACTTACAGACCAAGCTTTTATCTCAGATACTCCAAAGATTCTCTAGTTGACTACAGTCTAGGATAGAGTCTTTTGCTGTTGAATTTCTTGGGGGCTTTTATTGATTTTGTTCCATTTTACTATTGGAGGCAGTCCATTGAATTCTGACCTGGGCTCTACAGTAACGTCTTTGGGCGCTGACACCAGGGTAAAGCAAGAGTTACAAGAAAACAGAATTTAAAAGACAATGTGTTCAATGCACTGATTCTCTATAGTTATATATTCACCCTGGAATCAGTGATCAACACAGAAGCTCTCAACACAAGCATAAAAATGTCAGAATCAGTTCCTTAATCTTGATGCAGTTTAAATATTACTTCTGGCTAAGTACTACATCTGAACCAAACACATGATTTGAGCTTACAGACACGAGTTTGTTCCTGAGCTGATTCGTGTCAGTTTTATACTCGTAAACATCTTTTGATTTCAGTGGCGTTAATTCATACTTTCAATAACTCAATGGTAACAGAATATGGAGTAGTCTTAGAGTGTCTGTTGAGAACAGGCAGTGAACTCCCTTGGTACATAAAGAAAAAATTCTATTTTCAGTATTAGAGACAAAAAATAAACCCAGTCAGGATACAGTAAACATCTTCACTGAAACTAATACAGAAAAGAAATACACAGCTCCTTGAATTAGAACACCTCCTTGACAGAGACAGTATTATAAAGTACATGAAGGCACTTATTCCATCGTTATTTCCACCTAAGATGGGATGTATAAGATAAACGTTGCATACAAGGGTCAAGACATTTAACTAATTTTAATAAGATCCCTTTATGTTAAATCAGAGAAGAGGGTGGATTGAAACAGGTGGTGCAAATGGTATATTTTTCGTATTTTCTCTCTCAAAAGTTTTCTGAGGTGAAGTGAAATAAAGAAATAAGAACTGGAAGGTTGATGGAAGGTTAAAATATTCACAAAATAACCTTGATTTATTCAAGCTTTTCGAAGTCCCAAGAAACACGTTTAATGGGAGCTGAAAGACTTGAAAAGAAACCTTATTGTGGTGCACAGCAAAGTAATGTGGAAAAAAAAAATCTCCATATTCCTTCTGCCTCTAGCTTAGCTCTCACTGTGGGGAATCTTGCTGTGAAAAGATTAATCACTGCTGCTTAATAGTATCTCTGCTGGTTGCTCCAGGATAGCAACTAGCTACATCATGCAGCAGATGCATTCTTCTTTTAGTGTAGCACCTAGAGTACCATGAACGTGCCAAAGGGTTTTTGAACTTACCATGATGGAAAACTGACCAGCAGGTATTGGAAGCATGTTACCTGGCTCTCCAGAGAGCACAGGTTCTAGAAGAAGATGAAATAATCTCTTTTGCCCCCTCCCTTTGCTTTTTTTTTTTTTTTATGGAGAAAGCAAAGGAATGGCCTCCTACAAATCTAGCTAGCTACCAGGCTACTTCCAGAGCAAAGTCTCTAAGATTTTCCATTTTTTTAAGCTAGTCCTTAGACTGCAACTTCATTAGGGACTTTGTCTTCTTGTCTTGATCCTCATTCTTTTTTCCCTTCCATTTGTAGCACTTGTTTTCCTTAGAAGCAGAATGGATATTTGTTTTGATGCAGTAATTTTTGGTTACATCCCATTCTTTATCAGTTCTGCTTAGCTCTCCTTCTTGCTAGCCCCAAAACATCCCTAGTTCCTTTTGGTCCTTATTGGCCTAAACTCTTCAGACTATTTTCTTTTCCCTCTTCTCCTCCATTTGCAGATCTATCAATTTTGTCATCATCATCATCTCTAGTTGTCCAATTTACGATGAAGAAGAGTCTAAAAAAGACTTAACAAATGAGGTCTTGTATAAGATAGCAAATAGGGAGATTGATACAGGGAAAAGTACTTGGCCAGAGACACATCCTTTCCAGGATGGCAAAATCAACCCTCTTTTGAGTTTCTTCCCCTACTGCATCAAAACTTCAACAGCTTTACCTGAATGCTCTTCAGAGACTGTGGTTCAAAGGTTCTGGCTTTAAAGGGATTGCTCTTTTTTTTCCATTGGCAAGAAAAAATGGACAGGTTTATCTAAGTTAAATGCTTTTCAAAGATATTTTCACAGGAGCTTTCATCTCCTTTTGTCTTTGTTTCTAATTTTCCCGAAAATAACTTCAGTGACACAAGAGCAGTCTTTTTGATCATTTCAGTGTTAGTGATGATGCAGCTTTGTGAACAGCAAGGAAAGTTGTCTGAAAAAGCCATCTTCTACCAGAAGCAGCATAGGAAACTGGATAGAGCAACTGGCAGTCTTTCCCTCACACAGTCACCTGTCAGAGATCCTTGTCCAGCAGGTAACTACAGGATTGATGAACTGCTACCTCTGGGGACTTCCACCATGGAAAGACTGACTGTTGCATAGGCAGTAGATGTACTTACAGTAAACCAGATGCTCAAATTCAGAGCAAAACTGAGCCTGAGGAAAGGCTGTTTGGTTTTGATAAGCAGAAAAGACGAGCTAGTATCTCCAGCTCCTTTTTTTCAACAAAATGTCATGAAAAGAAGATAGACCAGCATACTGCTTAGCAGCAGTAGTCAGCAGAGGTGAAATTAAGCTCCAGATTCTCTCAAACCAGAAAAGACTTAAATGTAGCTGTGTATATGTCATCTAGGTGTTTCAACTACTATTACATTCACTGTGGGTTCAGTAGAGTTTCCTAAAAATGAATGTGTGCTTCCACATGGGGCATCCCAGAGCACCCTGGTCACACTGCTGTGTCTAGGGGGTGTGGGTTTTCCCCTGATGCTCTCTGTCTGGGCTGTTCCCTACCAGTGGCACAAAGTGACCAGCACTTTGTGGTCAGGTGAGCATAAACAAAAGCATGATCCTTGCTCCAAAGAGCAGACAGTCAGAGCTCATGCAAGCCACAAAGAGAGAGATACACAGGGTATACAGAGGGTATGTGGAGAAAAAAGAGAATGCAAGAGAAGCCTTGATCTGACAATCATTCTCCAGAGATTATTTGTAGTCAGAGAGACCTTTAGGGAGGAATTTAAAGGAGACTGAACACTCAGTTTTTCAAGAGTGGGGGATCTTCTAAGCAGCAAGATGGAAAACCTGTGAAACTGTTAACCTGAGAATTTACCTCAGCATCTGGCATTCCATGTAAGGGATCTTCTTGGTGAAAAGAGGAAGCTTTAAAATTGATGTGACTGGCAAAATATTCCTATGGAACAAGCCAAATGTGGTCAAAATGCTAGGTAGGTATGCTATCTGCAGCAAATATATAAATAGAGAAACATTATGTTTGTCAAGAACAGAGATTAAAAAGTAGGAACAGTATAAAAATGAAGTGATAAAAGGCTTCTCTGTGTAAGTGGGCAGGAAAGGACTTATCTTCTGCTGTTTAAAAATAAAATCTCAAATATATTAGTTTAGATGACAGTACCTAGGCAGAGATCCAAGCTGAAGACTTGTTTATGGGCTTGAACAGTAAGTAGGATGATGGTGTTTTCCACAGCAATCAAGTGAGAAAGTAGCAGGGAAGGTGTGGGAGAAGAAAGATTAGAGAAAAATGCAAATAATCATTTTGCCTGTCTATTCAATTAACATCTAGGCCTACTTTGTAGCTTCCTGAAGCCTCAGTGAGGCATTTGGTAGGTGACAAACAGTCAAAATAAGCGACCCGCCAACATTTATTCAGGTAGAAATTTCAAATATTCTGGTATGTATTTCTCCACTATAAATAACTTTCTGCAAATTCAGTGTCCTAATTTTGTGTTCAAGGTAAAGAAAGGGAAAGAAAGAAATACTTCAACAAAAAGTTATACTTTTTGGTTTAATGTGTTGGTGTTTGGGAGATTAAAGTACTGTATTGAAACACAGGCAGAAATGCAAAACTACAGCCTCTTTTTTTAAAATCTCTTTTTTCAATCTTCAAATACATATGTATTTAGTTAATTCTTGCTCAGTTTTGGGGTTTTTTTAAATTTTATATTAGAATTAGATATTCATTTACATTGCTCCAAATTAGTTTTGTTACTCTAAAACCCCTGCACAGTACTTATCCTACCCTTAATAAAAAGATTTTGGAGATGGCAATTTTTTTTTGGTATTTAAGTAAATGACGTGAGGGTGACATGCTTGGTCTTTCTTGGATGTTCATAGGTTAGAGCAAAATTTGTGTCATTTTAATTTTGTTGCATTTAATAAACCATGAGCTCAGAGGAAGAGTTATTGTTTATGGCTTGTATATTTTAACCGTGTATATGCAAAATAGTGTTTCACTTTTCTGGTACATAGCTGCTTGATTAAAAGAAACAACTTACACTGGTGACTGTAGACACTTTACCTTGTAAATTGTGTTTTAGAATAACTGAAACAAACAACATGTTTACAGCTAAGAGATACTTATAAAAAAAACCTGAAACTTTGATCATGGGGGATTTTAATTTCACAGATACTTACTGGGATAACAAGTATGCAAAACCTGTAAGGTGGGAAGCATGTTTCCAGAGGCAATGCATAATTGCTTACTTACTGAAGTCAGTTTATTGACTGAACTTCATGATCAGAGGCTCTTGGCACCCAGAGCTAGAAAATCAGCCCATCTTGATAAATGGAGCAGGACTGATTTAGGGATCACAAATTCACAATACAGAAAAGAAAAGAAGATGAAGCAATAAAATTAGTTTTGGCTCAGCGGAAGTTTTGCAAAAGTTACAATACTATAAGGCGTGTTGATGGAGCTAACTGTATAAATTAGGCATGTTTTTCTGAAAGATAAACAGGTTTTCATTATATGCCACAATATAAATTTCTTACACTTTCAGTTCAAGTAGAAGGAATAGCTTGTGGTAACATAAACAACTGAATGATCTTGATAGAAATGATGCCAGATCTCATGACTGTGTAGGAAACCTGGTGCAGAAAAAAAATGGGAATTATTTAAGAAACAGTTGGACATACTGCAGTTACAATTCATTCAGGCTAAGTCTCAACAGGGGAAATGTAATTCAGACAATGTGCTTCAGCAGAGTGACAATAACAACATTTTTTACATGTCTGCTTTGGGAAGGGGGGGGATTTTTTTTATATTTTTTTTTAAATTGCAAAATCTAAGAGTTAATTAGAAGATCAAGAGGAGATATTGACTAGAAGGTTGCAGAGTAAATTCTAAGTATGAACAAAGGGCTTTCTTGTAGATGGTATATTTGCAACAGACAGCAAATAAAATGGAAATAGTCACTAAAAAGTTGTTTTGAGATTATTTGGCATAGGGAGTTAAGTGATTTATCAGAGAATAGTACATTCCTTCTACTGTCACACCCTTTCATAGACGGAATACAGAGAAGACTTGAGATTAACTTCTGGGTCTTGGTTTATTTATGCAAATTTGTCATTGATTTCAGTGTGGCTGCTTGTGTGTTTAAGCCAAGTGAGGGCTGGCCTTTAGGATTTGCCACAGTACCTATAATTGCCTGGATGGAGAAGTATAGGAAAGGAGCTTCATAGCAGCATAATCACTGCAGCTGGATGTGATAAGGGAGCAGGTCATGCTGCTGAGGAGAGTTGGAAGCTTCTTTAACTTTGTGGTAGAAGTTCATAGTTTTACTATGTGCTTCTGGAGAGCATGGATTTTGTCCACACATTTTCATTGTCATGGAAAAATTAAGACTTTTCATTTTTTATCTTAACATTTTCAAATACACCTGTATGTAGAAATCAGACTTTCGGGTCACACATGATTGCATGGAGTAAACTGTTTTTCAGGAGGCAGTCCTCTCTTTATATATTCACTCTTCAACTCTGATGGTTTTGGTTTCTATTTTAGTTACAGGTACAAGTGTTAGGAATGTGAGTCCCTTCATAGCCTGGCAATTTAGGAAGGTAAAAAAGTGCACTGGAAAAAGAAATTGTTTAGTTTTCCACTGAAAATTCCTTATAATTTCTTCTACTAGGATATGGTTACCCATAGACTATATTGAGCTTGGCCTGAAGCACTTAAGTCTGTGTAGGAACATAACAAGTCAATCCATACTCCTCTTATGCCACGTATATACAGACAAAAGACAGGACTTTTTTAGCATAAGAGAACCATCTTACATCTGCATTCTCAAGTGAGAGACAGGGACACAAGGAGGAATAACTAAAGCTATAGGTAAAGCACGGTGGCACATACAGGGAAAGAGAACACGAGAGCAGGTTGGATAAAGCAACACTTACAGCTCTGTATGACACTGGCTAGACTTTGTGCAGACAGGTAAACTGAATTTTGTTCCTCCATGTTTATAGAGCTCTGACTACTCATACTATAGTATGAGTCTAGAGGCACTTGCACGTAGCAGAACTTCTTCATGCCCAACAAATATGTGTAATGTCAGTCAGATACTGCCATATGTAAAGGCATAAAAATCATAAAATGATTTCCATTCTTAAGGACTATCTTTGGAAATTCATGTGTAATTAGTTGCTCTTTATTAATCTCTCTCTAATCTTTACTTATCTATCAGTGCTGCTAAATTAAAAAAAAGAAGAAAGACAGAAAAGCATTTCAACTGAAATACAGCAAATTTGATCACCTGGATTCATTAGGAATACTCACATATTCTGTGGCTGTGGTTATACAAGAGATCAAAGTCAGTCATCATCACTGTTCCTGCCACAACCTTAAAATCAGTATGGAGCATAGAGCACCATTAAGGGCAAATCTTCAAGCATTTACACCACTATTTTTATTTCAGAACTGAGACCCATCATTGACCTTTTCCTTTGTCTGATTTACCCAGCAGTAATTTTATCTGTTAGTACCAAGCTGATCATAAAATAGCATTAGTATATTCTGGGCCGAGAAAATACACCTCTCAGATCAGATATGGTGCTGCTTTCCCTGGTACTTAAAAACCCCAAACACAAAGAGAAACCCTTGCAGGAAGGCAAGGCATCAGTGGAGAATGTTATCCTGTTGATAAGAGTAATACTATTTATGCTGACAAATTTCTTATTTCTTCTGAAAACAAGACCTCACAAGGTCTGTTGTTGCTCCCATTTAATTTATCCAATGGGATCTATGGACAAATTTCTATTCCCCTCATGTGTTCAGTTTCACCTGTGGAAGGGTTACAGTGAAGGGATAAGGTATTGTGAGATGAGTCCACACAGTGAGCCTCAGCTATGAAAAGAACGGGGACCATGAAGCCCTTGAGCATTGGTTCTAAGAAGCAGCATGTATAAAGAGAAATTCTTAAATTGGGCAAAAAATATGCTGGTCTTCATCTTAGATGCAGATTAACCGTGATCCTTTTTTTCCTTCTGTATAAACTGAAGTTTTCTTCAAACGTGCAGTTTTGCATTTTATTTTAAAATACAACTTACATTTTAGTTTTGCCCTTGCACAGTTTAACCTTTAGGAAAAAGTCTCTTCTTCAACATGCCCATCATGGTCTAAGAGCTGTGAGAGTGCTCAATATAGAATCTCAAGACCAATGTATTTTATTTAGAAATTCAAAAGTAGCTCTGTTTTCCAGTTTTATCCTAGCTTCTCGGGGGGTAATATAGTGACAAATGTTTGTAACAATAGTAAAAAAATTTTTGTGAAAAACCTTTTTACTCCAATAACAGTTAGCAGAATAGAATAGATATTCACTACTTCACATAAAGCCGTCTCCTACGGTATTTTTTGTTTCTAACAAAGGATTAAGGTGTGTCCATGTGCATTCCATAAAATTTCTCTTAAGATAAGGTGTTAAGGGTAAAATGGCAACCATCTTGCTGGCTCAGCCTTCTGAAGGACCACCACTGGGCTTCAATAAATTGCTGTCTATCAAGAAAAAGGGATGTACTAAACCCTGACAAAGAGGGAGAAAGAAAATTATACATATACATAAGCAAATCTGACAATAGAGCAGAGCTATGTTACGAGCACAAGGCCAGCGAAACACAGTGATTTCATTCAGCTGGAAATCATGTCTGTTCCAATATGTGTTCACTGCAGCAAATGTGGCTTAGTAAAACTTTTATTCTGTAAGGAAACCTTCATAAATGCAGGCCTTCTGCATTTTACTTGAACTACCACATAAGCACATGTTGTTGAGACATAACTTTAAATAGCTTGTGAAGACATGCCTATGAATTCAAAATTACTATACTTGCAGAAAAAGCAACAATATCCGTCTGTAAATCCTTTAATCATAAGCATTAAAGAATAGTTCTTCAGAGAATCACAGGCTGCTGACTAAAGTTTACATTTTCTTGAGTTGCTTTTGGTGCTGCTAGCTATTTTTCTCATGCACATGATGATAATATGAAGTGACACTTGCACCTGTTGTCACCATCTTATGGTAATTAGCATAGTGCCCTAAGTAGTAGCAGGGCCATCACATCCAAACATAAGCCATTAACATATTGCAGCTGTCATCAGTAGGGAAAGCTAATGGAGTTAGTGGATTTGCACACTACTGCATACCTTGGCTCAGCTAGCATAACTCCCCATATTGGGGTCATTGGGGATAGGAAAAAGAAATGTGGGATGTAGCCAGTCAGGAGTGAAAGAATACATTTTACTGCAGGTTTACTTTCATGTATTATGCATGTCCTTCAAGGTCACTGCATGATCATTTATAAGATTTTAATGAGATATCAAAGTGGAATGGATGGAATGTAATTAATGTGATCATATAGAGAAGATACAGGTATAAAATAGCATGCATGAGGTAGTCAACAAAAAGTGAGAGCAGTGAAGAAAAAAGGACTCTTTGGCCAGATTTCAGCCTGTAAAACAATTTTTCTACCCTACTTTCAGACACTTAACATCCTGCCGAACAGTTTTCCCCAGCTAAGAGTGAAATAATGGAGGGAATTAGAGAAAATACATTCTGCTGCTGCTCTTTGAATATAGGCTACCTGCACTTTCCTTCTTTGAGGGAAAATGGGTGACTTGTAGCTAAAACTATGCTAGTCCTACAGGAACATGAATTTTGTGGGCATTATATATTCTATTCTATTCTATTCTATTCTATTCTATTCTATTCTATTCTATTCTATTCTATTCTATTCTATTCTATTCTATTCTATTCTATATTTTAATATTTTGATTTGTCTTGCTGACAGTCTCTGGACTAAACTGAAAATTCAAGATACAAAGGTGCATATTATTATTTACTGCTCTAGAGCTTTTTTTGTGTAGGTGACTGAGAAGGTACAGGGACTTAAAAAATCCTTCAGTAGGGAAAGCAGTAGGTAGAGTTGCTTAGATGTTTTTCCCAAGATTACTGGTTGTCCCCAGCCTGCTTCTGTTTCGTTCCCACCTTCTTCTTGCCAGACAATTGCTTTTGTATAAAACTCAACTCTATAGATACTCTTTCTTTCTTCTGTTTGTTTGGCTTTTTTCCCCTTTGGTTGTTGCTGTTGTTGTTTTTTGTTGTTTGGCTTGGGTTTTGTGGGGTTTTGTGGGGGGAGGGTTGGGTTTGGGGTTTTTTGGGGGGAAGGGGAAGAGGAATGCAAATCAGTTTGGTGCTGACTGTGATTGCTGCCCCCATCAGAGCCCAGTGCTCTGGCAGTCCTCACTGTGTGTACTGGGACAGTGCTGGTGCTCCTGCATGGGAGCTGACAAATCTGGGGAGCACAGGGCAGCAGGGACCATCTTGGCAGCATAAAAGGCAACCCAATCTAGGTAACTGAATTAGAGACTAACCCTGCCTCCCAAACTCATCCCACTTTGGCCTCTGGTAAACCACACAAACCAACATTTTCAGATGTGGGTGAGTAGTTACATACTTAAATATTTATGTGGAAGCAGACACCCATGCTGGAAAATACTTGCCTTCTCTTATACCATTAAGAATTCTACTCATCCTTCTTTGTTTTCTTACTCATCCTGCACATTGTCTTTTTCTAGAAGGTTCTTCTACTAATACAGTTTGGAAAACCCTGCTTTAAGCCTGAAGTGATTGCAGGGACTCTCTCAGGATTCACTCTGTCAGCAGGACATGGAGCCCTAAATATGACATTTGTTGTTGAATTCCTGACCCCAGACCCAGACCCTGAATGCTCCATTGGAAAATCAGAACATTCAATTTGTGTTACTAGTGTTTACAGTTGAAGCCATTTGAAAAGACAAATGTATGTAAAAGTCTTCACTGCACTTTAAATAGTCAGTGTAATATTCATTTTTGAACACAGCAGATATTTTCTTCCTGCTTAAATTTTTTTCATTCTCATCTATTTTAAAGTCCTTTTATAATTTTTAAAAATAATTTTTAATATTTCTTTATTCTCCAAAAATAAAGCTAATTCATTTCCCCCGTCCTCACAGAATAATTAAAAAACGAGAAAGAAATATTTTAACTTTAAAAAGCAAGGAGAATGTGAACTGAAGCAAATAAAAGGATTTTATAAAAACAAGGTTATTTCACAGATTTACCAATATGCAGGTATATTTGCTAAGTCCTTTTTAATAATTGCTTGACTGAACTTTCAAGTAGATATATATATGGCAGGTTAGTCATTAGTTAATGGGAGTGTGTGCTTTTTAAAACTGTTTTATTTGCAAGGCAAGCAGCTGTCCAATCTGACCTTCTAAGACATTTGTTCTGGGAAGAAGGGCTGCTGGATATAAGTGGTGAATGTCAAAAAGAACAGGAAGCAAAGAATAGGAGCTCCTGATAGGGATTCTGGGGAAAAATGATGCACAGAACAAAAGCTAAGTATTTATCTTTAATGCAGGTTCTTTGTTTTCTCATTTTCTGCCCCTCTTCCTTCTGCTTTCCTTTCTCACCCTTCTCTCAGCACCGTTACCTGTTCTTAACTTACATCTAATCTTCCTTTCTCTCTCCACCACTCAATATATTGTCACCGAAACATCTGTCCAGAGCCACAACTTGGCTAGAGGTAATGGAAGAGAAGAAAAAGTGGGTAGTAGCTCTCTCCTTGATGAAGGAACTGTTTGTATATGTGGAAGACCAGTTCAGCCCACGACAAAGTCCATTTAAAAATGCTTACAGAGCCTTGGAAAACTCATTTCACACAGGACAGACATATAATGCAATTCCCAAAGTAAAATGTGTTTTTCCAGCAGCCGTCGGTAGTTCCAGCAGCTCCCTAATCTGTGACTCCCTCCAGCGGTTGGTTTACCATAGTTTACAAAACCAGGTTTACAAAACAAGGGTTTTTTTCAGGAAACTGGCTATGGCAGAGGCTAGGCAAACAATGCTGCCAGGAAAATGCCAAACGGAGGCAGGAGACAAATAAAAGAAAAACCCTTCATTTTTAATATCCGTGGTAACAGAGGACCAGAAAAGAGCGCCTCTCTCGTGATGCTCCACTGAACAAAAACCCTCAGTCAGGTACTGGGAAACAGGCCAGCGTGACATCCTTCTGCTGCTGCCAAAATCTCTTGATGTTGCCCTGCATGAGGACAAGCCCCGTGTCCTAATTTTGAAGTTACCTTGCTTTTTTCTACAGGATTTCATGTTATTCACCTGAAAAGTCTGACTGGTGAAAAATGATGCAGAAAGATGAGAAGGGTAATTTTCAAAGTGGACACATGGCAAAAATTGAAGACATGACAAAAACCTTCCAGCTTCTATACAAACAAATAAGATTTTAAAGAGATAGTCTTTTTCAGAGAGTCGATATAATATTGGGCCTAGAAATATCAAACAATTTAAAATTAATGAATTTTACCATCTTCCTATTTATAAAAGGTTAAGTTACCCTAAGCCATGAAAGAAAAACACCCTCTGAAGACCTGGGAAGGCAGTAAACACCGGTGGCAAACGACAGGAATTGATCCTGCTTTTCTGTGCCTGTCATGTCTCTAAATTTTATTTCCACCATTTCTAGAGTACTGTGATAAGAGGCACAGGGATAGGAAGAAAGGATTGAGCTGAGGCAAGACTATGGCCTGAGGGCGATGGTACCTGGGTCTCTGACATTTTCTCAATTAGTAGGTCTCCCTGCCTGACTGTGAGATGTGCATCTAACTGGGGACTTAGACTGTTGCAAGGTATTGATTAGCCATAATGTGAAGTCAAATCTGAATAAAAAAAGCATTGTGATCAAAAGCCTTTCATTGGAGACAGCATGCCCTCCAAGTCAAGGGTCTGCAGAATCTGATGAGCTCTGTTTCCTTTTTGTCTGAGAGAGATTTCCACGGTTTACTCATAAAGGCTCTCTTGATAGGAATGTCCAGTGGGCCCTCTGTCAGAAAACCTGATGTCTCAGATTTGACAGGTGCTTGTTAGTTTTTCATCCCAGATCACTCAACATGCACACAAAACTAGAAGAGACGAAGGCTAATAATGCTACATTTCAAGTTGACTGCCTTGTCATTTTTGCTGGAAAATTCACTGATTCAATTGCTAACATTAAATTGTCTGCATTAAAGGAAAACAAAGCATAGCCAGCCATGAAATGCATTGGTTTTCCAACTGCTAGGACTTACACAGCTCAATACAATTCATTGCATTGCCTTTTTTGATAGGAACAGTTTATACAGATCACATGCAAAACAAAATAAATGCCTGTTCTATGAAAAAAAACCAAGACAGCAGCAAAAAACCCTGAAGCAAGAAAACTGAGAGAAATATTTTAATGTGCCTTTTCTTGGAAATTAGCTTTCTTCTCACTAAAAATGTTTTCAAATGAGAAAATGATCTTCCATACCTTTAGTTACGTGAACAATGCACTTTCAAACACTTCTATTCCACTGGGATGTCATATGAATCTGGATTTCTCCTCCATCTTATTTCCAGCCCTTGTGAGTTGGGGTTGGGGTTGGCTTCTCTCAAAGCTCAGGAGAGGATGGAGGCTTATTTTCATGGACTACTCGCATGAAGAATTTACAAGCCATGAGTTTAGGCTAACAGAAATGATGCATTTTGGTAATAATATCTCTCAGCATTGTTATAATAAAGCCCACACTTTTGTCTCTTCTTCTGTAGTTTGCAATCTAAAACCCAGGGCACAGCAGGAGCTGTGTGGTGATGGTGGACTGTAGGACTCTCTCAAGGTAACAAGGGATATCGATATCAGTGTATGAGGACATTGGAAATGGAACAAAGAAAAGGTGAGTTCTTCACTGAATAAAATGTCACATTGCCCATTCTTTGAGATATCTCTGAGTCAATTAGTGAAATAAGTTCTTACACTGGGATCTTATAAATGTTACTTTATACTCGAACAGCCTTCTCTTGTACTTGCAATATTCCAAGGAACTACTTGTCCAATATATCAGGAAAAAAGCAACCCAGAGCAAAAAACCCCTATCCTCCTTTCCCACCTCCCCTCCCAGCACTGATGGTACCTTCCTCAGGTCTCATGCAGGCTGGGATTAAGACTCTGCCCCTTTCTGTACACAGAAAGAAAGAGAGAGAGAGAGGGAGATGATTTATGGTATTCAGATGCAAAAGGGCAGCAACACGATTGCAATGGTGTCAGGGTGAAAACCTGGGAGGTATTCAAGCCAAGGCCCTGGTACAAGATGATTTGCACCACTGCCTTCAAGATGAGCCATTTGGGTTACAACAACCCCATGCAGCACTGCAGGCTTGGGGCAAAGTGGCTGAAAATCTGCCTGGTGGAAAAGGACCTGGGGGTGCTGGTCAACAGCAGCTGAACATGAGCCAGCTGTGCCCAGATGGCCAAGAAGGCCAATGGCATCCTGGCCTGTATCAGCAACAGTGTGGCCAGCAGCACCAGGGCAGGGATTGTCCCCCTGTACTCGGCACTGGGGAGGCTGCACCTTGAATCCTGTGTTCAGTTCTGGGCCCCTCACTGCAGGAAGGACATTGAGGGACTGGAGAGTGTCCAGAGAAGAGAAATGGAACTGGTGAAGGGTGTGGAGCACAAGCCTGATGAGGAGCAGCTGAGGGAGCTGGGGGTATTCTCTGTGAAAGGAGTCTCAGGGAAGACCTTGTCACTGTCTACAGCTACCTGAAAGGAGATTGTATCCAGGTGGGGGTCGGTCTTTTCTCCCAGGTAACAAGTGCCAGGATGAGATAAAATGGCTTCAAGTTGCCCCATGGGAGGTTTAATTTGGAGATTAGTTAAAATTTCTTCATGGAAAGGCTTATCAAGCACTGGAACAGGCTACCTAGGGAAGTGATGGAATCATCATCCCTGGTGTGATCAAAAGGTGTGTGGATGTGGTACTTAGGGGCATGGTTTAGTGGTGAACACAGCAATGCCAGGTTAGCAGTTGGATTTGAGGATCTTAGATCTTCCAACTTAAATGATTGTATGATTCCATGAAATGCCTCTCCTTTCCCTCAGCAGTGTTTTCCATCACAGGAAGACTAAACCTGGGTTAGGTCTTTTCCATCTGTATTCCAACAAAAGGCAAAAGCGTGAGTGACTTCTCCAGGCCTTCAGCCCCCATTGCTCACAGCACTCTACTTCCAGCCCTTCCCAGCACAGCTCAAGGTTGTGAAAGCATAATGGATCCCAAAATATTTCTTGCTGCAAAGTATTCGTTGTGGTAAATGTCGGCTATAGCAATAAGGCACCAAAGGCTGTGCATTAGCAAGCTATTAGAGCGTGCTGAGAGTGCTCTGGTTGCTTTCTAATGCACACTGCAATGGCCATTATGGAGTATGACTCATTATTTTTACATTTATTTCACATTTTTAAAAATCGTTTTCAAAACACTTTTGCACAATTTCAGGAGATGTGTTTTTTTCACAAGGAAAAAACAGTCCTTACGAACACAGTGTGAAGAGAAAATCGTAGGAAGAGATAGTCTTTACTGCTTCTGAGTAAACCTGAAAAATAACTGATTCTTTCTTGCCCCACTCCCTTTTAGTGTGGTTTTCTGACTAGCATAGATCAATCTCTCTCCTCACAGAGTCATCCTTCTGCCTTTTCAGGTTCAGTTTATTACTTTGCAGCCATTTTATTTGATTAAAAATAGCACTTTGGCAGGCACATGACATTAGGTTCCTGTGTTTCACACCAGAAAATTCCAAAATGTCCTTAAAAGTAATATGTTGATCCTGGAAAGCAGTGTATGCCTTCAGAGGTGGAAGACATCACATGGTCTTTCCTTGAGCCTCTCATTTCTGCTTCTATCCCATAACTGTCTTTGTTTATCTCCCACCCCCATAAAAACCTGAAAGTTTTGGCCATCTGCCTTTTCCTTTTTGGGCATTAAATTCAACTGTGTGACAGCCATGCACAAAAGGTAGTATAGGTGTAGGCAGCTTGCAACCACAACTGTTAAGCCCACTAAGAAAAAATAAGGTTATGATCAATTAGGTTAGGATTAATTCTGCCTAATTTTAAACACCTAACTGAGGTGTTTAAATTAGGGCTATAATTGCTCTTGGCTGCCTTAGTAATAAAGTGAAGGTTAGGTGCCTCCCAAATGTGTTTCATCCCACATAAGGGCTAAACCATCTTCTTTTACTGACAAGACTTTACATGACAGCGTTTCTAATTTTATCAGCTAAGTGATACGAGTAATCTGACTTGGGATGAACCTGGGCCCTTTTCTTTTCCCAAGCTCTGCTACACTATTTAATGGTTTGGTGTCTACAGTGTGAATATATATTCTTAAAACATCAGCTGTCTTCATAATACTGCAATGTCAAAATAATGGTGTATTTTACTGTTGATATCTGAATAAGATTCTATGGGGTCCTTTGTGAAAATGCCCTGGAGAAAGGATGTTTAAAGAATAGATTGGAAAAAATATAGAAACTTACAAGGTGTTTGGCAGGGGAGCATGTAAAGATCACAATTCTTTGCAAAACAATTGCGCTTGAGAGTGGGAGAAGGTAGTACTGAAGTGCTGAAGCCAATTTTTGAAATATAGGATAGTTTAAATATATATGGAATCAGACACTCTGCTACTGAACAAAACTGACACTGAAGGAATATTCAATGTTATGTTACAGCCTCTGAAAACATAGCAAATGTCAGAAATTCCTCTTTTAAAGAGTCCTCACTCTTGTTCAATAACTTCAACTGTCAGAGAGTGGAGCTGTATCAAAAAGGGTTTCACAGAATCAAAAGGTTTGTTTCTTAGCAACTCTGTCAACAAATTTAAATTGCTGCATATCATGGCTGTTCCGTAATCATTTGCATGCAAGATTTGTAAACACAGATTTTTATTGTGCATCCTGTTGTCATGGCTGGTAGGGAGGCAAAAGGGGACAAATTCTCCAAAGCAGGGACAATGCCAGTACCAAATCCGAACATGCAAGACTAAGTAAAAGGTTCTGTGCAGCTTACTTGATCAGAATCTTTTCTAGTTCACTTTGCTCATGAAGTACAAACTGCAGAGGCAGCAAACCAAGTCATAGACGTAGTATTACAGTAGTCACAATGTCAAAAGACTAAATATTCCTTTTGTGATAAAAAATACTGAGGATGATGTTTTGGACCTTGTTTATACAGTAATCCAGAGGCCCAGCAGCACTGCACACAGACAAGTGTACTAACTAGCTTTAAATAAATTTGTTTAATGCTTTTTTATACCAATAATATTATAGCTCAGGTGATATGTGACTTGATTGCTGGGCATTCACCTGGGATCAGGTTGGAAGAAGGCTTTTGCAGTCTGAACTCCAGGCTGTGCTAGTGCAGCTGCTGTTCTAGGGGCTTCAAAGCTTTTCAGATACAAATCAAGGAACTCCAGTCATGCCTACCTCTGGAATGTGAGGCTGACGTACCTTTGACCCTTTTTGGCTTTTGCTAATGTCACTAAAGATTGTGGTTAGGAAGCAACAAATATAGTCCATTTTCATTTTTATGCTATTTCAGTTTTATTTATTATTTGCTGAGTGCCTATAATGTGCATGCTACTAGAGAACACACTTTATTTAATATAATGCATTTTAGATCCACTTTATATAACAGGCTAAGCATGTATAATATATGTAAGCCTATAAGTCTGTATATGCTCAGTATGATGTAAGAGAATAAGAGAGTATTCACACTCCATACGTTTATGTTTTCAAATTTAATGAATTAATCTTATCCCACACATCTAATGGCTCATATACAAAATCTCAGCTCATTTCACATAATACCTCTGTTATAGGCATAGAGTTATTTATTTGTATTATAGTAATCCCAGAGGCTCCAGCTCAAAAGAAAAAAAAAAAAAAGCACTATGAAAAATTGGAGCAAGAGACAACCTTAAAGAATTTGCAGTTTATAAAAGTAAGAAATAAGAGACAGGGAACATAGGCACAAACTGGCAGAATGACATTCCCAAATTCATTATCCAGGCATGTGATGGAGACCAGAGAGTGTGTTGATTCCTTATCTTTGACCAGTGGGCTAGGAAGCCCAATTTGCAGTCACTTGGAGTGGTCTGACCTATCTCCCTAATTCATGTAGCCATGTCCTGAGCCAAGCTTCCATTTTACTGGAGACCCTGAAATTCCCCTTGCTGCACCTTTGTATGTCCAAAATGTCTATTACATGACAAGATTGCTGGGTCGTGGCCTAGGACATGCCTACCTGCCACATGATTGACAGGGAGATGTGTGTTTTGGGCACCTCTCAGTAGTACTTGCAGCTCCTGGATGTGGAGTCAGGAGTGTGAGGACCCAAAGATTTCCAGAACAATCTATGAAACTTTGTCCAGCCCATATATTACATCATGTTTTCTCTATATTTGGCTCTATCTTTGATATAGCTTTACTCCTTCCTTGTTCTCCCTTACCCCTAGTTTAGGATCCCCAAACTCACTGACTGTGAAATGAATAACTTACGGTAGCATCAAAACAGGCCAAACCCCAAAGCTAAATAAAAACCAGAACTATTTCATGAAACAAACCTTAGTGAGGAAAGTCTGAAATTCTCAAGAAGCCTCAAAATCAGATATACATCAATCTGCAAATTTACATTCTCCATGGGTGTCACAACTAAGAACCACCAGATGTGATAGTCCAGAAAGAGATAGTAGTGCCTGTTTTTCAGCCTGACCCTAGATGATTTCATCTGATAGGAAAACTTTTCCCCTGCACCTTTCTAAAGGAGAAGAAGAAATACAACAAAGCCCAGTGCATACTATTGATCAGGTGAGAGACTACAGGAAAATCTAAAAACAGAGCTCTAGAACAGATGACAAAATCCATTTTTCTGGAGAATACAATGAAAGTCTAGTTCTACTAACCAGAATAAAAAACGAACAAATTTAACTCAAATACACTAGTCAAAACAAAAAGATGGTCCTTCCAAGCAGTTGTTAGTTAGAGATGATGGGAGGAGGTTAATATTTAATAGAGCTGAGCAGTACCACAATTCAGTGCAGTTATTTTTTAACACTAGCGTCTAACTTTGGCTCAGGTCACAAATGACAACACTTTTGCTGCATTCCTGTCTAATTCCCAGGAGGACCTATTCAGTTTGGAACAGCAGACAGTCCCTTCTCAGAATATGACTAAGTCAAGATTCTAGCTCTGCTAGGGACTGACTCATTGAGAAGGGATAAAAGCTGTCAAAACTCAGCATCTGTCAGGATCAGTCCAGAAATTACAAGAAAAGCTGGGCTTAAATGACAGATAAGTGGAGGACTCTACCAGAAATTTTGCACAAAACAGTCTTATTTTGGGTCCTTGTAGAAAGTGTTATAAGTGTTAAATTCTTGTCTTCAGGAGTACTCAAACAACTGCAGTTTTTTCAAATCTTAAATAAAGTTCAGAGTCAAGTGCCCAGTCACAGATGTGACCACTCTTCAGAATAAAAGTGCATCAGATGTTGTAATGAATTTCATGCCACTTACTGTCCTTGTGGTAATCTACTGAAAATGACTTAACCTTATTCTTTGCCTTATGGCTTAACAGCCTAGAAAACAACAAAGCAACTGTTATTGTTGATTGCTATCTAATTATTATGTGGGGAATTTGTTAAGATGCACTTCAGGGAATGGTTATGACATTATTCCCATGGCAGCCGCACGATTGTAAATCAAGAAAGAAATAGATGTCAAAGTGAGAGGACAAACACACTACGTGATGCAGCTCTGGGTGTAGACGTAGGACTGTCTGTGCTGCTTCTCAGAAGCATCTCCAGATTTCCAGGAAGGAACAGGTGTCACATCAACATAGACAAACATGTCTTCTTCCACCAGAGTAGCAATGTTGATTGATTTTCTGATGATGCTTATTGATTTTCTGATGATGCTTGTGAACCTCAACGTTAAAACAGGAGAATACAAACAATTGCCCATCTTCTGGGTATGATGAATAACAGAGCTTCAAAACTTTGGGAGGACACTATCAAAGGCTCTTCGTGAGAAGGAACTAAACTCTGGCTATTACAGGGCTGACATTAACAGATGCGGGTAAGGTCTTACAAAAAAAGTCATCCGAATAGTGTTTGATAAACCACTTTTTTCTAGAATCAGTTATTCTCTTTAATACTACTGCTTTCTTTAGTGACAAATTCAGTCTTCTGCTGCATTCAAATTTTGGTGCAAGCCTTACAGCCATAAAAGGCTGACATCTCTTAAACTGTTCTTTGACTTTGTTGTCTGTCCTCAGACTGGACCCAGCCAAGGTGTGGAAGTGTCATATCCACAAAGCTCCAAGCTGCACTCCCATTCTCAGAAGCATTGTATTTCCCCAAAACTGATCTTCACAGAACTGTTGGTTCATAATCTGTACCACTCTTCATTCTTTTCATAAACATGTGGATTCATATGCAAGAAGTCGTCATTATGATTATCCCATCCAATCCTGTGTTTAGCATGGACAATAAGTTTCTTTTAAAATGTTCCACTTTGCAATAGAGAAAAACCTCAAGGGAAAAGGAAAACAAAAACAACATTAATTAAAAACTGCTAGCAATTAAAAAAAATGTTACCACCAGGCTCCAGAAATGGTCCAGTGGTTAATTTGCTCGGTATTAAAGATCTTTGTATTCTATATATGATTTTTCCCCCACAGGATTTTTATTCCTTCGTTAAAGGTCAGAAGAACCTTCATTATCGAAGTTCTGCTTTCCATATAGGTTCTTATTGGCTGAGATCATGGTAGATCAGGCATTTTTTTAAATGGCTTTAGCTCCATAATTCTTTCATTATAGCAGCTTCTTTACAGAATTCTTGATGCTCTTTGCTAAACCTCCTTAATTTTCCTAAAATCGCTTTTGAGATATTTATGTAAACAGAATTTCAATAGCAATAAAAATGCTTCCAAGCAAGTGCAAGCAAAAGTGGTTTAATCTCTCCAACTGCTACTTGAGATAGATCTCTTAATACAAACAACAACAGTTGTCCTTTTGGTGAACAGCAGCGGTGAACACTGATTCCCTTCCTTTGATATCTCACCCTTCTTCCAGAGTTACAGCTTCAAAGGATTTTCCTGTCTTATGATATGACCTGCAGTCTATGTTTTAAAACACAGTATATGCAGCTGTAGCTGTAATACTTATTCCTGTTTGCATGAGTGCTTATTATTTGTAGTTCCACAGGTCTTTGGTTATCTTTGGAACTGCTGCTTCTGCACCCAGCGTGTTTCGTGTGCGCTTGTGATAGCGTGTGCCCGTGCAATCTGCTCACTGACTCTCCTCTAAGGTTCTTACCAAGTGCAAAACACTATGTCCAGGTAGGCACTACCTCATAAACTTCAGGAATTTGTTCCTTCTTTGCATCATTCTTCTTTTTAAAAATTTCTTTTGTTTGGTTGAAGAAACCTTTGCAGCCCCACTTCTAAGGAAGGCTTTGATCAACAGAAATAGGATGACTTCCCTTGTCACAGGCAGCACAAAAGTCACCTTTTCCTCCCAGAAATGCAGTATGCATATGCCAGAATAAATTCAGGAGTTTTTTTTCTTGTACCCTGTGAATGAAGACTTTGTTTGATGAACACACAGTCTTTCCAACCAGGACAAATATTTTCTTTAAATTCAAACGGGGGTCTTGTTTAGCCTTCAGTCTGGCTTGGGTTCCCACATAATTATTTGTCAAAAGCCAAAAATTCTTATTTTCCTTTTGTTTTAAACAAGATTTTTTTTTTTCCATTTGAACTGCATTCTTTTGTTTCATCCTAAGAAATAACAGCAAATTAGACTGCCTTTTTTTTTTTTTTTTTAATGGGTGCAGACTGTGATCAAAATGCTAAAAATGGCTTTGGGTCTGGAAATAGGGCTATGAATCATAAAGATTCTGTTTCTGGTTCATTTTCGTTGCAACATACTTTTCTTTCTGGAGTTATTGTCTGTCTTATTCATGTGAAAACCAGATGTGTGGATCCTGATGTCTTACACTTGAATCATCTGTATTTGCGATTGCAAGTGTCACAGAAACACCTTCTCCTGTTGAAGGCTTCTTATTTCAAGCTTTCTTGATTTCCCCACTCAAGACAGAGGAATGCTATACCATCTGCAAGCCTTGGGCACTTTGCCAGTAAAACTGCTGTCTGAAATAATTTCCAGCTTCACATTGAATTTTTCATGGAAATAGGAGCTCTGCTTAGGTGCCTTCTAATACACAGTATTAAAAGGCTATAACCAAATGCTGGAATTTAAGCCATGCACAGGAAGCTATAGTTCTGAACATGGAGCTTGTTTTGTTAGCCATCACACATGAGATGCTCAAGAGTATTGCTGGTTTATGCCATCTATTTCTACTGGGTACTTGGAGTGAAGCACATCTGTGTGATGGACCCTGGGGACATCAAACTCTCGTTTGCTTTGGGCTGTTGGTAGACTGAGCTCTTAAATGGCTTTTCTTACACCATTTTGCAATTTACAATGGTGTTAGAGGAATTTAAATGCTGCCCGCTTAATGCTTCTGTCTTTATTTTTCGCCTCAGACCGTAAACACCCATTTACCTTGACAAATAATGGTAAATATTTTGCTGAAATAAAGTTTTGATCAAGTGACAGGACTGTAGGTCAGAAAATACTTAAGTCTTTACCCCCAACTCTGTCCTCCCTCCTCACTGGGCTGCTGATGAGATTCAGGAGCCAATGTGATTGAAATCCACTACACTGACTGTAATATGCATCTCTCAAGGACCAAGCATGGCAGCAAGATCACAAAAATAATAATAAATTAATATGTGGGGATAAGTGCTCTTTACTTTTATTTCTGTTATTGTGACCTATGAACTTTCTGCTTCTTCTGTCATTGCCATCAATCTTGCAATATGCTTCCAGATCTCGACCAGCAGGATGTTTCACACGGCAGAGCACTTCCCATTTTCAAACACACTAAATCCACTCATTATTACTAAATAAATCAGCAAATTAAATGCATCAGATGAAGTACTAAGTTAGACAGATTCTCCTATGGCTATCTGCCTTGGTGGAGCTGACATAAACTCTGTATTGACTTTATTAATGAATCCACCTCCAGCCACCAATTTTTATGCAAACTGTCACGGGAACTCTGGCATTAACCGCATTTTCCTGCACTTCATACAGTTATGGTCTACAGCTGCTACAGTACTTGCAGGAAAAATATTTTGTGGGAGCATCTGCCACCCAGGCTTTGGTGCCTGAGCTGCAAGCCTCTGCCCCTTCCATGCAGCTCTAAAAAAGCCTCTCTTTGCCAAAACTCAGTTGTAAATGTAAGGTCTACTAAAGAAACACAGCAATAAAACAGGCGACTTGTCCAATAGCTTCATCAGAAGCTGTTTCACCCATGCAGCTTATCACAGGTTGGTACCGGATGCTCCTTGGATAATGGGACATTTACCTGGTCTTGTGGAAGGTGCCTCTGCCCATGGCAGGGGTGTTAGAACAGATGATCTTTAAGATCCCTTCCAACCCAAACAATTCTATGATTTTAGGGCTGTAGGGAAATGTGTTACCAGCCCCTTTGCCCTGTGTGATAGAGCTTATCTGCTGGGACCATTTTAGCTCCTGCTGCCCCTATATGGCCTGACAGTGCTCTTGCCTTCCCTTGCGTGGGAAAGGTTTTTCTGCAGCTTGATACAAGACCTCAGACAAACAGAAAAGGAAATATACCACAGATATGCAAGGGGGATCCCACCCAAAGCTAGTTTGCAACTTTGGTTCTGAGGGTAATTTACAAATTGGACTAAAGTACCAACTGGACATATTTATCTTATAATTTTTCTGACTGGCTTGTTTGTTTCACTTTATCCAGCAAGATTACTTCTTAGTTTATTTAGATTTTTTTTTTTAAACAGATTCTGCAGAGTGATCTGATGAAACCTAAGTAATTATTGTTTTCTTTAATTCAAGTACGTGTAATAATTAAAATAAAAAATAATTAGTATATTCTCTCTGAATGAGAAAAATAAATGTGTATAAACCAGATGAGGAATGCCTGATGAATTATCTTTACTGCTACATCACTGATGAAGATAAGCATACCACTGCTGTTTATCTGAAGTCTTTTAAGCCTTTCATCTAGTGATAAAACACTGAGAGGTCTGTTTGTTATGAGGAATATCAAACATACATTTCTGATAATATCTGGAACCACTGGTAATAGCTGTTGTCCACAGTAGATATTGAACACAGTCATTTAACCCCCCCAAACCTCTCTTAATAGATGCTGTTAGTGTGGGCTCTCATAGCCCTGCAGTAATCATATTCGTTGTAATTGACCCACTCTCTTAGCTACAGCAAAAGAAAAAAATCCTCAGAGTTACCTTAGCTGTCACTTAAATTTACACACTAAACACTGTGAAATAATGTTTTTTTCCAGACATATGGTGTTACAAAAAGGAAAGAAACATGAGAATCTCTAATATTCAAGAGTCTACTGCCCATTTTCTTAATCTTCCTGAATGAATGTTTGAGCTTATTATACTAATAGAAGCCTGCCAAGTCTTTGGATTTATTGCTCTAAATCAGTGGAGTCATTGTCATTATTAGACCAGTTGCTAGTCAATACTTAAAAGCATTCATTAGCTGCAAATGACAGAAATGGTAGTACACTATAGATTTTTTTTATTGTTGTCCAGAATGCATGCTTCCTATTGAAGGGAATAATGAGAGAAGGATTAAGTGAGAGGTCAGTAAGGATTTTACTGATAACAGGAACAATGTGGTAGGAATCCCTATGCTATTCCAGAGCCTTTTCTCATTTTCCTCATTTTTTGCTATGCATGCAAATTTGAAGACAATAGCAGTATTAGTAGTTTCTGTGGGTAACTGGTGCATCTGCCTTTAACAAGAGCCAGCATGTTGTAATTTGAAATGAATTGATTTTGGTGAAAAATGTGAGTAGTAATTGCTTTTCTGCTCTTGGACAGCCTGTTTTATTTGTAGTACAAGACCCACGAGCTACTTCTTGGTTCTGACATTGCTCAGGCTTGGGCCTTTTCTCAGCTGTGGATATTTGCTCTGATTCAGCATGTTAAGAGCTAAGGTCCTGAGCTGGGCTGCTCAAAGGTACTGGGCTAGGTCTTCCCCTTGTATAGCCCCTGCCTGGGAACTGGGCACCTAAATCCTTTAGGTTCCTTTGAAAACCTCAGCTGCAGTTCCTCCTAAAAGGAATAACAAAGAAGACAGGCTTGTCAAAGGAACTGGCACCTAGTAGCTCCCTTTGTTTTCAATGGGAGCTGCTGAGTAATAAGCCTCTATGGAAATCTTTCTCTTCATTTCGCCTTCTAACTGGGAGCTGAGTTCTTCAGAAATGCTGGCCAACAACTACTACATAAAGGTGATATCCTAGGATGACAGGTACTTTGACAGTGCACACCAGTTAAATAAAAACTGCTGAATTCATGTTATATCTGGAGCTAACTGCATTCAAACTGCTCTTCACCAGTTAAAAAGAGATGTTCCATTTTTCCACTCTGCAGACTGACTGCTCTCCTTTCTGCTTTAGACTTAATTCAAAACAATGAAGGTTCAGATGAACATTTCTTCTAGTACAACATTAACATGATGACACAATAACCAAAATAATTATAGTCCTGGAACATTATTTTCTTTTTAAGCAGTCTGAGTCTCCTAGAGAAGAGCCAGCTTAAACTGGATCTTCAAAGACAAATTTATTGCCACCAAAATAACAGTTGATATTAAAAACAAAACAAAATAACCCCCAAAAACAATAACCTAAAGGGATCTAAGCTTATTAGTGAAACATTAAGTTTTAAAGATCTAGGCAATTTCCAGAGATCTTATAATTAACAAAGGAAACATTTGGAATGCATTGTATTTTCTGACTGTTAAAACTGTCATAATTCTATTAGCAACTTTAAAAAGAAAATCATTAGAGAAAATATTGTCTCCTCGGAAATTTTCATCCTTAATTAGCCTGGCTTTAACTCCTCTTTTGATAAAAGGCTTTTCCTTGCTATTTGATGACTGACAAGTAAGGACATTGCTCTGAAAATGTCTTCTTGTGCAGATACTCAACCATAAGTACCAGGGGTATAGAATTTTTTTCCCTATAACTTGGAGACTAATCCATTGAGTGTCTCCTTATGTGAGCAGTTTTAACTTATGCAGACAATCCTATTGACTTCAAGAAGTGTGGGTTGGCAGACCAATCCTTAAAAATAGCTTGGTTAAAAAATATTAATTTTAAAGTATGGATATATGGTCAGCTTTGGATAAATGATTCTAACCGCGTAAAGTAAAAGAAAAATGATAAGTGAAAAATGCCTACAACTCTTATTCAGCAAAAGCTCCTGTTTAAATAATTAAAGGAGAATGTGCCCAATGTATAAATTTCTCTACCAGACCCTTTTTTCCCGTGGAGAGTTGAAGTTTTGTTGAATCTTCTATTTCTAACTCTGAAGTCAATTTGTAGGAGGTGGTGTGTAAAAGCACTTTAGTAAGGAAAAGCAGCAATCTCAATGCATCAAAGTTAGGTGGTAGCGGGGTTATCGCTCCGTGAAAATCACATAAACATTCCACATATGAAATATTATTCATCAGGGCAAAACCCTCCAAGGGTTTCAAAGATGACAATGGTGTCATGAAACCCTTTTTTGAAAGAGGAAAAATTTATTCCACTGCTAAGATTGATTCTGTCGCCATGTAGCAGGCAGTGTGACGAGGCAGAGAATGAACATAATTGAGAAGAGAATTAGCAAACCTTAAATATCTGCTGCTGCAATATCATTACCCATAAACTTGCCCTTTTTCCACCCTCTTTTCCCCAAAGACTGACATCCCATAACTGCAGTGAAAAAGAATGTGTTCTTTCGAACAGCTAAATCAACAAGGTCTCACATGAGTAGTGTTGAGTGGTGTGGTTGAATGATTTCATGAAAAACTAATCAAGTATTCATCATTGAGATCAAACACTTCCCAAGTAATTATTATCAAAACCAATTTGATAAGACCTGAAGAAGTGGCACTGCTGATCTAATCAGAAGTAGAACAGAAATAGTTCTCTCAGCTTTTGTAATGTTCAGGTATGAAAGCACAAAAATGTAATTGTATTTTATAATTAAGAATAAGAAAGCTGTCATACTGTAATCAATTATTTCAGATCAATCATAACAATTTTATTTCTTCTGGTTATTTTATAAGAACACACATTTACAAATTGACTTTTTCATATATAGGTAATGTAATATGTGGGACAGAAATGCATTAGAAACTATCTAGTTTAAAGCTATTTCATTTTAAAAAGAAAGGATTATGTGACTATAATGACTAACAGAACTGGTAAGCCCATATTCACAATTTTTTCCCTGTAATAAGGATTTCCTTTTATATTAAATTTTAAATATAGAATATTTTTAAAAAGGAAATTATATTTGCAGGCTCAGCAACTTTCTATTTTTGTGTTTTTAACATGATTAAATATTCAAGGATAATTTACAAATTCTAGGAATTTAAAAATATTTTACATGTATTTCAAGTAACCAAAGCACAAATTACAATACCCCAGTCGATTTCCAGGAATGTATTTATCTGGTCATTATTTTCAGGCAAGAGCCAAAACACATTTAAGATGGCACAATACATCATATTGCCATTACCCTGGCAGATTTTGACAATATAGAATTTCAAACAGATCATATGGGAAAAAAAATCCCCATCCTAATAGGCTGATTTACTTAATAATACCAGGCTAGAATCCCTATGCCACTTGCATAAATCTTAATTGGCCCTAATTTTAATGGCTTTATTAGTTTTAGTTCTAAGGTTATTTGATTTCTCAGAAATATTTTTCCATGCAGATTACTGAGTCATATCTGGATGACAAAAGTCCTTAGAAAAGTGGCCTTTCTTCAGAGTCTCGTTTCTTGGATGAGGATCTTAAAAACTCATTTCACAGATTATCTTCTGAATGTTTGAACTATTATGAGCATGTGACTGTGGCTGCGTTTTTTTTGAAATTAATTGATTAGTAGAATGCCAGCATTTTAAAATTGCTTCCTAATATGTAAATAGAAGTCTGGACGAAAATGAACTATGCTTCTTAAACTTAAGTTCATCATTTTAATGGGTTTTTCTGAGGACTTATTCACAGTCTGACTGTAGCCAGGTAAATAAGATAATTTACAGAGAGACTAATCAAAATTAATCAGAATGGAGGAATCTGGTCCAGCCTAAAAGTTAGTGTTACCTACTGGGGAACTACACTATTTCTATACTAATCTTAAAACTATAGCAATAGTGACAGTTGTTTTCCCATAGGTTGATCAGTGGAAAATTTTTATGTATTCAGTAGTCAGAAATTCCTATTATTTGTTTTGTTTTCAAAGAAAGATTTTAAGGATCTTTGTAGAAAATAAAGGCCTAAATGTGGTTCAATTTTGGTTTAAGAACTTTTTTTCCAACAAAAACATATTCTAGTTTCATCACCTCATAAAAAAAAAAACCTGCTAATTTCTACAGTACTATACAAAAAAACCTTAGCTATCAAAGGTATTTAAATGCTATGTAGTTATTTCAAGAACCTAAAGAATTTTTGCTTCATGACTCTCAACTGCCTTGACTGTAAATGTACTCTGCAAGCCCCATTTCTATAGTTTGAGCCCTATATGATTTCTGGCTGCAGATTTAAGTATTCCTTCACCTCTACCAGCAAGAGCCACTGTGTGTGTTGAGGATCTTTTTTACTCCAAACACAGAGGCTAATATTTGCTTTTGAAACCATAAAATACTTGTATAGTGAGAAAGTGCTTTAAAACGTGAAACAGAAGCAGTAGGCCTGGATTCTCCAAACTTCATTTGCAATGGGTAGCCCTTTATTTGTAGACGGTTGGTCAGATTATTTGACTGGTTATGAGTACAATAACACGACATTACCCAATATTATTTTCTTAAAATTGCTTACTGCATTCATGGTTGCACATTGAACATCGGCTGTGTTTCAGACTTCTGCCATTAATACATGAAAAAGAGCATATTATTATTTTCCTTTACTAAGTACATTTTTTTAAAATGTCCTCTTTTCCCTTAATTGTTGCCATACCTTTGATGATACCTTGCTTTCTCTCTAATGACTGTAAATGTAGTCATAATATTTTAGCGAAGCCCACAGTGAAAAGCCACACTGTACTCTTCACCAAAGTCCTTTTAAAAGATATCAGTGACATGGAGTCTTTATTGACAGAAATAGAAAAGAGAACTAAGATGGTGTGTAGCCAGCAAACAGAACTGCACCTTAACACATTTGTGGTTCTCTGGCATTTCTAAATTCCCACTCAAGAGCTTCCCTGAGATTTACCAACAGCATCTCTCTGCCCTGCCACAGTTAGGGCAATCATCAGTTTATGACATTCTAGCAAGACAGGGCAATCCTCCCCATATCTGACCAAGAGCATCTCTAATCTGAAGCAATTAGAAAGGATACTAGATCTGAGCAGCATATTGTATGTTACACTGTGTACAAGAGCTACAGCCATGGGAAATCCACAGATCCAGTAAGACATCTAGGGAGTTTGTACAGGTCATGCATACTGACAGATACTCCTTCACCTCTATTCAAAGGTTTCTGACCACAGGAGGGAGATAGACCATTATTTGCTTTATCTGAACCAAGAAATTTTTCTTTGGGGAACCTCCCAGAACCTGCTTAAAGCCATGGAGAGCAATGGTAGAACTCCTATTGTGTTCAACAGAAGCAGTTCTTGGAAAGAAAAAAAACTTGTGGCCCTTCTGTCTGCTTCATATCAAATTCCTATCAATTTTGTCTAATGTCTTCAGCCGCAGCAGGAGAACTAGATGAGGTCTGGCAGAAAAGACTGCAGTAAATTCCCTCTGCCAAGCACTGCCTCTGTGAAAAACGACAAATCACGTCACTTGGCTGCCTGCTAATTGCCTTTTACTCTTCCTCTGCTGAGGACAGAAAAACTACTCCTGTCTCCTACTTTTGCTTGCTGTGTTTGCCTAGATATCCTTTCTTTAGATCACAAACTATTTTTGCTTTGTGTAGATGTGCTCAGGTTGAGTTAGATGCCAAATTTCTGGAGAGACTGGAGGTAGCTGCCTTAACTAAACAACCCTCCAGCTTACCCTGACTCCACCAAATGCCATTGGAGGGATGTTAAGGAGCTCTAGATGCCTTCTTGGTCTGACAGCTGTCAGATAGGACCTTCAAGAGATCCCTACCTTTCTTGAGTAGCAGCTGGAGATAAACTGACACACCTTATGGTACTTAAAATGGCACAAGTTGCCTGTGCAGGGAGAAAATTGTATCTCATTTTAGATCATTACTGACTACAGTGGAGTGAAGTGTAATTTGTGTGCTGAGAGCTACATGCAGATCTAAATGTAGATGTCTGAATCTTGACCCAAAACTCTCTGTTGGTCTTTCTTCAAGAGTCTGGGATTGATGTGAGGTTATGGAAGATCAGTGGTCTCCAGTAGGTCTGGTATCACATCTGCTGGCTTTGTGCAGAAGTCGTGGACATCACTGGACAATCTCACAAGTCATATGATACATAAGTCTAGGAAATGGAATATGCTTTTTTTTGTGACATACTCCAAACCTGCCATGTCAGCCATGGCATGCTGAGAAGTTTATTCCCTCAAGTGCTAGAATATTGTTGTCCCAGATTCACTGTCAATTTTTGTTGCTGTGCATTTAGACTGTTGATAGAGTCCTATATGTTCAACGGAAATATTGCCAAGTCACCATCTGAGGAAGACTGCAATTGTTATTAGAGTACTTTTCTTCTTTTAAATTGGACTTTTACACTAACCATATTATTTCCTGTAAATTATCTACAGAGTCAGGTGCCTTTAGGTCATATACCAGCAAAAATTGGGATTAATGATTCCCTGGTTTAACGTGCTTCTTACTAACAAGTGAAGACAAAAACAGTGACAAAAATGTATTTTCCTTACATTTCCTGAATTACATTAAGTTAGAAAATCAATATAAGTCACCATGCCTGCTGTTGGTTTGTTGATAAAGCAAAATGTTAACTTTAGGGTTTAGGCTTGAAGACTATTTTTGAGCAAATATCTGTGTGAAATCACTAAAATACCCGGATACAAAGAAAAGAACACGCATGCAAAGCCCTTGACCTTACTCACAAATAAAAATAACCCTTCTGAATGCTTCAGTTCAGTCTCCTCCAATATGTTACAAGTACTGCTGAGCATGGACCTTCTACTCTACACTAATCCTAAATGCTATTTTGACCTGCAATTGTTTAAAAAAATGTAGTTATGATACAGTACCTGTGTTTTCTTAACACAGCTGCCAAAGCACTGCTCTTCTTTGCAGTCAGGCTGCATTACTAAGAACATATAAAAATGAGCTTGGTCTATAGGGAAGAACTACAAGAGAAGGTAAGGCAAACAATGCAAGGAAGATTTGAGATTGCAAGAAGGAACCTTTGGGATGAGTAAGGAAGGCTCTGGAATAAAATCATAAAAGATATGAAAAAGAAGCAAAAGAATAGAAAAGTAACACCACTCCCTAAAGGAGGCAAACGGGGGAAAAAAATGGTTTTGGAGAAAATGTAAAGTGAAACGGTGAAGAGACATGACTGTAAAGGACAGAGAAGATGAAGAAGGGATTAAAAAATTCCTCTGAGAGGAGTGTTGGTACAGAGGAGGAAGAAAAAAATTACCTTTATATGAGACACTGTTCCTTATTTGAGTAAATAGAGTTGGTTAATGCTTTTCACACCCAAGAAAACTGGTTTTGGTAAGCATTCTAGGCATTATCTTTTAATTTTTTCCTCAGAACATGAGACTTGAATGAAATCTGTATGTAAATGGCATAGGCTTTTATATCAGATCATGTTGCCTGGTATTATAAATGTATCTGACTGACTTTAAATACAACTTCAAAAACCAATTGTTACTTAAGCTTTTCAATAAAACCAAATAACTGTTTTAAAATTACAGTTGAAGCCCCAGTGAAAGTACCAGTAACAAACAGCGCAGTAAGTTTAATTAACATATGTTTACTCAGAACTCAATTAAATGGAAACAACTTTCAATTTTTTAAAAATCTTTTCCTTCCAACAGTGATGGGTTATAGAGCCTATTACTTCGTAACTCACAGAAATACTGGTACTTTCCCATATGTTTTCTGTCACATTACAGGAGAAACTGCTGTTTGCCTTCTTTCTTGGAAGGGAGGAAATATCTACGAGGCGGAAGGAACTGCCCTCTAATGGTCTATCAATTTTCTCTAAAATATAGATAGGATAGATGGATAGTGAAGGGATAAATAGGTAGACTCAGCACCATCACATGACTCCAGGAGCTGAATCTTTAACTTCTGCACCCTTTTCAGACCACAGCTCGGTTAAGCTAACAATAGCTTTGCTTTCATTAAGAGAATACCAATGAAACTTGCCCATTTAGGTATCACTAGATACTGCTTAACACGAAAGACAGAAAAATCTACTTTTTCTTAAACAAAAGAAATGTAAAGCTGGAGGACTTTTAAGATTACATGGATGTAGAAAAACAGCGTGTATAAAACTATTTCTGCCTCCTTTCCTTAAGATCCTAAACAGTTATTAAATGCATTCAGAAAAATCCGTAATACGTGTGTGTGGGATGAGGGCAGAACTGGCAAATTCCAGCAGAAATCTAGACGTTCATAGTATTCAGTGTGTGAGGAAGAGTTTTCTCAGTATGAGCCTTTTGTTAGTCAGCATTTCAGGGTAATATCCAAATTTTTGGCCTCTGTTTTGGCTCGTGTAACACTGCTGTGCCCCTGCAGGTGAGACACTAACATGAGGCAAGAGCCTGGACTACAACTGCTCTGTGTAACTTGCAGCCTCCATGGGACCTTGAGTGTCTGTCAGAGCCTACAGGTAAGATACTTAAAATCTAAAACTAAATACTAAAAAATAAATGCATTAAATTACTTAGCTTTATAGCCAATTTTGACATGCTTTAGCCTGGCATTTAAATGTCCAAACCTAACTATTATGGTCCAGTATGTATAATATTGTCAAGTTGCCTACCTGACACAGATTTTAATATGCTTTTCTAAGACCTCTGATGATCTGAGTACTGTAAGGAGATGGCTGTGGAATCACAGATCTCACACCAAACAATGGGAAGGCAGTGCACACATGAAACCAAACACAGCTCAGACAGGGATGCAACTGCACACCGATGAATGCAGTGGGTGTACATTGCCTCTCCCATGGAGCAGTGCCCCCTTTGCTGAATCATTAAGAGTTCTCTTCTAGTGCATGGAGATAAGTCTGATACTGCTGTTGTTACCTTTCACATGTAATTTAATGCTGACACATGTTTTTCTAAATATTAATTGGAAAAATACATAGCTTGAATGAATATGGAGAAATCAGATTTGTTTTCCACATAGTATAGTACAAAGACTTCAACATAAGTGCAGCAGAGTTAACCAGCTCTGATGATTTTTTTTTATACATCTGTAACATTCCTAATAGCAAAATGAAGCCCCAGACTCACTCCTTTGTGGAAAGGAAATCAGCTGAGAACCTGTTCCTAGTGTAAGCCTGGTGCACTAATTGTGAATCATTTTGAGAAGCTGCTCATTGACAGCTTCATGCTGGGAAGTCTAAATTACTCTGTCCCACTTTTCTCAGAGGGAGAGAATCATTTGTGTAGGTCTTTCTACAGCTTGAATCCCAGCCTCCACAAAACAAGATGTGCTAAGTAAGGCAGCAGCATTTAGGAGCCTAATGAATGTGCATACGCAAGTATGAAGACACACTTGTAAGCTGGCGCTGGTAAGGAAAAGTACATTATTCGATGTATCCTCTTTGAAAAAAAATCAATAAAATTCATATACAGTATGCTCATTGTAAAACGACATGTGCTGCATTTAATACTCACTGACGTGACACTTAACAAACAGTCTTGAACTGAGCTCTATTTGCATTTGATTTCTGTCACAGCTTGACAAAAAAGTCTGTTGCTTTCATCTGCTTTTTCTTTTTAACACTTCTAACCAAAGATGCATAGGTGTACCTTGCAGGCAGAATAAAAAGTAAAGTGCCCTCTAAAGGGGTCTCAAACCCTTTTCCCTACGTGTTTATAATGCACCCCAATGTTCAATCACTTTCTCAGCCCAGCAGAAATAATAAAGAATAATTTTAAGAGCTTTTGAATATTTGGTGAATTTTAATTAAATATACATGGACAAAAGGGCGGGAAATACAGAATTGTCCCAGCCTTGAATAAGGGAACAGTCTTTTAGTAGAAGCCCACAGAATATTGCAGTGGGAGCAAAAAAGGATCACACAACAAGAACAGAAGAAAGCCTAAAAGACAAATGGACCCAGGTTGTATGAGGAGATTTGCGATATTCTGAACTCGCCCTGTGACCAATATCACACATCTCAGACATAAAAATAGGAAGTTTTCCCATACAGGAATGCCTTTTACAGATCTACAGCAGACCCACAGTATATTGTGTGAGGGAAAACACTTCTAATAGGCTCTAACATGTCTGTGGAAATAAGATCAAGGTTTTGAGTCTTAGGTTTTGTGATTAATATTTAAGTTATGAATGTTTCCATAATTCTGGTGACTTAGAAAAATGTGAAATGTTTAAAGCACCTGCATTAATTTCTCTCATGCCAAGGTGCAGTCACAATAGCAGTATAATTGCATGTAAACTAAATATGAGCAAACAATGACTGGTTCACATGCTAACAACTCACTTCCTTTGCTCGAGACTGCCAGTTCTGGTGCTGCCACAGAACTTTGATTCCTGCTGGTTTAACCCACTTCTTGGGCCATTTGCTGGCTTGCCAGAGCTCAGTCAAAACTACCCAGGTATTGCTAGGTTTTGAAACCAGATCAGAAGTACTGCCTATGTTCCATGAGTGAATCCTAAGTGCCTCAGTTAGAAAAGTACCCAAACAGCAATGCCTAACTTTTCTACTCAGGTGAATTGATATATCACAAGAGTCCAGTTTATGTAGGAACTTTATCTTCACCTACTTATTTCCAGAGATACCATCGCTTTGGTTGAGGTGTATATCCTGATCCCTTTTCCTCTTTTCCTGAGTAGGAGTCCTGCCATTTCCTTGGGATGTCAACCCTTCAGGTGGTCTCTGATGACTCAGAGAATGTACTGATCACATTTAATTCACCCCCAAGCACACTTCAAGAACAGTTTAATTGAAACCTCAGCCAAAATACCAGTGAGAGGTAACACCCATGCCCTGCCCATGACAACATTGTTACTGCAGCAGTTACTCAGAAAATGAAATCCTGACTTCCAGATATCCTCACTTTGATTGGGTTTCCATTCAATAGCTCCTAATGCCCAGAAAACCACTCCTGTCAGGCTAACAGTGCATAGAGTATGTGTCCAAAATCTGCCCTCTCCTCTAGACCGCACCATCAAAGCTGCACAAACCTCCAGTCCCTCTGGTTAGGCGGGTCACCCTTTTCTCCTCCTTTTCCAAATTTCTTTCCTTAAGATCTGGAAATGTCGTAGAAATGATTGATACAGCCCTGAGTCAGTAAATTCCAAAACAGAAGTGGATTTCCAGAATAACTGGGAGGAGGGATAAAGGACATAATCAGAGAAAGAATAGCTGTGAGTTCAAATCCTTCGTGGCAGCTCTGGGAACTACCAATCTCTGAATGAGCTTCCTGCACCAGCATGATAATATGTCAGTTATCAGAAAAGTTAAGAGAGAGAGAGATGGACAGAAAAGGATTGGTCTTTACTCTGTGGAAACGGGGAGTCTATGAGGGAACTTAATCACAATATAACAGTACTTACAGGATAGTTGCAAAGTGGGCAGTGTCTCTCTTTTCACAAGGAGCCACATGGAAAAGACATGGGGCAGTGGGTACAAAATGCACTGGTAAAAATTTCATCATGACATAGGGAAGAAATGTTTACAGTGAGACCAGTCAGTTACTGGAATAGTCTCTGCAGGGATGTGGTAGAGTCCTCATCACTGGAAGCTTTTGAGATGGAATGGGACAGGTTTCTAGACAATGTCATCTAGTCTCCCTTTCCCATGGAAATTTGGACCAGATTATCTTTGGAAGTCCTCTAGAAACTAAGCTGTGATTATATGAGTGTTTCTGTCTCCTCTGTACATACTCTGGGCACGTTCACTGGGTTTAGTTACCTGGCTCCTGATTTGGGTGACACATGATAGGAAACGTGATTTTTCATTCTAAATAACGTGGCAGTAGCCAGAAGATAGGCTCTTAGAAGACAGGGAAAATGGTCAGTAAAAAGGTAAGTAATCCAGAAGGCCGGTTGCCATCTGGAATTTTTGGACTGCAAATTTGACCTTAAATGCTTCTTCGAATGAAATTTTGTCTATTTGAGAAAGAGTTACCTTCAAACACCAGCCCCCCTAGCCCTCCCATTAAAATCTTCAGTAGTGTATGGTTGGTATTTTAGTCCCAATTCCTAGTTTTACCAGTGAAAATGTTTCCAGAGACTGCAGAGTCGGTCTGCTAATTTGAAGAGATAGAAAGGAGTATTCATTTTAACAGAAACCTGTTCCATTTCGTCACAGAAAATGGGACTCCATATGTACAGTAACTGAATTATTAAGTGGACAGATTATTTGCCTGAGGACATATTTATTTGGCCTAGAAAAAAATCTGTGCATTGTGCTGCAGTAGATGAGTTCTGGCTAATATAAATACCTGCCACAGATTCGCCACTCTTTCCTTTAGCCTGGATTTTAATGTTTATTGCTCTAAAGATAAGTGTTCAGAAAACAGACACATGCTGTAGAGATTCATGAAAACACTTGGAAGGCTCTTCCTGCCCAGTTTATCTCATCAGAGAATGGGGCTCATGTTTGACATGCCTCCGGGGCTCTGGTTCCACCACAAATTCATGAGTTTAAACATGTGGCCATACCAGCTGTGGACTGTGGGACTGGCCATGAACATTAGGCTGGGCACAGGTTTTAATTCATTGTGGAATTAAGCCCCCAGCTATCAGATGAATGATGCAAATTCTGCAGCTTTCTGAATCCACACATTTTACCTTGTAAACAGTCATGTATAAAATCACTTCTTACAACCAGTGTTAATTTCAAATTCTGATTATCGAAAGCAGAAAAATGCCTCTGTAATTTATGTAATATTTATTTAAACCATTAAAAGAGAATTTGCTAAGAGCAAGAAGAGCTAACAGATATTACTACTCAAGGGTTTTTAGCAGAAATGAAGCCTTCTTCATAATAGAGTTATGTAAGACATTTGGAATTTGTAATTTACTGAGTTTCAGTTTTAAATTGTGCTGCTTCTTTTATGTACAGATGTAGCAATTTTCTGGTCCCACTTGAAATGTGTTTTAGTAGTAAGGTTTCAGCAAAAAAACATTTGTCTGTTTCTTAATTAAATCTAAGATTGCTCTTATTCTCTGAGTTTTCTTCATAGCAGGAATTTAATTTTCACCCAGCCTGCTTCTTGTCTTTATTTCCCTCGGTTTATCCCAAGTTTTCAAGGCTATATTAATATATTTTTATTCATTTCATTTTCTTTATCCAACCCCTTGCAAAAAAAAAAAAAAAAAGAAAGAAAGAAAGAAGAATTAAAGAATGAGAGAGCTGCAAATCTAAAAAACATAGTGAAAAATTACTTTCTAGAAACTTTGTGTTGATCAGGAACTTAATAGAGTGTTGCAATTAAGTTCAATTAGATAAAGATACAAGCAAGCAGGCAGGACAAGAGGAGCTCAGAGAGTCAGAAGTTATGGTAGTCACGGGACTCAGTGAGCCACAGGTGGGGACACACTTGAGTTGTCTCGGAAGGAGGTGCAACAAGCTTTTGAGGGATTTGGGAAAGGTATATTCTCACAACGAAGGGATTACAGCATTGAGGAAGTAGAAGGGCAGAGAATGTCAGGAACATGCTACTGGGTTCATGGCTTGAGGAGAGCAGTAAAGAGGAGGGGAAGAGAGAAAACTAAAAGCCCTGATTTCAGGAACATTTGAAGTAAAAAGAACTTGAAACCTTGAGGATCAAGTTTGACTACTCCCCATCCATAGCAATGAATATTTATTAAAAATGAGGATTTTCAAAAGGATTAGTGCATATGAAAAATTCTGCCAATGCAACCTAAGGGTGGTTTCTAACAACAGGGCTGGACACGTCAGTGTGGGGGATATCCGAGCTGAAAAGTGGACAGCATGATGGATAAAGAAGTTCAGTTAACATGCCAACCAAGAAAGGAGTGCCAGAGTTTGGAACAAAAGCTGCTATGGCCAGCCTCCTGCTCCCTACTTCTGTAATTATCCAGCTGCCTTACAGCCCTAAAATACAAACTGAAAGTTCTGCTTCCTGATGCAATTCATCTGGTCTTTGTCTTTCTTCATTTATCCTTCTTGTCAGAAGCAACCAAAATTACCACAACTGCCAGCTCAAAATTGAATAGCAGAACTAACATTCTCTTCTCTGCTGATGAAGGCTGATATTAATAAAGCAGCTTGATTGATAAGATTAGAGAGTTCTGTGGATACCTTATTTTTTTGAAAATAGACTTTGATTAAAAAAGTCTATTTGATTAAAAAAGAAGTTTATTCTGATTTCACTCTTACTGAAATAATCTTTTAGGTTGTTTCCTGTTTTTTTCTCTTCTTTTAATCAATAACTTTCCAATGTTTCCTCACAATACGGCTAAACTGGTTGGGGTTTCTGCACTTGAAATAGGAGACTTCAGTGGTTTTAATTGTACAGTGCTAAGTTCACAAAAATTTTTTTCTTCTGCCTGATGAAATCAAAAGAAAGAAAATGCACATAGGAAGGTGTTCTTTAAAATATATTTAGGGAAAGGTGTTATTTAAATAAATCCTTAAATCCATAAGAGTTTGAGTGAAATCATGGCCCATTGATCTCATCAGTCTTGGAAGATTTTCATGGGCTAATGTTCCATTTTGGTGTTCAAAACCAAAACCAAACTCCTAAATATTCTAGGACAAATACATAGTAGATCACTACAACCAGAGAACCTGATCAACAGTTCTGCTTTGAGTAAGAGACGACTAGATGCCTCTTCCTATCCAGCCTATAATTTTCTTTGAGTCTACAAGTTTACCTAGTTATCACTCTTTTCCTTTAAATATAAAAACTGGGTAAGTCAAGTAGTGGCAACAAATGTGAAAGACGTGAAAGAAAACTGACAGCTGATCATGCAAAAGAGACCTGTTATTTTTTGTCTATCTCTCTCTTGGCTTTTGAGGATGGGGAAGGGTAACTGACTCACATATGTCATTAAAAAGTCCTTATATGGAGAAAATACATTTGAAATTAAAGTCTATAATATTGTGCATAATATTAAGGTGGCTGCATAATCAGACTGTATTTTGCAGGAAGGTTTTTCCTTTAAAACCTGGTCCAGGATACATTCATATGTAATTCACATTCATATATAATTTCAAAGAGGCAATTAGTATCAACAGAATGAATTAGTTCCTAAGCCAATAATCATTAAAATGTCCTAGAGATTTTTTAGATATTATAGCCTTTGCACACACTTCATATTAGGTTCCCACAAAGAAGGGTACAGGGATTTTTCTTTTATTTATATACTTTTCTGTATCTATGTACATTATCTATATTCATATATGTATATTGCAGTTCTCACTGCAACTAAAGAAGGCCTTGAAATTCACCTTAAGGGTACCTGAGTCTAACTCTGTCTGGATAGGCACATATGTTATAAAAGATCAGCATAACAACCAGCTCAAATAAAACATGAAATAATTCACAGAATGTAGGACCAAACTGAAAACTTGCTGTTTTGGTTGAACTTTGTTCTAAGCCCATGCAGCACATGAGCATCCTTAGGCAAAGAGCCTCAGACACAAATTCATCCTGTTGAAGCGTGAGGTGTCAAAGGCATACAGTCACCCTAGAGTTCATTTGTAGTCTATAGCAAAGGAATGATACCTGCAGCTTGCCTCATCACCATTGGAGTAACCTGTCAATTACAGGGGGTAAAGAATGGTCATGGTTTTAATTTTAGTGCTTCATTTCAGGTTTCAGTAAATGGCCTCTCTAATATTCCATAAATCTACATAAAATGTGCAGGTATCTTCTATTCAAAACACAGAAGTTAAGGTTAATGGGGATGCAGAATACTTATATGATATATTCTCATGTATTTCTAAACACACTGTATTGAGAGACCGGTTGACGACTTGCACAAAACTGTTTTAATATTTACAAATAGTTCATCTTATACCTTACATAGCCAGCATTATCAAACGTTGTAATGAAATTTGCCTCAGTATTTAACGTGACTCATTCCCTCAACAAATTTTGTACATTATTGTGCACATAAGAAAACCAAAATTTCTGGAATAAAAAATAACACAGGACACTGAACTTGTGTCGTTAACCCAAGTGACTCTCTCTTTACACCACCTTCCTTATATGTAAACAGAAATAATACTTTTAGAAATTTATGCATTTGTATATGCCATGCTCGGTCTTACTTTCCTCTAAAACTCAAATCTTCTACTTGTTACATCACAGCTGGTTGCTGTGGGAATTACTATGATGCCATGAATTAATTTAGGGTGAAAGACAGATAAATTCTTAAGAAGCAAGTACACTCTCATGCAACAGTAATCTTGTCATGTCCCTAATGATAAAAATGATAGAAGAAAAAACAAAAGCTACATGACACCCAGACAAAGTGCTTTCAACTAGTTTCAAAGTTTTCCAGAATATATCAATTCCTTTTTAAGCAAATTGTTTTGTACAGAACTCCAATGGGAGCACTAGAAAATTCCCCTCTTCAGCCTACAAATAGATTAACCCTGTAACTAAGGGCTTGAATATGTGCACATTCTTATTCAACATTATCGCTCTCAGTTTTCTGCAAGAAAACAGAAAAACCTAGCCTGTAATTGCTCCTTACTTCCAAATTCTCTCTTTCCTGAAGAATATATTGTATGCCTTTTCTTGAATAAAAAAAGAAATACCTCTTAATAAATATAAAAAACCTAAACACAGGTAAAAAAATTGTTTGCTCTGAAAAGTGTGTAAGAAATTGAGCACCCAGTTAGATTATCTGGACATTCCCCTGATATATTGATAACTTTGTATAAAAATCTTGTAACTCTGAGGTACTTCAATTTATATGAAAAGTGATGGTGGTGCTTTTGTATCTATAATATGCTCTGTTGTCATGGTGTTTTTTCTTGGTTTATGCACTTTGAGTAAAAGTAATTACAATTTAAGAACACGCCTTAGGTCATCTAAAGTCTTCCTCTTACAGTGACAAAATTAGTTCTTTGGAACCAAAAGAGAGAGTACTCAAAATAAATGAGAATATACTGACAACCTCCCTGTCTTTGTACATTACAACCACTGGGAACTTGAGGCTTCCACACACATGTGGAAATCAGAAATGGACCCATGCCAGGTGGAGATGTGCTGTGGTAGAGATTACAGTTCTTTCTTCTCTTCACTCTCCCCATCTCCTTTTCTCTGACTCCTGGACAGAATAACAAATAGCAGCCACAAAGAGGGAAGGTTTCGAGCATTTCTTTGAAAGCGTGATACCACTCTCCCATAGAAGGAGGAAACACTCCTCCTGGATTTGTCGCACCTTTCCCGGGGGTAATGTCCCTTTTCTAGACATTCCAAGTTGGGAGGTAGGTTATAACATAACAAATTGAGCACCTACAGAGCTCAGTGCATATGGGGTACTTCCTGTCTAAGTAGTGGTTATGAAGGCAGGAAGGGGATTGCAATCACAGTTTTGCACTTTGTACCTGCCTACGTCCATGTCTAGGTCTAGATGCTTTACAAACTCTTGATATTAGAAGGAAATTTGGCACTAGTTGAAATTACTGACATTATTTTAACTGGCTCAAACTGAGGTATAGTAGCACCCTTCAAATGCAGCGGATGGGGAGGAGAAAGGGGATTTGCACATTATAATCCTGTATGCTAACTGACAGAACTGGGTTTTATTCTGTCTGTGAACTCTAAGCAGGACTGGAATACAAATAACAATAATGGTGAAAAAGTTAAGTGAGAATCATCAAATAATATAATGATTGCATCAAGTTTTTACATTTACAGTAGTTTGTATTGTGTCTATAAAATCAGGGTAAAATAAACCAATCTGGTACATACCTCCTAGTCTTTCTGTGAGAACAGGGGATTATTTCTGAAATTATTATGCTATAAAAATGCTATATAACCTCAGGAGAATGTTTCATTGATAGTGCTTAGTATTATCAGTATTATCAACTGAGGCTTTGTCAGTTGCAGAAGTTACACAATTCATTTCTTTCAAATTACATGAACTACGTGAGGAATAACTCATTCTAAAAAATGAACTGAGCTGATTTGGATCTGCGGGGTAGATGTCTTCCTCATTTTTTACTAGTCAATTCTTTGATAACAGCTGAGGCAATCAGGAGCTCTCTTACCTGCCTAGCTCATGTTGTCATTTGTTACCCCTCCTTCACATTTAATGAATCCATATATTGATTCTTAAACTACTGGAGATGATTGAGCTTATATATTTTTGCAACAATGAAACAGTTCAGATCTGAGTTTGCCAATCGAGACAGAAACAGATATGCCAAGCATAGAGAAGTGTAACTTTCCAGGCAGCCTTACATTTATTTCATACTCTAACAACTGTAGTAACTGGCTTAGTCAATAAATAGTGTTTTCTTCTTGTATCTCCACCTATATCTCCTGTAAAATGTGACCTAGCAGGCACAATCTTTAAATACTTTCTAAATGGGGTATCTAGAAAGTCTGTGGGTTCTGCCAGGCATTAAATGGGGAACCAGCACAAGGCTTTTGACTGACACTGGTCTGAGAACTGGTGGGAGAAAGAGGGTTAGACCAGCAGAGCTTCACAGAGCTTCATAGTGAAAACCTTGTTCTCTAGAAGACTTTGAAACTTGAAACTGGAGTGATGGTTCAGAGGGTCTAAGTCTTGGTGTGTTGAAATCTATTGCCTATTTGGTACTGGTTTATTAGCATGAAGAGCAACTTTAGGATGCTGTGGTGGTTTTGGAATGCCATGTCCCATATAGATATTGGTACATACTCCTCAGTCACAGAACTTCAAGACTATACATGATTTTTAGCCTAATTAGGTAATTCTAAGAATTTTTATATGTGTGTGGGTTTTTGGATCTAAAAAATGGACCAAGATCTAGATGAGTCTCCTGTTCTTGAGTTTTGACATTTTCTCTTCTGTGCCTAGTAGACAGTTTTCAGTAGATTCGGTTTCGATATTTACACTACTTTTAGGAATTTTTTCACCTCTGCTTTTGAGAAAACTCATTAAATTTAGGTGAATTTGTGAAAGTATACTTTATAAAGAAGTAAGGTATAAAGAAAGATGTCTGAATTCTAGGCTGAACTAATATATTTTAAATGTTTGGATCATGATCTAGTAACTGCATATTTTTCATGTACATGATATGATAGAATATGATGTAATTTTTTATGTCACAAGCTTCCAACTAATACAGCTGCATCAATATATCTCTATAATAAAACAAATAATTAACAGCAAACACAAATTTCAAATTTCATAACCTTAAATTAATATAGTAATTAATTATTCAGGTCTTTGTAAAATCAGAATGATATTTGTGGGGGGGAGGGGATGGTTGTTGTTTCAGATGCAGGATAAAAACTATCACCTCCTTGGGCAGAGGACCATGACCCAATGGCTGGAAACTCATTATAAGAAAACACAAACGTAAGTAATCTAAAACTATTTTCAGAGTGAAAACCAGTAATAACTCTTGCTGTGAAAACAGCACATTTCTCCCTTAACAATGTTAAGTGGTCTTTAACGATTCCCTCTGAGCAAGAAACCACTGATGCATTTTGGTTTCCCCATATTTCCTTAACTTATTGGATAAATACATCTCTATTTGCTGTATGGGGTTGTTCTTTAATTTTTACAGTAACTGTGATCTTCAAATTTTGATTCTGGATTGAACTCTCTTGGTCAAATTAAAATGCCATGTGTTTCATAAATTGCATTTGTAGCTGTTAGCCTCAGCAGTTTGCCTCTCAGCAGTCATGGAGCTGTGTATTTTTAAAAATGTAATAAACACCATCCACACAAACTCTAGACAATGTTTCCAGTAAAAGCATTTTCAAAGCACTCTGGCCCAGCTACTGGGTTTTACTGGAGTGAAATGTACTTTTACTCTTCTTCCTAATGCTTTCCCCTCCTGGCACATAAGATACCAAGATATTTATAGTTACCCTCCATTTCTTCCCTTCTAATGTTATTTCACTGTGTTAAGAAAATAAACTCAGTCATCTATGCATATCTATGTATATCTTTAGTCCTCAAAGTTTATACAATTTCAGTCTGCAAAAGCAATGATTTTTAGATTTAAAAAACAACTTACTTAAACAATACATAGGGCATCTTGATGGATCTTCTTTTGCCATGTTTCTGAAGATAGCGACCCATTAAATCATGCAATATTACACTTTCTGTATCACCCAAAAAGCAAGTTATAGGAGAAAGAGGGTAGTAACAATGGACCTTCCTTGCAGAGCTGTTTTCTCTAATCAGCACATAACCACAAAACTCTGTGAAGGTTCATCTGGCATTTTCAAAGGTGTAATCATTTATTTTTCTGCCCAGCTACAACCAATACTCTATTATGGCCATTACTTTACCAGAACACTCCCCAGTTTCACAGCAATGTACCCCAGCATTTAATCAGATCTTTGTCACACTTTGTTCATGCCATGGTACCATGCAAAAACAGTTGTTCTAATGAATTGCTTTTCCCTTTTAGTGACTTTATTCAAATATTTATAAATCCTCTGCTATAAATGTGTCCAATGAGCCTTTGGATTCAACCCTCACAAAAAATTGTGAGTATCGGGCCATGGCAGTTGTTCCCATCTTATGACTGCCCATCAGTTTATCGACTTCATTTGTCTCCCTGGCTAATTTTATCCTGGTCACTCCCTTCCTCATTCAGACTGAATCAACTGAGGAAATCAGAGGGGAGCATACTTCTGCAAACTCTCCTTTAGGGCCACTTTAGGCTTCTATCAAACACCTTTAACTCCAGATAATCCTGCTTCAATCATATGTTGCTACAAGACATCAGGAAAAGGATTTCATGTGCAACAGTATCATCATCCCTGAAGGTCCAAGATATTGCCCGGCTGACACAACAACACTGAAATTTTATGTATGCTGCTACTTTCAAGCACATTTATTACACTTAAAAAATAATAGCGTTTGATTTTATACATTGCTTCATAGTAACTGTATGTTCATGTCAAAGTTGATCAAAACTTCTCCATACCCCAAAAGCAAGTGTTTTGAAACCAGCTAGTGTCAACTGCTTTGGTTAATTTATGCACTGATATTCACATCAAGTGTAACAAGACCATGTATTCTCTCTTCCTCAGCCATAATTTTAAAATGTTACTTCTTGTACACTGATCTTTTCCAAGAGCCAAACTCCCTGAAAAAACTCAGCCAGCTAAAAAATAATGCCCCATCATGTTTTCAACTAATACTAAAGATCTGTGTAAAAAGCATCAGAGTTTCTGCTCCTTTGCCTCAATTATAAAACAGGAATGCTGGAGGGCTCCCACAGAGAACAGAGTGAAAACCAACACTAGACCTGGCACGACTGTGTTTCTGTGATCCCAAAGGAGAGGCAGGTAGACATCTGGGAGAGGAATGCCTACTTTAATCTTCCTAATGCATCTTTTTTTCTATGAACGTGCTATGTTATACCCCATACACTATTTAAAACTTGGGTTACCTAATAGCCCCTTAAATACTATTGGTACTCTGTTAAAAAGAGGATAAAGATTTCACCAGTGTCAGTTACCTGGCAGCTATGGCATTAATCTCCACTCTCAGTGTCCCAGCAGCATCAAAGTGCACCCAGTGAAGCCACTAGTTTGGCTTTTAAGATTCTGAGGAGATTTTGTGTTTCTAAGCGTACTGAGCTCAATAGAAATGGCAGATAGTGTGATGTTTCTAAGGGTAGTCTCTTTTTCAGACCTGAGTGGTCTGCAGACCACAGGCTTTACAGGCCTTATATTCCACAGAACTGGGGTGTTCCAGTTTTTCATATCTCTGATAAGGGAAGAACAAGAGGTCATACACTTTATATGGTCTTTATTGGTTGATCTCAATGGGATTGTCCCTCTGTCTTCAACAACTGATTTAGCTTGTGTGCCTTCTTTTTTGTTTTACACTCAAATTTATCATGATCTTTGTTTGCAAATGGTTGAAAAATCCCTTGGTGTCTGGACAAATAAATAAAGATGAACCTTTCTTCTGAATGCAGGTGTTAGAAGGTATACTTTTTGTAATATAGATACTTGGCAAATAATCCTTCTTTCCATTATTACAGCTGGTAATGTAAAATTTAAACTGAATACCATGCTATGTTTTTGCTGCCAATACTGTCTACGTAATATAAGCCATATTTTTTTTAGCTATTTTCCTTCATCATAAGACAGAAACATTTGCACTGTAAGCCATTTGAATATATATTTTTTTAATATTGTTTGTACAGGATTTCTTCAGTATTCCTTGATGGACTTGCACTCCTTTCTATGCTGGTGAATAACAGCAGGTTCAACTGTACCTGTGTCCTCTTGAATTTGGTGGTCAAGGAAGACTGACAGAAAGACTCTGAAAGGAGACACCTTGCCCCCCTGACAGAGGGACTTCCTGCTTTCTCCTTCAGTCCATCAGTCACAGAGCTTAAGCACAAAAATCTCTCAGGTGCTCTTGAACTTCATGTACCGAGTTGATAAAGTGGTTCTCAGATGAGAACGTTTCAGCCATCTAGAAGCCACTTCTGTCACCAGCAGTAGTATTTTTATCTCAGTAAACCCCATTTACTGATGATGCCACAAGTCACAGTCAAAAGTCCAGACAGGGAAGCAAACCAAAAAATCTCAACAAGGATTTAGTCTTACTGACCTATACATAATATATGTTTACAGTACTGTGTACAGTACCAAATTAACATTCAATCTTCTCTGACTGGAGGCACTACTTGTGCACTCAGCTTGTTCAGCCATTTGATTTATCTCAGATTATAGAAAGGAAGAGCTCTTCCTCCCTGCAGTAGCCAAAAACCTTCCATACACTCTTACTTTAGCACTTACGCATCCTTATCTTATAAGGAAATACTAAAGAGTCTTGGTCTTTCACAAGCAGAAGACATCCCAAAAAGAGATCACCCAGCTTCTCTTAAGAATGGTGCCTGTGTCCCCTCCCCATAAAGATGACCTTCATTCTGCCTGACTAAATGCAAGCACCTAAATTAGCTGCCCAGTCAGCCTAAACTCTTTTATAGACAAGGCAGAGAAAGAGCATTTCCAGATAATGGTTTGGGGTGGGGTTTTTTTTTGGTGGGTTGAATGACATCTACAGTAGGTATTTGGGAGTACAGGGCAACTGTGCTTTCACTTGGCTATCTCATACTGCTTGAAATTAGGCTGGATGCAGGTCAAATAATCTCCGGTGAGATGGACTGAATCTTCCTTGTGTGCATCAATCTCCATACAAAACTTTCAGAAAGTTACAAACAGTTCAAGTAATACTTTTAAAAGTGGTAAGACCAAGGTAGGATTTTTCCCATTTATCATATGAGAAAAGTAAAGTTCTATATAATACATCTCCCAGGCTTAAAAAGGAAAGTAGCATGGTACTTGGCTCACACCATATATTGAAAATTGCCTCTCCTGCAGAACCTAAAGCACCCTCCTCTAACATGGAATTCTTGCATGCTGTGGTTGTAGTTCTGCAGAAAAAAACCCTGTAAATCATGTATTCTATAACTAATGTAGTCAGACAGACTTACACTTGTAGCTCTTTCTCTTTGTTTCAGGATTTCAAATGCATTTAAATCATGGAATCATAGAATCAGAATATGCTGAGTTGGAAGAGATACTTCATGGTCATTGAGTCCAACTCCTGTACATTAACAACTTTTACTTGTCAATGTAATTAACATTCCGTGATATCACTGTTGTCACTGTTTTTGACAAGCAGTACACTCCCTCCATGAATATTCATTTTTGTACAAAAGTCTTGAGAACCTCCAGGACCTCAATATGAGACCACAATGCTCAGACTGGGACCTTCATAGCCTAAGTGGACTGATGAAACAACATCTGCATTAGAGATGCCTAGTGCTCTTTACAGCTCTCCTTTTTTACTTTCTTTCCTTTACTATTACTAAAAAAGCCCAAATCCATCGTTGGTATAGCTGCTCTGAAGCCAGTGAAGTTACTTCAGGGATGAATGTGACCCATTTTATGCTTTTCAAGAACCTAACTAAATGTCACATCCCCATCACAGCTCTAATGCTGTTCAGAGGACAGATGTACAATACATCTTTGTCTTCTTCCTGCTCGTAACGAGCAGTGTAGGTCATCTGCATCATTAACATTTGCAGCTGATGCATTCGTGTAGTCTGTATACACTTTTTGGAACTGCACAGACCTTCCCATTGTTTTCAGAACCTTGATTTTTCGTAGTATTATCATCATCCAAATGTATTTAAGGATGAAACTATTAGAAACACAATTGGTGAATTAATGTCATGAGGACTGCTGCTGGCAGCTCATCAATTTTTGATATGCCACTCAGACAAATGAAACATAAGCCACCCAGAACAAGGGGACCTTTTGACACTTCAAAGGAAACCCCTATGGGTGGTTTCCTCTTGAAGCTGCACTAAACTGGCTCAATCTCCTCAGCTGGAAGCTGCCAATGTCTCATTAACCCCTAAACAGGCCCTGCATGAGCTTTTCTTTTCAGCTATAATTATGCCATGCACTCCTGTTATGCTGTACTGAATTGCAACACTGTCACCAGCACATTATAAACATCCACCCTAATTGAAAAGCAGATTAGACTCGTGTTAATTAGTGAAAAAGCCCGCCCACTTGCATGCATTATGATTGCCTCTTAAATACTGAGGATGTTGAAATCCCTCAGAAAGACAAGGCAGACTTAATTGCAATAACCTGCAAATTAAGTTTAATTTACTTTAAATTTACCGGTTTAGCAGGCTCATTTGATGGTGTTAATGTTCTAGCAAATTAATTATCTGAATTAGTCACGCCTGGTGGAGTTTTGCAGCAGAATACATTGTACAGTGGCCTATTAATAACAGACAAACAGGACAGGATTAATGAGAAGCTTATGCTAAAGTTTTTTTTAAAAAACGAGGATCTTTCATGATTTCGAATATAATCACCCAAGTGCAAATACAGACACAGAATATAAACAAACTGAAATTTATTACACTCTATGGCATGCCATCTAGCAGAAACAGTAAAACATTACCAGTGAAATATTTGATAAGAAAGAAGCTTCTTCTATGCACTCAAGTAGATCACTTCTCACAGCAAACCATTTCCCATTATCTGGTATCTCTCTATGAGACTTCAAATACGTAAGTGCTTTCGAGAGTACTTGTACTATAGAGAGAGAGCTGATAAATAAATTAGAAATAACATCTCATACGTTAATTCCATAGTCCACTTTGTGGCTTATGAGGCAGTAGAATTGCTTTTTTGTATTCCATTGCTAACCACTGTCTGCTCCAGTTTAAAAAAAATACAAAAAAAAAGAAGAAGAAAAAAATAAAAAAATACCCTCCCCAGAGATACAGCTGCAAGTAAACTGCAAAAAGCAGCATCCTTACTTGCCTCTGCTTCTTATAAAAATACAAGTTGAAAAAAATATCTTCTAATAGCCTTTGGAATAGCTCTCAAAATAAAGATATAATTGGCTTTGTAAACATTGTCAAAGTACAATCATTCACCCTGCAGAAAGTGTTGTCTGACACTGTGTGAAAAACGAAGATAACAGTGACAAATATCCTTTTCAGCTGGTCTTGATCATGAAAGTTTAGTCTGCTTATGTGCTAAGTGTTGCCTCCTCCATTAGGGTCCACAGCCATCCCAAATATAATGAGGTATATTAAATTCAACTCTGTCTCCCTATGGACAACAGGAAAAACCTATGGGAGCACAAAAGATAATCCTTGATGAGTGTGAACTGAATGTGATTGAATATAAAACTCTGTATTATTGATTGCAATATGTATGTTAAAGCCATCGGTCACTGAGAGTAGCTGTGTCTTGTGTTGGCTTCAAAGGGTTCTCAGGCTGGTGTGCAGTGTCCAGTGAAAATACCCAAATTTACATTATTCTTGCATATAGTGTAATGCCTGGAAAATAAAAATGTCACCCCTTGAAAAGGAAGACTGAACGATGCATTCCTTAAAAAGAGATTATCTCATTAAAGAATGAAAGGTCTGGTAAGAGAAAAAAATATGCATAGTTGCTTTATGGGACATATTTTAATTTTTGAGGAAAAAAATAAAATAAAAAAAATGGTTTCAATATATTTTTGGTATTGTACTGATATATCATGTAGACCCTTTCTGCTTTTCTTATTATTTCTTCCTCCCTCTCAGATAAAATTACAGTTTGAAGCACCAAATGAAACTGGCACAAAAGCAGCCATTATTAAAACTGGGCTGAAAAACGGGAAAAAAAAAAGAAAGAAAGTAATTCTGCTTTAAAAGCTTGTACAGGAAGGGTTGAGATGACTTTAGTAAGAACCCGTAGGGAATAGGAACTACACAATAAAGGAAATGGATTCCTGTGACACATAAACAAAAGGCAAATGACTAATATATTTACATATAACATGTGGTGTATTCATTGCACACCATGGTGACAGAATTGTTTATTTCATTTATAATTTATACAGCAAAACCTTATTATATGTGTAACTAATTTGCCTGATGATAATATGCAGTAGGAGATTAGGTTTCCATTATATTCTGTCATTAAGAACAAAAGATTTTCATTCGTTGGTTAATTTTTTTTCTTAGTTCCCATCCCACGGAACACACCCTATACATGGGTACATTTGTCTTAAATCATTACGATGCTGAGCCAAGCAGAAAGTAGCAAAGAACTTCTGAAAAAAAGACCCCTATAAAATCCCTCACACACAAATCCACTTTAAATACTCTTTGCTTCTGGAAATTCTTATGGTATCAGTAATGACAATATACAAAGAACCTTTCACAGGTGATGTGTATGCACCAAAAAAAGAAATAGAATAAATACAGGCTCCAGAAAAGCTTTTCTCTGCAAGAGGGGAAAAAAAATAATCAAACATTTTACCAGAAGCAGCATTAGAATATGTGACTAGACAGTTCATCTCAGACTACAGGGAGCGGGTGGGTGGGTAGGCAGTGATGAGGGAATTATCTTGATGTATTTTCCACTGTGGCACACAAGACAGTGCAATTCTCTGAAAGGAATTGCTAGCACCAAGCCAGTAATTCCCCTCTGTGGTATTACAGAGTGTGTGTGTTACAAAGAGGAAGGGAGTGTGGGGGAGAGAAACCTGGGAAGTGCTGTACATGTTTCCAACACTGTGAAGCATGTATGACCTTGAATTAATACAAAATATGCTTATCAAAACATGAATGCTGTGTCAGAGGCATGCATACATGTACATATGTTAAACTTGCATATTTGTTACCTTTCAGAGAACAAAACCCAACCCTAATAGATTCATTAGGCTGTGTAGTTGCTTAACCCTTTGCAAGTCTAGTTTGCATTGTACAGAGAAATCAGCCTATTGCAGAAAAGGCGAAACAATAAGGGGATATTTTCCTCTAACTCAGAGCTCTAAAGCATCTTTTAAAACAGCACGTCATACCATTTCAGTCTAAAAATCTGTTCAAAGATGTCATAGTTTCTAAAGCATGAGCTAATACAAGGACTTTGTATAGTGACACTCAGAGTTGCGGGTGTACATAAAAAAATGAAATTTTTGCAACTTAAATTAATGCACTGCAAAAATATCTCCTCATGGACACCCTGCCAGTCATCAGAGCCATTGTTTGTTGACTATGAATACAGACGAGTCTGAAATTTCTGTGAGCAGTTGAAAAAGTGCATCTCAGCAAGCAGAGAGTGAGCAGGTATTGGACACTGCCTGTTTTCGGGAAGAGTTGCATGACCATGCAACAGTATAGTCTGGGGCCTGGCCAGCTGGGCAGCAGTTTTGCAGAGAAAGACTGCAAAGACTGATGTTCTGGTGGACACAAAGTTGACCATGAACCAGCAAAATCTGCTTGTAAGACAGATGGGCAACAGACTCCCAGGCTGCTTCAGGAAGAGCACTGCCAGGAGGTGTGCCTCCTCTGTTCACTCAGATGTGGTGAGGCACATCTGGAGTGCTGGGTCTCACTCTGGGCATCCCAGTACCATGGAGGCATGGACATACTAGATTGAGTCCAGCAGTGGGCCGTGAAGTGACTAAGGGACTGCAGCAACTCCCATATCAGGAGAGGCTGAGAGAGTTCTGGGCTGTTAAGCCTGCAGAAAAAATGGCTTCAGGAGGATTTGGTGATAGGAAGCAAAGAAGATGAAGCCAGACTCTTTTCAGTGGTGCCTAACAAGAAGACAAGACGCTATGGCCTCAAAATGAAACACAGGGATTTCCATTTAACCTTAAGGGAGGATCAGATTGCCCACTGAGGTTGTACAGTCACCATTTTTCAAGATGTCAAAAACAAAAACATGTTCCTGGGCAACCTCCTGCTGTTGTCCTTCCTTGAGCAGGGGCGAGTTGGACTAGGTGGTCTCCAAAGGTTCCTTCTGACCTCAATGATTCTGTAGTTTTGTGGTTCCGTGACCTTTTCTGCACTGAGTTGCAACAGAGAGGACTGTATCCCTGAACCCATGCTTGCTCCACAGCACTACTTCCCTTAGATTCTCATACAGCAGAAAAATGAAGAACCATCAAGGAGATTTGTTGTTTGTCAAAGTCGAGCAAAGAAAGAAGGCATTAAAGGGGGTATCAGAAATATCCAACTGAGGTATTTAAGAGTATCAGGTTATGTGACTTTGTTCTATGAAAGGGTTGTTTTCTCCCTTTTCATTACCACTACCGTTTAACCCCTGCACTGGAAACCACGTGGAATAAGATATTCCCAGAGAAAATCTGACTGCAGCATGTGCTCTCCAAAACACCTAGTGAAATTAAACTTCAGCACAAGCCAAAGTAAAGTGTTGAATATGTTTCCTTAAAAAAGTTTAATCTATTTATCTAATTTTAGTATATCAGCTGCCATTGAAACGAAGCAGATAGAAATGGAAGAGATAAAGGAAACTGGTTTTGTCCTAGATTTTCTTCAAAGCTTAGTTCCCAATAAGGCAACACTCCTACCACTTTGTAAAGGTGCTATTACCTTGATCACAGCAGTATGCTGAAGTGGCAATGTGACTGCTGGTTCCAATGGCTTGAGCCTGGAGTATAAGCCTGAACATGGACAATGTGAGTTCAAACACACTTGCAAAACCTGCAGACGTGTAGCCTATGCAGGAGTTGAGCACCGGCCCTTGTGAGAGAGCAGCGGTGAATATTCAGGAGGAGTATCAAGGGATGGGGAAGCCTTAGCTGAATCTTGGAGATTATTTGCTTGTGTGCATAGATTAAATATGCTTGGATATTCAGATTGTAGTCTTCAACTGCAGTTGACTAAGTCCCTGTACATGTTAAGACTCTTTCAACACTGTGCAACACGTGCAATTTATTAACAATCCATTAACAATTCTAATACCCAATGAGGATAAATGTTGGTTGGAATATGATAGGGTTATGCAGGACTGTTACTTCTGCAGATTTACACGGGATGGAAAAGACCTTAAGATTTGCAAAAATGTAGACAGGCTTCTTTTGCCAGACAAATTGAACCTATGCAGTACTAAGAAAAGGACTTAAGAACATCACATCAGATCTTGTTTAGTGTTCTAAGATAAAAGCCTAGGTTTCTTGCTTGGGTAATAGAAAGAAGCAGGTTCTTCCACGAGATGCTTCAGAGCACCTAATTATGACTATATAGGTCAAACACACCTGAAGCTAAATACCTAAAGGCAACGTTAACATGCCATCTGCTATTTTAGGTGGGACTATAAAAACTTGTCTAAGAAGCAACAAAAGACTATACATGTAGTCAGTGAAATTAGACTATTTTATTCATTGTTACTCTTTTTACTGAGGAAACCACAAGTTTTGACAAAATCTTTTTTCTAACATTTTAAAATAAACTGGGTGGACAATACTTTTGGTGCCATGCCAGCAGATGACTGATTCTTCCCTTCTTGCATTCAACTGCGTAAGAAAACATTGGCAATATCAATGTTTCTGTGACTGTGAAGGCCTTCACCACATTTTATTCCATTGCCTTAAACACCAGGGAAACGTACACTAAAGTCCTACCAAGGCTGCAATCTAGTCCTGCGGTACTGCATTTTAGTTTGTGTGATTCAGGCTAATAACCACTTCAACTAAAGGAAGGCTGAGTCCAAAACATGACAAATAAAAGGAAACAGACAAAAGAACCCAACAGAAAAGAATGTGAGGAACCATAGCAGACTGCTTTGCCACTGTTGCCCTCTGACTGGCAGCTCAGGCTCACTCTGCAGCGACAGTAGGGATTTCTGTGTCCCGTCAGCTTCAGAGAGCTCCATGCTAAAACCGCACTCCGGGCGGATGTCAGCCACAGCAGGGCAGAATAAAAGGCAAAGGAGGACTTATATGTGCTTCCTAGATGCTTTATTACGGCAGAGAGAACAGAACCATTGCAGCTCAGAAAGCAGGGATCTAAATCAGAGAACAAAGCTGTGCAGAAACTTTTAAAACCTCGGGTAAGGGGAGGGTCCAGGGTAACACAGCCAATGGGACAAGACTAGGGAGGAGGGTCCAGCAATACTTCAACGAATCAGGATAACTTGGGGGAGGTAACCGGGGGTACAGACCAATCAGGGACCGAACATAATAGAACTTTCTGGAGTAATACGAGTATTAAACAGGGAATTAACTAAACTTGGGAGGGGGTAAACTTAAGGGGTAGGAGGAGTATCAGATGATGGATACTTTGGGGTCCACCATAGGTCTTCATTCTGAAGGTCTATTTGGCAGACCCCAACACTGCTTGAATGAAATACACATGTGGACAGATTCTTCCCATGCAAATTTATGAGCCTTACTGGTAAGTTTGATCTAAGTGGCCTTAGGCACCCACTGTAGTCGTCAGAAAAGAGGCCAAGGTGGAAAATCCACATTCCACTTCAGAGGGTGGTTTGATACAAGGTGATTTGATCTCTGGGAAGGTTTGTCACTATTCATGGATTTTCTGTGTACCTTGGTCAACTCAGCTGGGCACTCAGAGTTATCTGGAGTTAATACAAAGTTTGATTGCGCTTTTTGCAAAACAGGTAATTAATGCAACGGTAATCAATTATCCTGCCTGATGACATTGTTTATAATTTTTAGAAGTTAGCTGCAAGTTTTTTCAGGTTACACATAGTCTTCTTAACACAAGTGTCAAGTTGTCTCACACAGATAGGAAAAGACCCCATGCATTTTTTAGTTTTTTAAGCATCTGTCTTTGAAGATAAACTGTATAAATAAAGATGGCTTTAGAAAGATAGCCTTTTGATTAGTCAAACTTAGCGCCTTCTGTTTCCTCCTGGTCCTTCTCCAGCTGACAGGTCCTCCATACTATGATATTGATGCCTTCAGTATCCCAATTCAATTGTGTGCCAGGGACCCAGTGGGGTTTAGTTGTCCCTCTTCAACTGTCTCTACCTTGTAGATCCTTGAAGTGCTACTCAACCAACACATGAAAATCTTGCACACTCTCATCTTGGCAGTAGCAAAAAAACTGGTCCCACTATTGCAATGGTTCAGAAATTAATCCTACATCTGAGGCATGCAAATTGTGCTCATTATGAAGGTGCTGAGCTCTAAGTGGCAGTCTCTGAAGAATGAGACATAGGAACATGAGCAACACCAGCTTTCTAGACTTGGTTCTGAGTAGTTACATCCAAAACAACAGAAAACCACTAAATGCTTGTTTTAGCTGCCTGCCTGCCCCCTTTCCTCCTCCCCCTGTAGCTGCCAGAGCTGTTCATGTACGAACTGCAATGTTGATGGTGTTGTGGTATCATACCCATGAGGTTGCACAAGAAGAGTCGGGTATTCTACGTTCACTGAGTTCAGCTGAATTCCTTGCCTGTGGTAGATCAGCATAGCTCAGGTGGCTTCAACAGAACTCTTGTGCTTTGAATCAGTATATAATGTCTGTATTCACTTAGTCTCTGCTGGAAATATTTGAAACAAACTTCAGAAGTGATCCCTTTTTCTGTCCGTCGTCACTGATTTAGACACGATGCAACCTGTAGGAAATGTTAGGGTTTTTAGTTGCAGTGTGTGTCCTTGTTGCATTAAGTCTGTGGCCATGTGTCCCGGTTTGAGACAAACTTGGAGGAAACGTCTGAAATGAACGTATCCTCTAAGAGAAGGCAGATTTCAGCAGCCCCTCCCCCACGAGGTTTGTAAAGAAATTCCTTGAAGGAAAGTGAAAAAAGCTATTTATTTAACAAGCAGGGTGCACGCAGGCACCAAAAAAAGAATGAATAATGTTAAATTACAAAACCACTCGCTGTGGAGAAGACCTGGGTAGGTTCAGAGTTCATTGTGGGTGTGGCTCTGCCCTCTCTGGGGCTGGGGTTCGGTGTGGGCTGCTCTGGGCCGCAGTGTAAGACCTCCCGGTGATGTTCTGGTGTTGCTGAACAGTCCAGAAGAAAAGAAGAAGAAGAAGCCAAAGTCCCAGAGAAAAACTATCTTGCCTCAGCCAGCAGCCTAGCTAAAAAGCAAAGAATTTTAACTCTCCGTCTCTCTCCTGAGAAACAGAGCCAAAAGCTGGCTAAAAGCAGGAAGGTGCTTTCCTCCCCTCTGCCGCAGCGAGTTATCTGTCTTTGAACACAGGCCACCAAAAGAATTCCACCAGCTTCCCCCTCTCCCACCCCCCTTAAAGGTACAGAACGGCACAGGATTCATGTCTGACATAGAGCAGGCGATAAGGGACACAGCATCATAAAATTACCCCAAGACACCATGTAAAAATTGTCCTAGTCATTGGAGCTCCCAGCTAAAAGAAAAGAACCTAAAATACAAAATATTTGAGGCTCAGAAGCCACATCTGAGTTGTACTGGCTGTAGATGGCAAGGGCAACCCCACCACAGGGCACAGCTGACCCTCTCAGCCACAGTGGGGTACCTCAGGGAAAATCTATTTTTAAAGAGGGGAAAAAACTCCACATGGGCTGAGAAAGAGGGAAATAAGGGAGAAACAGCAGTGCAAACACTTCAGGTTTTTTCTCAGTCAGAGGAGTAGGAGGGGGAGGAGGTGCTCCAGGATATCACAGCAAATATTTCCCTGCAGCCTGTGTAAGAAACAACACCAGAACAGCTTCTTCCCTCCTAGAGCAGTGGAGAACCCTATGCTGGAGCAGGTGAATATTTCTTCAAGGAACTGGGACCTGTGGAAGAGCTCATATAGTGAATCAAGTTTATCCTGAAGGAATGCAGCCCCTGTGGAGCCCATGCTGGAGCAGATCTTGAAGGAATGTAGCCCGTGGAGAGGACCCATGCTGGAGCAAGGGAAAAGCATGTGGAGGAAGGAGCAGCAGAGAGGAGCTGTTATGGACTGATTTCGGCCCTCAGTCCCACTCAGGGAGGGGGTACAGGAGCTGGGAACAAGGGAGTAAAACTGAGTGTGAGAAAAAGGGAGTGGAAGAGAGGTGGTGTATTACTTTTTGACTTTGTTCCTCACTACCCAGATCTATTTTAAATGTCTACAAATTAATTTTCCCAAAGTCAAATGTGTTTTGCCCATGATTGTGATTGGTAACTGTTCTGCCTGTATTTATCTCAACCCACAAGTTTTTTCATCCTGTTTTCTCCCTTTGCCCTGTTTGGGAGAGGTAGTGAGTGGGCAGCTGGATGGGAATTTGAACTTTATCCAAGGTTCACTCACGGTGCTACTGTGCTGTAAGACATATTTAACAACTTGCTTTTCTATTATGTGGTCTCTAAGTCTCCCTAATTCAAAGTTTTACATTGAAATAACACTGAACCATTTCTATTCATTTTTTTATCTACTCACTTTTGATGGACAGTGAATTTGTTGAAAAATTCCCTTTGGGAAGAACATGAAGTATTAAAAAATCTGGGTCAAGTTTATGGTTTCAGAAGAGAAATAAGGATTACATTTTGATAATGTTTAAAAATGCTATTCTAATACTTTGAAAACAAATATTTGATCTTTTTAGTTTGAAATTTTTCATTTTACTTAATTGATTTTCAATTTCAAAAAAAACAAGCAAATATTTATATTCTCTGCAGTGTCATTGTACATCCTAAAAGACCTCTGTTTGCTTATGCTGAAGAAAATTTTGAAGTTTAATCTAGATTAATTTTTGAATTCTTTTTTCTCATCTAAAACGACGAAATTTAATATTCCTTGTATCATGTTATGGAGGTTGTTTTGTTTTGTTTTGTTTTGTTTTGTTTTGTTTTGTTTTGTTTTGTTGTGTTGTGTTTTGTTTTGTTTTGTTTTTCCCCAAATTCCACTTTCAATACAGGTATCAACCCAAAGTATCTTTCACCCACTTTGTTTTGGAACAGTTCTCAAGTGTAGCACTGACTGTAGATTTTTTCCATACTCTCATAGATGCTAATCTTTGCTCCCTGTACATTTCATTTAAAAAAAAAAAAAATTGAGAAATAACTTATTTGCAAACTTTTCACTTCAAATTTCGGTTCCTGTTAATGATCATATGTCTACTCTTGCACTAGTCTTTGACTGGTAACTGCAATCCCTAACTTAGATGATGTAATGGGGAAAATAGTTGCAATAAATCTGACATTGTGTATTTTACAAGTGATTTAACTGCTATTTTCTTGAAACTCTTAAAAAATCCTAATGTCCTATCTTCATGTGGCAGCATGAGAATTCAATTTACATTTGAAAAGAAAAAATCATCAACCTTAGCTATAAAGCTTATGAAGAAAATCTCCAAAATTAAAAGTAAATTAACTCTATCTTCTGCAAATTATTCTTTTAAATCTCAAAACTATAGTTCGATCTTACTTTATTCTTAATTTTTTATTCTCTTGGTCTAACAAGTATTGCCTTGCCAAGGGTCCATGAATATTCTAAGTTTATGGGAAAACATTATGTATCTTTGTTTTCTTTTCAGATTAACTTCTTTTATATGATCTTATTGCCCACCCGGCATGTAAATGCCTAGGTACCAGAGAAGCCAAGGAAGTTTCCTTACACAGATGTAGCATAACTGAGAAAGTGGCAACATTCTTTTCCCAGGCTCGTGTTCTCTGCCCAGTCCATATGACAATTTTGGCCCACGGTGAAACCACCGCAGGAGAAGCGTGAACAGCAAATGTCACCCGCGTAGCAGAGACCTGGGACAACCTAACCCAAAGATGTCATTCGTCCCAGTGGCTGTACTCTACACTGCTGAGTAAATACACCACCCTCTCCTCTGGCCAGGGAGAGCTTCTCCATCTCGCTACAAACTATGGACTGGAGCTCCATGTGAGTGAGGTAGAAAAAGGTGTAAATTGAATACTTCAATAGCCATGATAAAAGTAGTTTTGGTACTTGGAATGGAGTATCAGGAGATCAGTCTTGATCTGGCACTGACCTGTTCTATGAATGTTGAGCTTTTCTGAAAGCGTTTTCTTTAGATGTTTCTTTCTTTACTCCTAATGAAGAGGAATGATCTCTAATGCAAAAATCCTCCTGTAAGGCAGCATCAAGGACTGAATAGGTCAAACATTCACTTTTAAGTGATTTATGCATTGGACATATGCCTATTGTAAGGTATGTCAAGAGCACTAAAATCTCTGTATGCTTCCTATTGTGCCAGAGTAGCGACTTCAGATGTAAAAACATGAACTTTAAATAAGCGTGTACAAGTTATATCTATTCCAAACCAGAAAATGCACAAGTGATGAAAATAGAGGCAGATAAATATTCAGGCTGCATTATATATTGGATTGCATTATATATTGACAAATGGATAAAAGAGAACTGGCTGTCCTGGGGGTTCCTAATGAGATATGGACTCCTCTACTTTTAGGTCACCCTTGTGAATCCCACCAAGGTCAGGAACTAACAAAATGTGGCCCTGAATTGGCGATGGCAGTCCAGTTCCTTACTGCCAGATGTTCAGATAATAAAAGTAACTACAGTGTCTGGCAACATACTACAGCCTTGTCAGAGAATCCAAATTAGCTTCCTCACCAGCTACTGAAAGCTGGAAAAGTAGGTCCTTCAAAAGCTGGTCTGAAACATGTTGTGAGGAATTTCCAGAACACCTTCTTGTGCTATATCCCTTCTGCAGATGCACAAAGGGCTCCCCTTTCTACAGATATCAAATCAAAACTAATTTAATTTCCATTGCAGATTTAAAACAACAAGAACATACACCAGTTTGTGCTAACATTGACCATGAAAGGGAATAAGCAGCTAATACATCACTCCTTTCGCCTGGGATTTGCTATTCATCATAGTTCAGTATGTAATGGTAAACCAACACCTCACTATTCAGTTTATTTTCTGTGATATTGCCTGAATATCCAAGGTTTCTTCCAGTGGACTAATCAGCCCTCTTTATTAGATGAGACTGTATATTCATGATGCTATTGGGATAGATAGATTCTCTATAGTTTGATAATAAAAATATGTGCTAATGGGTCTCCTTGCTCTTGATTTCTTACACGAAGAAAGACGAAGAGTGGGCATTATTTACCCACAGGTAAAGCAAAAACTATAAAGGTAAAAGGCTTTTCCATGCAATATACTGCTCAAATGTAATAATCCCTGAGATGCTTATTTTAGTAAATGAATCAGTCACACTGAGCCAAGGAAGGGAGCCATCTATTACCGTGCTATAAATGTTAAAGACCCTATTTAGAGCCTTTATCTCTGGAAGAGACAAAGCCATTTTTGCTGATATTTGTACGACATCAATAATGGTACCTCACTAAGTTGTGAGTAGATGTTACAATTGCAGTTTGCCCAATTCTTTTTCACTGGTCATCAGGGAAATTCATCTAAAGCAACCAAAAAAACATAGATACGTTTGCATCATATTAATAAGAAGAGAAAGCAAGGTAGCTGCCAATTGGCAGCAGAGTATGTTTTGGTGGTTTGATAAGGATACTAAAGAGTTTATGATGTGACAGATGTTTCACTACACTATTGTGAAATGAATAGATTATGAGAAGTAATTAGATGTACATTGGAATCAATGCTGTTATCATCGAGGCCTTCGGGCGATGCAATAGATGAGAGTCATGGCAGCAGGTGGTCCAATGGCTCGGAGACAGGAAGACACACCGCAGGAGACTGAGTGACAGGTTTCACAGATCCAGGGGGTGAGAGATCTGAGCTATTGCCTGCATTTGTAATCTTTACTCATGTATAAATAATAACAACTACACTATTGACTTCATATGCTATGTCATACCCTCTGCTACCCCCTACACACACACACATACACACACATATACAAATACACACACACATGCACACATATTCTGCAACTTTTCCCCTCAGTTAAAGCTATTCTTTTATTTTCACATGAAAAAAATAAACCATTCATCCCTTTGATTCCAGTGCCAACTCAATGTTCTTTGACTAAAACACTTAAACAGAAAACCTGGCAACTGCTTTGAATGCAGTGCGGTGTGTTGTGTGCCTAGCACAGAAATGTACATGCTCTTTCCATGAGGCTTAACAGAAAGTGAGGTTCAAAAGGTACAGTTTTTATTATGCTGCTCTTTTTCAAGCTTTTCCTTATTTTCTTTTCTTTGTCCAGCAGGTCCCAAACAAGGAATCATCAGTATCACGCGTGAATTACCTTTGCAAAGGAACTAGCAAGCCGAGTCATCCGGATAGATAACATACAAAATCTGCTGACTCTGGGAAGATTTGGGTCCTGACCCAGAACCTCAGTTGTTACATGTCCCCTCAGCTTCAACCTGGAACTTCTGGGCTCCCCTGCACCAAGTAGAGTGGATGACAATGGAGACCTAAGGTAAGTGTCACTAGCACTCAGCCTCTGATTCCATGAACGGTTCATAGTAACAGGAGGTGGTTCTGGAAAGCCCTTTGGTGCTGCTCCCTGTCAGTCCCTGCCTGCAGGTGTTTGCTGTGAAATCTTTTATTTTATTGTTGAGGAGAGTGACACCGTGATAAAAGGGAATATTGAGACATTAAAATGTATATTTCAATATTCTGAGAGTAAACATAAATACCAATATTTTTCTTTAATGTGTATGAATATCAATGCAAATATATAGTCATGTATGTGATGTGTATTTGGGTAAATCATGTTCTGTATGAATGCCTACCACGGACAGAGATATGTATAATTTAAGGTGGTGAAAGGAAAGAAATCCAATATTATGGAAAAGAAAAATAACCACCAGCATAAAGTGATGAGCTATGACGGGTCTTGGTAAAGAAAGATGTAGGGCAAAACCATCAAGTGTATATATATGTGTATAAAGCATGGCAACAAGGATGTTGGTCTAGTATTGCAATTTAAGGAAACTTGGCTTAGCTTACAAAAACCCTTAAAAACACCTAATTAAGTGTCTTTACAGTGGTAGTTATATTTAGACAGATTGGTCTGGGGAAAACAGAGAGGTTGGGACACTGTAGAAATACAAGATAATATCCTGAGATCAGAAACATATGTTTTCCCTGTGTGAAAGAGTATACAAACAGTTATCCACTTATCAACAAATATCTCCTATTGCTCCTGTCTCCCAGAACCATATACAACTACCACCACAGAAGAGAAGAACCTGTCAAACCTGTTGAGCCAACTTTTCGGCAAAGTGGCACCTTAGTGGGACTAACAATGTCAAGGAACAAGGTGAAAATCAGACAGAGCTTGTCCGGAGTGATGGCACTGCAAATTCCCTTCTGAAAACCTTGGTCATTGCATGTACATTACCTGTTAGACTAAGTTACTAATTTAAATGGTGAAGCCTCAAGAGGCCCATGCATTGGGGTAGCCAATTTGTATCAAAAGAGGTGAGGAAACCTATTGCTTGGTTGATTGAATCTGACTGAGGTTCAATTTTCTGTACCGATAACCTCCTCTTTAATTATTTTGTTCCTCTTCTTTCCAAATTATCTACACCCTCAGGTACTCTGAAAAAAATGAGGTCTTACCCGGTAATATTCATGCTTTTGTTGGCCTGTCTTCAACCCTGAGAGGGTGTGAGCAGCACCACTAATACCAGTGGTGTACTTTACTGCCTGTGTCAGGACTGAACCAGTCCCACTAATTCCAGAATATCAAATTCCTTTTTGGATTTTGCTCAGGAAGAGCTTGGTAACCGTGACCAAGCCTGCACTTGGTGAAATAAATTGCAATTATTAAACACATTAAAAATAAGTGTTTGTCTTCTTTAAATGATATAGCAATATACACTGTGAAACAGACTCTCCAGAACAGAAATGCTTTATTCTTCTAAATACGAATTCTAAGATCCTTCTTATTAGTTTAGTACTATGAAATAGGCAGATAGGCATATGTTCCCATTTTTTAGATTTTCAAGTGTCTTGAGTATTACCAGAAACTACATTCAGTTTCTACCATCAAGGCCACCTGGAGGTAAGTCCTCCTAATCAGATTTCATGGGTCAATGCAATGCCCTGAGAGGAGGAAATTCTGAGTGCAGCTCTCTCACTCTTCAAGCAGGAACCAAATCATTGTAGGGCATTGTCTTAACAATATTGACATATCCGACTTTTAAAAAGGAACTGGCTCACAGTCACCCCTGGATGTCTCTGGTGTCAATATAGAACCCAGGGGAACTGTGAGGTCTAACAGTCTTTCTCAGTTTTGTTCCCTGCTCCCTTGCCTTCACACTGTATAGCAGGATTAACTCTATCCCAGCCAAAACCAGTGCAGGCAGTAACATCACAAAGGAAAAGTGCCCCTTGCACACAACAATATCAGCCATTCAGGGATATCCTTCATCTCAACCTTCTTGCCACTTTCTCCTAGTCTCCCTTGTTCATTTGTCTGGTCTCCCTTAGCTTGCTTTCACTTATGTCTGTTTTCTCTTTGGTTCTAGACCTTGGAGCCTACCACCAAGTCATAGCACACTTAACGTTCTTGTCACATCCATGGACATCTAGCCCAAAAGGTAAAAAAAAACAATGAACAGAAAGGAGAAGCTCTGGAAGAAAAATGGCTCAGCTAATAGCAGAGAATGTCTCAGTAACTTCAGTAGCAAAAACCCCTATGTTCATACTCTGTCTCTAATTAAATATTGAGATCTTCGTTTAAAGTTGTATCCTTTTTAAGGCTAGCAAGAGATTGCATACCTATAAGGACCTATAAAGGGTAATCATGCAGGTGCTTTCCTCGGCAGAATGACAAGAGTCATGCTTTCAGCAACAGTGCTACCTTGACTTGCAAATTATTTGGGATAGAACCTGTGTATCCCTATGTTTAGCTAAAAAGGCCCTTACAAACATTAGACAATATGGGATCATAAACAATAACAATCTTCCAAGATTGGGTCTTTTACAGTTAAGGTTCAAAGTCTCTTCCACTGTGAAAATGTTGTTGAATCATCTACTATTTGCTGAACTTCCTGACAAAGCCTCTGCCTAGAGGAAAAAAATCAGGTGAGGAAGAGTTTGAGGTTAATTACACAAGCCTTTTAAGTTGCTGTGCAATAATAATTAATAAGTACTTAGATTTCAGTAGGTTTTGCTGCAGTCCTGGCTTTCTAGCATATACGAGGCTCTTTTTGTCCTGTCACAATTCTTTTGTTTTCCAGAGGGTTGTCCTATATAATCACTTCTTTTCAAGGGGGACTATTTTATAGGCTCCTTTTGCCACAATGTCAACATTTCTAATTCTAAGAAGCCATGTCTTGTAAATGCCAAGCAAAGTGTTATGAATATTACATGTATCTAAGGTTAATTTTTAAACCTTTCTTTAAAAATCTCTGCTCTTCCATTGCATGTTTTGTCTCTACACATGAAAAGGTGCATACACAGTCATATTCAAACACATATTTGTGCATATGACATGTATGGCCAAAGATAAATGACATTAATTTGTCCAATCTTTTACCTGTCATCAGTTTCATGGCTAAGTCTGTTTTTATGGCAGCACTGAAAGAATAGGACTTAGTATTTGAAACACACTGTGGGAGACTGCCACTAGCATTGCAGGGGCAGTAATGCTGTGATGCCTGTGCTGAGCTTACCCAGCACAGGGTCACTGTTACCACTGGTATTTCCTTGGGCAAATCTTCTTGTGCAGTTTCACTTTCCCTTTCTCTCCTTCAGCTAAAGAGAAGTGATGGAGAAATGTATTTCTATAAAACACATAATACTCAAAAATCAGACAGGGTTGTAAGAAGAATACTTTTTTGATGTATAAGGTGCAGTAAATGTTGAATGAGGACGTTCAGAGTGTCTGACGCATAGAGAAGGTAATTATTTGCATATCACTATGATTCACCACATCGTTTCCTGGGATAAAAAATATTTTCTGATCTAAACCACTCACAGATAGAAGACAGAAGACATTTGAACTTCAGTATTTTATTCTGCTCTGGAGCTTAGGCTGCCAAAAGATGTAGGCTGGACAGTTCATGTACCACGGCCTGGAAACGCCTTCTATACTCAGACTCCAGCAAATCTGTTTTTCTTTAATAACTCATGTGCCCCAATCTTCTGTAAACCCAAGAGTAAATTTAAAACAAAACAAAACAAAACAAAACAAAACAAAACCAAAAAACAAAACAAAACAAAAAAAAAGCTAGTTCTTCATATTTTGTTTTTACGTGGTTGTCTTACAGTTGTCTTACAGTCTGATTACTAAGAAGAATCAGAAGGCAATGAGGATGTTCAAAGTTTCCTCATGGACTAATACAACTTAACTTTAATACTTAATGCACGCGTGTCCAAAGATTTGTTGAGTTACCAAGACAACACCTGACTAACTCTGATTAGGAGCTTGTCCAAAGGAAGTAAGGGACAGAAAGACATTTTAAGAGATTTATGAATTCAGCAAGTATGAAACCCCAAAAACATTGGGCTGACATTCCTTACTTTCCTGAAAGATCAAGAACATTGCTGATTCACTAGATTTGCTGTGGTGGTAATTTTTTCTACTTTCTGACTTTGATGACCTATACATGAAGAGCTACTTTTTCTTGACACATGCAAAATGTATTGAAAAGGAATAAGCTGTCCTTTAATTTCTGGACTGTTTTTTCCTGCAATTGTAGGGCAAACCTATTGTCAGTATTCAGTTGCAAGTAAAAGTTTGCTCTGCAAGCTTATTAATGAAAAATGGAATATAACTAGCTTATGAAACTAAATTATTTTGGAATTTTGGAGGCATTTGAACTACATTTTACTTAAATGAATGAACCACAGAATAATATTCATGAAAGTTGAGCTACAACTGGATATGTCTGCAGCTACTAAAAACGTGTCATACTTAATACCTAGTCAATGGCAGAACTTGTCTTGTTCTCTGCTAATACCTGAGATCAAACAGAAAGAAATAATTCACCCCTCTTTCGTGATTCTGAATTTACTGAAAAAATATCAAAATATCTACCTATGGAACTATATAACATATTAATCTATTCATTTTAAGAGTGGAGTAACTCATCTGAAGTCAATGGAGTCAAACTGGTGTAAATGAAGATGGGATGAACTCATGCACAAAGAGTTAAAGTCAGTGGTAAGTACAAGGGTGTACCCTTGGCAGCTGAACATTTAGAGACATTCACTTTATAATAAGAAATAATGTTTCAGAATGCTCTTAATTCTCTCCTGGAATTCCATTCATCGGCTCACAGCAATAAAGCTAGGCACTCTGTCGGGATCTTTTAAGTAAACATAGTAATTTCATACTTGCTTTTAATATTGGAACCACTAATAGATGCTATGTTCAAAAAGCATAAACAAACCACAAGACCTGCTAATCAAGGTAAGAGCCATATGTACAAAACAAATGGAGTCTTCCTCACCTTTGGCTTGAGAAAACAAAAAAGAAAGGGATTTCAGCAGCATTGTCTTTAATCCAATTTACTTTGGATTTAATCTCCAAAACAAGGCTGGCCTGCTAATTCCCAATTATAATGGCACATGTAATCAGAGTCCTCATTAACAAAGACTGACTATATTGTCTATTAGGAATGGAAATCTGAAATGCAAATTCAGCAAATCAAAACGTTAAATGAGCTCTACCCAAGATGCTTAGAGCTCCTGCCAGGGCAGCGCATGCTGGCCGACACCTGCCCTGAATTCTCCCTCCAGCTGAATGTTTCATTCTGTTCCAGTCTTTGCCTCCTAATTGACCTGCTTATGATCTCTGCTACAATTAACATATGCTTATTAGTAATGGCTGGTTAAAGATTTCAAACTGCCGCAGTTTACAAAGTCTAATAGAGATGGCACACCACAGGAAAGATGAGACCACTGTTTTCCTCATCAGCAGTGTCATAGTGGTTTGGTTTCATGTGATTCAAATGAGATAATTTTTCACATCATCTGATGTCTGCAAACCCATTCTAATTGAAACTGGAAATCTGCACACAAAGTGGCTTAAGGCTCCTGGTGCACTAAATGAAAATCAGTTAGGGAATAGGATTTTTTTGCCCTGTAACCACAGGATTACCAGAGATGGGAAAAAGATTTTTTTAGAAAAAAGGGGACAAGGAAACAAAGAGGGAGTGAGGGGAAAAAGCTAGTTCAAATGACAACAAACAAGAAAATACCCCACCCACAGTATGTTTGGTCAAATTACTTAGTCAATTTCTTAGCTGTTAATAAAGGTTTATAGACGTATCTATGAACTGGATAATTTTTTCAATTGTTGTAGAAGAAAAGAATAATTCTGTCATTACCAGAGTACTGTTTACTGTTGTTTTTGTTCGTGCTCCTTATCCAGGAAAACATTCTTAATTAAAACAAACAGGAAAAGCAAAGCAAACCAACCAACAAACCAATCAAAAAGAAAAAAAAGAACTGTCACTTAAATATGCAAAAGTGGGCTCTTATAGGATGACTACTATACTACTTTCACTAATGTTAGGGTAATGCCATATTAACTACATTTTCTTATATGAAAAAGATTATATTACTGCTGATTTGGCAGGTCAGTCTACTTTCATTAAATTTTCCTCTGTCTTCAGTGTTTTCCCATATTACTATCTCCAGCCTGCAGGAGCCAATAGGCAACAAATAGATCTCTTCCAGCTGGTTTCATTCCAGCTTCATTAGCAATGCACTAATACAGCAATTATGTCTAATTCTCTCTCCTAACTGCATTATTATTATTTATCTAAGGTTTCTTGCTGACCATATTTATTCCTATTAATTTTGTTCCTTGATTTCACTTGATCACAATGCATTCTTAAGGAGACGATTGGGCATTTCACAGTCCTTCCTTTTGTATTCTTATCTTTGATTATATAAGCCACTTATCCCTTTGAAGTCTCATACTGCCAAAATCCCAGAAGGCTGGAAAGAGGGCAAGAAAATATTTGGGTCTTGTGTTTTGCTCCTATAACCACAGCCATTTCCACTTCTTACAGACAATTGCAGGCGATATTTTTTTGTGGAGACTTTAATCCTGGCACCAAAAAAATTCAGTGGCAATTTTGTCTTATTTTCCTGAAAGACATTTCCTAAAACTAATGTTTCATGCTTCATTAAGAAAACATGTACTCAAGAAGGTATTCTTGAACCCAGGATACAGAACTGTGTAGTTGGCATAATCCACACATGCTTTGCAAAGGCATAACTAGACACTCACTGCTCTGGAAAAAGCTACAGTTTAAGTCAGGCAAATAAAGTACACAGAAAATATTAGGTTCCAACAAATGTGAGGAGAACCCCAGAGAGCAAATTCATGCTCAGCTGTACAGTTGACTTGTGGGCTTTATGAAAGGATCCAAAGGAATTGGAGGATATAGTTCAGTTTGTAGGAAAAAAAATATTATTGCAATCTGTAGGAAAATGTATACATTAGAAGGCAAAAGAAAGAAACAAAGATGTCTCCTTAAGGTTGGTGCTAAAATTCTTACACTTTCTGTTTTGTGTAATTTTTTTTTTTTTTTGAGAGTGATGGCCCCATTGACTTTCATCTTAATTTTGAAGCTAGTGAAAAACAGATAGCCTCAGATGTTTTCACGTAATTGAAGTGAATGAGATTGTAGTAAAAGAAAAAAATTATGTACTCCTTGAAAAGAAAATGCTCCCATGCCTCAGCTTCATGGCCATTACAATCAGCTTTGCACTCTTTTAACAAGTTAAGATTAAAACTTCTAGGACTAAATACAGAGTTAGCATATTCAGCTGCAGAGCTCCAAAAATTTTTGCTGCCCTTGCTGTGTTCGGTTATTAACTTTATAGGATGTAGACTGATCCTGTTTATATGGGAACTACCTTTTCCCTTTCCTTTCCATTTTCCCTGGAGCTAGGAGCATAATTAACGCAAGAGTGGGATTTAATTTACTGAAAATTAGCTAAGTAAAAGTCAGGGCTCTCACTTCAAGTGCTCTCCAAGGCTCACTTTCTAATCAGCAGAGGGAGAGGCATAACCAGAGTGCAATTCAACCCATCCCAGGATATGCATTGAAGGTAGGGAGATGAGTTGGTGCTTTCCATTTCTACTGATTGTAAGGGAAGGCTCAATGGTAACTTTAAACTGTTCACTTAATTTTAAGTAACTCTTGAAAGAACAGGTTATGATATCCCTCAGGAACATACCTTCACAGCGTGTGAAAAGGGATGTAAGAGGAATACGAATCTAGCATTTTGAACGCGGTATTTGGTACAAGGAGTTTCCCACTGCTCTTTCTGCTGCCATTCAGCCTGGTACCACATTTCCAAAGGGATTTGTTTAAACAGTTTCCTACATTTTCTGCTATCTGAAGTGAGTGCTGTTCTAACTATTTTACAGCAAGGCTATGACACACGTTTAAAATTAGCAATATCCTTTGATTTAACACCACCACCAACTGCTCAGCAGCACATTGCTATTGGCCACACGGCTAGTTTTTCAGAACAAGAAACTGGAAGTGACAATTTGACAAACTTACAGGTCAGGATTCTGATTTGAGTCCTTGCCTGTGTTATTTGGGCATTAAGGAAAAACATAAGGGGAAAAGTGGGTGCTCAGTCTTTTCAGTACTTGGGATCAAATCAAGTACAGGTTAAGATCTTACGATTGTTCATAAGTTCACAGCTTAAAGAACTTCTAATTCCTGTCTGTTCATTCTGTTTGACACTGAGCTGTGTTAAAAGTACTTGTACCCTATGGCTTGGGATAGTCGCTCGAATAAAAATACTACTAAAACCCTGGGAAAACTGTGCACACCATAAACCAATATAGACTGTTATTTGCATTTAATTTTCATCCAGGCATATGCTTTGAAGGGTAATTTTTTAAGTTTAGTTTAAGTGTAATAAAATTAAATGCAGATTATCAACTGAATATGAGTTAAGACAGAAGGTTTCACCTTTTTCACTATAAAAATCTTTGAAATATGAAAACAATATCACACAGATGTTGATAAATTGCCATTGGTAGAAGAAAATAGTCATATAGTTTAACTCTGGCCCTGGTACCTAGTTTCTGCAATTGAATAGAGATTCAGGCGCTTGGCTGAAAGCAGAGTTCAGTTCCATCCTTTTTTTCCCCAAGCAACCCAAAATAGGGTGTCAGCAAGTTTATTTTTTTATTTTTTTAGCAATCTGCCCAATAAAAATTTAAAGAATAATTGTTAATACTAAAATATAATTTTTTACTTACACACATGCCTTTATATGTGATATTTCATGGTAACACATATGGTTCTTCCTGCAAATATCACCAAAATTTTTTCATTCTCTGCATAGCGACAAATGCTCTTCTATTAAATAATTGAGCTAGACCTGTGTGAATCTGGCTTATCATTCAAACTTTGCTAGAGACCTTCACAGCAATTAGGGATAACTAATTTGATAGCGTCTAACCTGAAGAACTGTAAAGGAACAAAAATCCAGGGTGAAGTTGATGTGAGGGGAAAATAGTCGCTACTTCAGAAATGCAGGTGCTTAATCACTGTGAACTCCAGTTGCCCACTTTTTATTTTTAAAAAAACAAGATAATACTTCCCAGTTTTGCAGGTTTTTGGAAAATGGGTTTCTTCTTATTCATGAAGTACTTGGATATTGTGGTAAGGGAAGCCCAATGGACACAAATATGTTACTGTTCTGCAGCTGCTAATGGAGTTAGCTCTCACACGTGGAGTTATTTGTCTCTAAAGGTGGAATAGTGGTAGCAGATATCAGGGACAGCTGAATCTGTATGGGCACTCTGGGATTTTCTCTTGCTGCTCATAGGAAAAATAGTGACAGCTTCTGCTCGCATGTTCCTTCTTTCCTGATTGTGTGGGAGGTTATATGCCTGATTAAATTGCTATATTCCAAGGAAATTCGTGTAATATATTTGTAGTAAAATTACTCCAGACTGTAAGCAAAAGTTAAAATTCATTTAAATACTTGAAAAGCATAGGCTTTTAACTCCAGATGGAGCTTAACTTGCAATGGAGTCATGTTCTAAGCAGTAAATCTGAATGTGCTTTTTAAAAAGACGTTCCTGTTTGGTAGGAAGTGGGGTTCTTGTTGTACACCTTACTGCTACAAAAAGCCAGGTTTCTGAACATTAATGGTTAAAATTTCTTTCCAGCATGTAGACTTTCATCAAATAAACTATCACAGTTTAACTGGCACCCTATGATATATCAGGTCAGTGCTGTGTTGCATATGTGCATGGGGTTTAGACAGTGAAAGTAATTATTATGTTGGATATTGGATACTGAATTTTCTTATGTTCATTGATGTATTTATATGTACTTTAAATGGCTAAAACAGGAGGAAAAAAGAGGAAGCTTTCATATTTTTTCTTTTTTCATTTTCATTTATGCAGATGCTGTGTTACAGAATGGGGAAGAAAACAGGAGCAAGTGGATGAAAGTACCATCTTCTGTTTTTCCCATCATGTAACCTAAAACTGTTCAGATGCAAAATTTTTTACTATTATTTTTTAAAGGAAAAAGAAGGAACTCACTCCCGGGATTTGACTTTGTATGCCAAGCTCATGCCTTGAAATAGAATTTTAAAAATAGAAAATCTTGTATATATTGTAGAATAAATGGTGCTGCTTTAATAAGAACACTTGGAATGCAAATGAATCCTGGAACCAGTGTGTGAAAACATACCCAAAATGAAAGAGAAAAGAAGAAAGCAACATAGAAGATGATTTATTTACTACTCCTCAATTCCTAATTATAATTATTTTTGCACTGTGACGTCTTCTCCAGCCTTTTTGTTTCACACTATCATCACTAAAGTGATGAAAGGGCTGTTAAATAAATATGTGATATCATCTGTGTTTTCAAGATTAGGGATGTTAATCATGGAGTCTCAGTAAATTCCATTTTGCCCTACCAACAGTTCTTAGCTTCAAAGAATAAAGTGCCTTTATTAGCACAATTAAAATTATCATCCCTCAGTTTATTAGAGGACTTGCTGCAACAAAACCTACCAAGGCACTGGAGTCTGATCTTAGCACTTTCAGGACTGTAACATTTCCATTGCAGCAGCATCTTGCCATGCTAGGGATAGTCAGGGGCTGGAGCTCTCTTGTTCCAGGCACTGTGCACACTTGTCCGAGGAGCAGCCTGTGCCTTAGTGTAGTGACAGCCTGTGTTTCATGTTCAGAGAAGAATTTGTCTTTCCATAACATGAGCATCAAAAATAGATGTCATGAAGTATCCTCCAGAAGTGTTTGTTTCCTTTTGTGGATTGTAGAAGAAGCCTGCAGTGGTGATCTTACACAGGTGGTCCTACTTGTGAAGATACCTAGTTTAGGGCAGGTAAGTGCAGTCAAGGGGTGTCGCCGCGGCGGTGCCGGAGGGCAATGAAGGACTCCGAGACACGAGTGTGGTCAGCAGAAAGGAATTAATTATTTAATTAATAAAGGATGGGGTTTTATGTGTTTAGTTCTTTTAGTGTTTTCCTAAATGACAAGAGGTATTGGACCTCTAACTAACTACCTATCAGGGTGATTGGTCAATTCACACATCATTCATTTCTCCAGTCGGTATCACAACAATTCTAATTATGTTCGCAGGTGCAAGATTAGCAAAGTCTGTTTACAGAAAACCTTATCATGTTTTGCATAGTTTCGCATGAGAAAGAACAAGGCTCTCACAAACTGCTGCTGAGAGCTGAAATCTTCTCTGCTAAGGCTTTTTAGCATCCATAAAGGGGTACATTCTTCTGGCACTGTGCAAACAGAGATCAGAAAGATAGTCCTGTGCTCTGAAATCTGAGTCCTCACCTTCTGGTGATGATAGAGACTCTTTCCCCTTAACCACTTCAATACTTGAAGCCTTCTGGATTTGTCTTGTCCGAGGTCCAGATCTTCTGAAGTAGTGTCCAAAGTACTTTCTCTACTGTGGAAAAATAGTACCTAAAATATAATGGCAATCATTTCCCTAACTGGTTTCACTCCTTCTTCTCCATGCAAAAGGTGAGACTGCTGACCCTGACTGCTTGCTTGAATACTTTCCTCATTACACCCATTATTAAATGAAAAACAAATACCATCCCCACCGCCGTCTATTTTCTTATATAATAGTATGTAGTCCCTCTTTTCTGTACTGCTTTGCTAAATTAATGACTTATCTAACAGCAATGAACACATAAGAGAGCAACAAAGAATATTTAGGAAAGGTTAAATGATTGCAAATACCCTGAAATACATCTTAGCTTGTCATTGCAATAATATTAATGCTACATCAAGTTCTGAGAATACTGAAGGGAATATATAAGTAGTTCTGTGACATATGAATATGGTCAAGGATTATATCCACAAAGTCTTCATTTTTTGGTGAACTTCATGGAAATAATCATGCACACTGTTTCCCCTAACCATGACCAAATGTGCTAGAAACATGAATATCTCAGCATCTGAAGACAACTACAACAATGTTTTTTCAGTATATTTTGGGACTTCTCTGTGCATTTTTAACACTCTGCACTCCCACAGATAAAGCAGATTACCAGTCTATATAAAACTCTTAGAGCTTCTGAATCTAATATAAAACACTTTTTTTTCTTCTAAATATGAAACATGAATGAACAAGAAGAAAACTCATAAAATTATGATTGATTATGAAAGTCAGTTTCATAGTGATTTTGAGACTTTCATTCTTTCAGCAAAGTCTTTGGTATAAAGGTTTTACCATATCTTGTAGGATTACCATTGTGTTGCTAAATCAGTGTAGCTTATTTAATTAGTACCAGAATTGCCAGCAGTCAAGTCAGCTAAGAAGATCTATTCCCCTGGCATCTGAACACTGAAATCCCTTATAAATTGCTGTAGAGTGTTAAACAGGACTGGAAGGGAAAATAGTTTCCATTGTGTGATTTTTTGAAAATGTAAAATTTTTTCCCTTTTCATTGTCAGGACAATTCTGATTTTCTGAAACTGGTTTTGGTTTTTTGTGGGGTGTTTTGTTGGGGATTTTTTGAGTGCTAAAAAAATGATGCTTTTTGGAGTCGTTGGATAAGAGGAAGACCTGTGTTCAAGTCTGTTATTCAAATAAGGAAGAAGAAAAATACAAATCTATATCCCATAGAAATATTTTATTTCAGTGGGTCATCTTTCCTGGTGGAGATTACTGGGCAAGAGACAGAGTACAGCAGGTTAGGACAGTGAAGTTAAACATCTGACTTCAAATCTCTTCATTTTTATATATCCCAGAAAAATGCCACAACAAGCAATACCATTGTAATTCTGTGAAAAGATGTACTGAAGTCATCCCCACAGTCAGGGGGTGCACTGTTTATGGGGTCACTTGTAGCCAATGCTTGGCACTTCTGGAACTCCCACCTTAGGTGGTTGGGGAAAGTCACAGTGTGGAAGTACCTATCTTTTACCCTTGGTTATAGAAGAAGACCGACTGAGATCAGACACCTAACTCTGGCTAACAAAATCTGGGTGGGGTGAATATCACTCACGGGTAGTAAATTTGCAGGTTCTCTGCTGGAACCTGCTTAACACATTACATGTACTGTATAAAGTACTGCAGAAAGCCACAGAATCATATGTTTGATTCACCAGTAGGCATGACAGTAGAGAAAATAGCTAGGTGAGGTGGCCGCTAGTTCATCAGCCATAATGCTTTGCCTTTTATTTTCAGAAAGACAGCTGAAAATCTCCTAAATCTTGTGTGAGAACAAGCAATTTATATGTGGTGATTTTGTTTTCTGTTGATACACTGATTTCTGTTGTTGGTGTGGATTTTAAGAGCTCAGCCCAAGGGAAGTAGTCAGCTCTTAAACATATTTAATTAAAAAACAAAACAAAAAACCCCACAAATTTTGAATATCTTTTATAAGCATAATGAGGCACTGGAACAGGTTGCCCAGAGAAGTGGTGGATGCCCTGTTATTGAAAATGGTCAAGGTCAGGATGGATGGGACTTTGAGCACGTGTCCCTGCCCATGGCAGAAGACTTGGAACTAGATGATCTATAAAAATCAGCAATAGAATTTGACTGCTTTCTTTTTATAACAGTGAATGTTAATAATTTTTTATGTTATTATATTTGTCTCTTATGAACCCGGAATTGTCAAGTACTCACAATGTACTTAAATACCACTCACCTTAATTTTTAACGTATTAAAAAACTGAGACACAGAACAATACAATACTTTTCTGTGAGGACAAATGCCAGGTTAATGACAGAAAATTCCAGTCTAGTAACTGGAAGTCTGATTATGCCATCACTCATTACAGGGATATTCCGTTTTATTTTTTCCATTTTATCACTGATCATTGCTATTCCCACACCAAGGAAAAGCCTGGAAAACACATACTGAGAGTTTTTCCCTAGGTGTTTCAGAGTCTTAGTCCCCTGTTAAGTCTTGAGTAAGCATCTGTATCATCAGTACAAACTTTATTTTACAGTAAAATTAATGTTTGCTGTTTTCAAAGCTTTTGTGTGTTTGCATGTGGTTTTGTTTTTCTTTTTGCCTAATTTCTTTCTGTGGATTGTCAAAGGGAAAGTTATTGCTCTGGGGAAGATCCCTTTCTTTTCACCCTTAGCCCAGTCTTTTTTTCTTTCTTATCTCTGCAGCGCTCACAATGCCTTTTTAGTATTTGCTCACAGAGTTCTGTGTTCCTAGTGGGACATGGTGTGTAGTTTAAATATGTCTCTCTCCTGATATTCTAAATGACATCCAATTGACCTCATAAATGTCTTATGAGACCAAACAAACTCCATCCATGCTCGAACAAAAACTGTCAACCAATTCTACTTTGCTTGTCCTCAGGCTGCTCTGGCATGATGCCATAAAGCATCAGTATTGATATTTTGTGGCATTCAAATTGTAAAGTACCTAGGCTAAGCAGTAGGAGCAGAAGTATTAATACAATCTGGCCATGTCACTGATAATTACCCCAATATAAACTAAATTTATAGCACATGGTACCTTTGGTATGAATTGGCAGCAGGCATCAAAACCTTTTCTTGACATTATCATGTAAACCTAGGAGCCATATAGCTAGCATTTTGTGTGAGGTATTTTATAGAGAAGCATAAGAGATTCAGAAAAACTTCTGCATAGTTTTATCACAGCCTTCATCAAGACTTGTTTATTGTCAATAGTGACTTTTACCACAGAAAAAAAATATTTCTTGTAATGTTTTATAATTTTAACTGAATAAACTCATAAATGTATTCAAAGTGTCAGGGAACACAGCTACACTAAGCAGTATAAGTTAACATGATAATTCAGCTCAAAACTATGCCTCTAGTTTTCCAGATTGAAAGCAATTTCTTTCTAATATGGAAAACAGAACCTATCTGAAGGGAGCTTTTTATGCCATACTTTTACGTTAAAACTTATCAAGTGTCTAGGGAAATGTGTTCTTGAAATCCCGTCATGATCCATGTGTCATTGAAGACAAAGATCCGATGTGCTATGGAAATTTCTTGATGCATATTATGAGCTGTTGTTTGCCATAGTGTCTGGATAATCCTGCTTCATTTATTGGAGGGCCATTTCAGCTGCACTGTCAACAGCCTGGGATGATCGGGTCACCTTTCCCTATAAAATTATGTAAAAGCTGTCAAATGGGCAGGATTATAGGCACATTAAAGGTGCTTTAAGATTTCATGCCTATAAATATTAGCAAAGAAGATTTAAAGGCAAATTTGTCATCAGTACATGCCCACGTTTCTACAACCTTGTTTTACAGCACTGCAATGTTATCACCTACATTTTATCACGTAACTGTGAAGTGTTTTGTTGGGGAGCAGCTGCTTACAGCCTTATCTATTTAATTCATGTAGCAGGAATTAAGTATTATTTAAAAATAAAAAGAGGGGTAGCTGCCTCCTATTTCTCATCCTTTGGAAATGAGTTCTTAACATTTTTATTTCACAGCAAAACAATTCAAGTAGATCAACACAAACATTTTCTATTTGGAGGGTCATCTTATAAAAAGCCAGTATATATTTAATAAAGAATTTTGATTATGGCACCAATTACAAATACCTTTGCATGAGAGTAATAATGCAGCAAATAATTTTGCCTAGTATTTACTTTTAAGTTGTGAACATTTTATTACAGTGTTTTGGAATGACTGCTCTTATTTATTGTACATTATGAATGCCATGGGCACCTTCAACATAAATAGATATTGGCAGACCCCTAGCATTTCTTCAGAGCTCTCTGGTATTCTTGTTAGACAAGTGCAGCATTTTAGTCATTTTTTTGCTGGCATGTTTCTAACCAATCTCTTAGTTAAACAGGCTTAAAGATCTCAGAGGAGGAAGAAAACCATGTTCCCCTACAATCTTTCAGGGAAAAAAAGATCTCAGATCCCTACCAAGGAGTAGAGTAAATTGTGAGCAATGCTATGTCAGTTGTAAATGTCTGCTCTGGGACTTCATCTGAACTGCACAGGCAGCAGCAGAAAGGTTCCCATTTCCGTGAGCTTTGCGGTGGCTGCTGTTAAGGCAGCGTGCGTGTGCTCTCTCTATCACAGATGTCCAGGTCAGAAGGCAGCACTAGATGGAAACCTGTGTGTAAGCTTAACTGGTGCATCAGTCACCAGAGCATGCCTCCAATGAATTTGCTCTTGCAGTGTAAGTTAGGAAGGAAAATGCTTGAAAAATCCTGAATGCAATTAGGCACAACATGGTTGTTCTCTCCAAGCTTCATTAGGCTTTGCTCTTAGTTTTCGCATTCCCTGCTGGCTTGGATAAATGGCCAATCTCCAGTTAGCTTCACTGGGAGCAGAAGTGTTGTGGAAGGAGAGGGTTTGTACGAAAAAATGAGAAGAAAGGGATATAGTGCCTGAGCTGACATTTTGCTGAGGAGTAGGTGAAGGGAAGAGGAGAAGATGGTAAACAAATGGTTTGCTCAGTGCACCTGGGAGAAAGCAAATACAGCAACTACCAACAAGGAGGCAGCAGAGGAACTTACTAACTGCACCCAGATGCAAATGCTTCCTACATCAGGCTTCAGGGGCCCCTAGAAGATAAACTAGGGACCTGGCTGAAGCCCTCTGTGGGTTTGCAGTGAGGGAATTGTTGACTGTGGCCCAATATCAGTAGGGCTCAAAGAAAAAGTTAAATGGAAACTTTTCTTGGAAGTGGGCAAGTAGGAACAGAAGCAGCATGGCTGATACTTCAGCTGAACATATTTTTGTTTTTCTTCTGGCTCAGGATCAGAAGGTATCGGTTCAGGAAACTGGGTGCAGAAAAGTAGCAGTTCTTGAGCAGATATTCTTTCCACATGTACAGACAAAAGGAAGCTTAAATGCACAATATACTGGGACTCTCTTCCCTTTCCTTGTGTGGGTTGGAAAAGCTAGAAATGTTCCAGCCCTTATAGAGTCCACTCTGGAACTATACACACCTTCTGGAGAGCAGCCCCGTGGCAGCTGTGAAGGTGATGAAAAGAGAAAAGGAGCAAAAGTCAGCTTAGGTAAAAAAATGTTACAGTTTCAATACCTAGGATCCAGCTGCAGGGAGAGAGGGGAGAGAGAGAGAGAGAGGGAAAAGAGACCGCTGAGAGATCTTTTCTTACATGGAACGCTCATGTGGCAAGATGCACATCCCCATAGGTGACAGCTTGTCTTTGTCCGCGCTGGGGGTTGAGCAAAAGTTGTTTTTTGCAAGCAATGTTACTGGATAAGTGCAAAGAAAATTGCCCAGACCTCAATAACGAGATACCCACTCTTGGACAAAACAGGCTACGGTTGTACAAAGCAATGATGAAGATTCATACAACAGAGTAGAAGATAATGCAGCTGTTGAAGTTTAGGGGCTTGCTGACAGCGGTGAATCCTCTTAAGAGTTCATGGATGTGGCACAAGTTCTTTGCCTTTCTGGAGCAGCAGAATGCCACAGAACATCTCAGCGTCTCAGATGGTAATCTGAGGTTAAAGACATTAATTGAGCCCTGGGAAAATTAAAATTATCCAGCTAAGCTCTCAAAGCTGAGCACGAAAACTGAGAAAAGGGGAGTGCCAGAGCAGCTGCGGTTAAAGTCTCAGGCAGCAATTGGTAAACTGAGGCACTTGTGGGCATGCAGCAAGTGGTCAAAAAATTTTCCCTAAACTGTCCATGCTACCCATGATCTGGCGTTAAAAGAGGTGCTATTAGTCCTTTCCCCATGAGATACTGAGTAAATGTGATCTGGGATTTACTCTTTTGTGGATGCCAATCTTTCTGCGAGGTACTTTAGCCTATTTCTGTTTCCAGGAAAGGTAGATTTGAGAACATATACAACCCAACGTGTACAACACTCCTGCCAGTAGGGAGACCTGTCAGTGAAAGAAATAGTCCTTCACTCCATCCTTCAAATAACATGTTCAGTTTGGAGACAGAGCGGGTATCTCTGCTCGTTCTTTATAAACTGGCAAGATTTCAGGCATTGACTAAGACAGCTGGTGATACAGCAAACTCCTTATTCCTTGCCAGAACTTATTTATTATTAAAGAAAAATTAAGTGGTGGGAGGTGGGTCTTGAATGTTGGATAATCCATTAACCAGTTCAATAGGATTCCCCTGAAAGGAGGTTTTTATGCCAGAAGGTATTTCCAGTGCACTTTGTATAAAACGGAACTGGGAAAGGAAGGGAGAAAGAAGTTGAAAGGTAGTGCTGTGAATGAGAATGTTATTATGAGTGGTGGGGGATGTGTGCTATCAGACCAAAAGGTTTCAACAGGTGAGCAGGACCTCGAAGGTCCATGAACTGTGAAGAGTCTGGATGTGTTCAGGGATGGGAACATCTATTACGAACTCCTAAAAAGAAACAGCAATCATTGGGATACACAAGCCATCCAGGGGAGAAGGCTCCACTTCCTCACTTGTGTTTCTGGCTGTTGTGAAAATGATTAGCTGGCTGGGAACCTGGACAGGGCAGCCCACCTAATTGCTGGTGTTTCCTGGTGGCAGGTGACCAGTGCCTGTGTTTGTTCCCTAGGGCATCTCCTTCCTTGATAAACCAGGGTTAGAAGCAAATCAAAGAGCAGCTGCTTGCTAAAGAGGCTAAAGAAGAGAGGTTCTTGCAGCAAATAGGCAGCACCCTCTTTGCAGCTCTTAACCTTCCTTGCAGGGGAGGGCAGTGGGGTCCCTGCTATGAGTGACAGCTCTCTCCAAATGTGTGGAAACAAGTGAAGAAGAAATGATGACCTGCACCGAGTATGTTATTGCTGAATGATTCCCAGGTGAGTTCAGTTAATAAAGTCACAGACAAATTAAACCACATCCCTCTCATCTTGTCATTATTTCTGCATGTCTGGAACAATGAGGACCAAGTTTTTTTTTCAGGTGCAAATACAGAAAATTGAGTTTAGTATATAGAAATGTGATAAGGTTTTAGCTAGCTGTAGAAAGTATTTCCACACCAAAGCTAACTTAAAACATGTGTGAGTTTATTTTATTTGACAGATATTTTCTTTTCTTATTATAAACATGGATGGTAATGCAGTCTATAGATCAGCTTCTCTGTTTTAATTCCAGTCTAATTATTCTAACATTCATTATGTTTTATCACATGTTTTAGGGATTCTAGCTTCTTCACTAGTTATTTTTTTTCCAGATGAAATGTTTCTGCCAGCTTTGACTACCCCACCTCAACCTCTTCCACCCCCTTCAGCCCCCAAACTGAGTGTTTGATGTACACTTCATAATAAATACCCTAGCAGCAGGCAACACAATGCCCACAAACCTGATTTTGCATCTGTCTAAAAAGAGGTCAGATAGATGATGAGGCAAGCTAATATAAGGAACATATAAATTTGTAGAATAGCTCTGACAAATTCTGCAACCTTGTGTCAGAGTTGCTGAATGCTTTGAGTCCTATCACACATGCTGAGACTGCTTTTCAAAATTACATTTTATATATATATATCATCATTGTCACTATTTACTTTGCGCATACTTTCCATAGTCATACATATTCTATGAATAACATTAAATATAAACATTTGGTATCTTACACTAATGGAGGTTGTTTTTGTTTGATTACACATCTCAATCCATTCTTCATCAGAGAATTCTTGATCCAGATTGCTTTTGCACTTGATCTTAGCTTTTATCTCCCCTGAATTTATTCATCCTAAAAGGATATCAAGTGCAGATTCTTTTTATGGTCTTTATCCATAATTAAAAGCTAGCATTCGAAGGGAATGAACTCAGGGGTACAAAAATTCCTCAATTTATCTCCCACAGATAATGTCTTATTTGTAAATATCTATAAACGTGTTGTTTTGGTGTATGGCTTGTATTTCACTAATCTCTCAAAGGGCCTAAATATTCTTTCATTACAAATATCCTTGAGAGTCATCATGTCAAAATCATTCCACAATTAATAGAGGTTGCCTCCAAGGGCCTCAGGGAGAAGAGGGCTGTTAATAAGTGGACAAATAGGAGATACTCTCTGGCCTGCTTTAAAATGCTTCAGGACATCATGCACGTGCTGGCAGGTTAGGCTTTGGTAAATTCTCAAAAATCTTTCCTGTTCACAGATGTGTTTCTATGGCACCAGAAAATTCTTATCAATGACATGAAGATGTGAGGTCCTGCACTATTTTCTTACGGCCACCAAAAATCGGAAGTAGATCCTTTGACCTACATGGAAATGCATCTGTAAATGAGGCTTGTCAGCCTGACGTGCAGTCTATAATTATTAGCAAGAAATTGCTAAATCTCGTCTTTTTATAAAAAAAAACCCCACCACAATTGTTTTGAGGCTCGGTAAGGGACCACATGGTTCTGCTTAATTTTTGAAATGGCTAAGAAGAATTACTGGATAGTGTAAGAGTTCTGCTCACTGTTTATTTCACCTGAGTTAATAGAGCGTGTAAATTCCATCTTTCCACTATCATTGCTCAAGTTAGTGGGGAAACATTTTGTCTGGGTAAATATAATTTTTCTGCTTTGTTTTGTTGGCTTTTTTTTTTTTTTCCAGTTGGAAGATATTTGTTAAAGTTTAAACCTATTGAAACGCAGACAAAATGTCCTTGCTCCTCCTTTTTGTGGCATGGTATCTGGCAAGTAAATATAGTTGTTTCTTGAGAATAGTGTGTTTAAACAGTTTGAGAGATATTTGTGTTAACCATTTGTGGACAAAAAATTGTACATCTGGGTGTTTTTGTAATCATGGCTAGAAATAAGATATACTAATGCATATTTCTGTAAGATTGGAGCAGATTTTCTGGTTACTTTGTTGGACTTTATTGAGTAGTCATATAGAAGTTTCACATGGAAGATCAAAATCAGCCATAAAATGGGACTGTGGTTGTAACCTTAATTACCGAAAGGATATCCCCTCCAGAGGATCATAATCTGGTTTGAGAAGCAGAAAGGCGGTTACTTCCCTATGGGAGTCTGGGAGCGATCCTCTCAAAAGCTTGGTGACACAGTCCTGGAAGCCTGATATGATTTCACTTTCAAATGTATTTAAAAATTCTACAGCAAATCCACCGGGGGCGTAGGCTTTCCCGCTTTCAACACAAATACTGTTTCCTTAATTTCATTCTCTGTCCTGGGAATCTGCAACAGTTCTTTCTGCTCTTGTGTCAGTTGTAGCTGCTGCTATTCCACCACTGATGAAAGAATTGGATTTTAATGTTTGTTCAGAGGTACGTAAGTTGGCATAATAATTGTGAATAACTGTGATTCTCCAGGGTGAAGAGGAGTTTGGCCTTAGTATTTTCCAACTTACTGGGTTGGTTTGGATCATTTCTTCTTTGTTTGTCAAACCAACTAACAATGAGCATACTTAAGGAATGGCTACTAAAAATAAACATTTCTTCCTCAGGTTTTTATAAAGGGATAGAAATACATTTAGAGCTAAATCTGTAGATCTTTCACAAGAACTTCTATATTCCTGTGCTTTAAATTTGTTGTAAGACAAATTTATCTTGAGTGAGTAATTTTAAAATCTGATCTTGTCCCAACATTTTTTTTTTACAGGATAAATAGTTTATTCTGAAAACAAAATATGTCAAACTCTGTGACCCATGCATCCAATCCTCTCATCTACTATCCCAATCTTGCTCCAATGAAAAAAAAACCTACTCGTAGGAATTATTTACAAGTTTTAAAAATTATCAGCCCATGAAGAATTGTTTACCCAATTCTCATTATCTTTATTCTTTTCTTTGGGAAACAGTAGACTATTTCTGCAAATTATCATTAAATGTCATCCTAATCCATAAAATCTCTCCGATATGAAAGAAGGCAAAAAACTCCAGTTTAAAGTAAAACTAGAAAAAGTCAGTGAGGAACTTCCTGAGTATTTAGAAAAGATAGGATTAAGCTCTCTCTGGAGAAAGATAAGTACTTTTCATCCTACAAAATCTGTACAAATTACCAGGGATGTACTAACCTTTGGAAATGTCTATTTATTTCAGTCAACTTTGAGTGCATAAATGTCTAGCTTAGACTAGAAACAACTGACCTTCAGACTGATAAAGTTATCACAGTCCCATCCCGAAAATCTTTCTGAGATTCTCTGTGAATGTTAACTCCTGTCAAGCTTTCCTTGTTCCAACTCTTTTTATTTCCCGTTTTTGTCAGGTTTTCAAGACAAGGACTGGTCCGTCTCAGTTCTGTGATAGCTTTATATTTCCCCCTGTCAAGCAAGTCAAAGTGTAGCTTGCATATATATGCTTTCAAACTCCTAGGAGTAAGTTGATGTAGGCTTATTTATGGTCCTTTTTCAAGAGATCTGGAAGCCCCCATCATGCTGTCCAGGCAAGGTGCAGAGTGGAAAAGAACTTCCTTAATGGTCTGCTCCAACCACTAAGACTGTATTTCTGGACAATAACACACAGGTGTAAGTTGATGCTTTGAGCTTTAGTTTTCAGTAAGAAAAGGGTTTTTTACCTGTTCTTGTTATCTTCTGTTTTTTCCTGAGTGCACAATCATAAGCACCCTTCAGCTGTCCAGATTTATGTCATAAGACCCATTGAAAAAATTGTTGATCTAGTTTATTAGGCATAAGTCACCTTTTATCCTTTTCCTGCTCAGAAATTGTTTTCTGTTTGCTTACTTAATTGTTTCAGAAGCTACTTATGGACATGATTTAAAAGCTATGTCATTGCAAGACTTTCCCTATTTGTTTTGCTTTCCTTACAGTTTGCTTCAAATGACGATTTGTTGTCTTGAATACTGCTACCAGCACCAATTGCATTAGTAACTCAGGCTTTCTGACCATGACTGGAGGAAAAAAAATTGATTCTTCTCAACTTCTGACTTCTCATGTTGATTGTTTTAAATGTTTAATTGTGGAGATGTATAGTGTTGCCTTTTCCCGCTATGCTCTCTTGTAGAAATCATCTTCTGTTTACTCATTTTGGAGGAAAGAACTGACCTCCTCTTCCTCCTCTACCAACAGGACAGTGGGAGTCTTTGCTTCTTTGCAGGTTTTCCTTTAAGGACCCAGTTTATATTTGGCTTGTCTCTTCCCTAGCACAAGGAACCTCCAACCCTGTGGATGTTTTCACTCGCTCTCCCAGTCCTGCTGCCAAATCTGCTGCTGCCGCTCATCTTTAACTGTTTTGAACAGAACATCTCCTGCAGCACATTGATTAAGTACAGGAAGCATTAGTGACCAGCAGCTCAGGGCATTGGGTTGTTATCGACTCTGACAGACCAATTTGTTTCTCCAATGTTCATTATTCTACAAAAGGGGCACATCAGACAAGGCAATTGAAATGTACAATATTGCCACCTGTCTCTTTTCTGCCTTGATTATGTACAGCCTAGACTTCAGTTCCAAAGTACACTAAGACCTCAGAGATATAAATTGTGAAAATTAAGATAATTAGAATTCCAGAGGGGCCCAACTTGGAGTAAAGATAATTAATGCCAGAAGTTCCAAATGAGCACACATATGACAAGTAAATAAATTTAAAATTAGGCAAAAGTTTCTATATTTCTTGGAATTATTAGTGTGTGGTCACAGTGACACTTTGTGTTCATTGCTGGGGAATGCACTCTGCTGAAACGCTGCAGTGTGCTGGAGTTAACATCTATTATCTAATACACTCATTAACGATGAGTGACCTAATGTCTGCAGTGAGAAGACTGCAACTAAATTTTGGTAAGGTCAGGAGCTATTTATGGAGCAGCAGCTAGCGGATGTAAAAAGAGAGCCAAGAAGAGAATGACGCAGTTTGAAACATGTACTCACGCTAAAACTAAAATATATATACTGACACTGTGCACTGCTACTTCATTTTTAATGCATGTACTAACATGTTTGTCCTTTGCCATGGAATGGCACGTGACTTTTCCCCACATTCACCTTCTGTCCTTGCCTGTCAGCAGACATTTGGTCTGCATGTCTCCATTCATAAAACATACGGACCTGCTAACAAGACATTCTTGGGAACAACAAAGATATTAAAATTCCTTGGGAACTGCTCTTAGATGCAATCATGAGTCAAAACATAATGCCATTACCAGATTCTGGTGCTAATTCCGACTGTGATCCATCTTATTTCCTTTAAACTATCTATGTAACAGCAGAGAGCATGCCAGTGTACAGGAAAGTGTCTGTGATTTTATTTAAAACTGGAAAAATACTCCAGAGAAGTTTTACTCACATGATTTCCCTTCCCTAAAATTGCACACAATGAAGATAATTTTTTCTCATACTACCCTTATATAATTATTCTTTCCCACTAGAAATAATGTTTGCTTCCTGCCAGTGGCTGTGATTCTCACCTGCCCTGCCCTGTGCCTCACAGCAGCAAGAAGGGATAGACCTGTCTGCTCAGACTTTCCGAACTGCTCTGGCAATGTGAAGCAGCTGTAACCCCGACAGGGAGCCAACCCCAACAAGCCCAGTCAATTCAACTTTACAGATGTTTTACATCACCCAAACAGAGCAGCGCAGCCAAGGCAGACCAGTGAATCTGGCCCTCCAGATGTGTGTTGGTTTTAAAATTGAAAGTTGCAAAATAAGTATATTATTTGGAATGGGTGTTCAATAACATTAATTTGATTTCCATAAGCTCTTGCAAGGACCTCCAGGCTCTGACAACAGATTTGATTTTCTTCCTGATCATTTAAACCCAGATGCTGCTTTTGATGGATGTGTCACATACATATGGTGAGTCAGGAGCCACAAGTTTCCCTGCACTTTACAAAACCAAGACAAAAGTATGCACACCTTTAGTCTTTTGAAAAAGATGGATAGTAATTTACAGAGTGCCCCTGACTGCAGTTAGGACACGTAGGGCAGCATCCTCATGAATCTGAAGGTGATAGCTAAACCCGGCTGGGGTCCCCTGGCTTCTAGTACAATGAGATTTTCTTACTGTGCTCCTAGACACTTGGAGTTGGACCACGTCTGCAAAGTGAATTCTTCTGCAAAAATATCAGAGATACAGTCACAGCCTCCCTGATGCATGGAGGAGGTTTTCCATGGGTTTGGAGCTGGACTTCCCTGACCGTAAATACCCATTCACCAGAGGTTTCTTTTCTGAAGGTGCAGTGGACTTTCAGACTGCACAACTCAGTGGATACAGTAGACTTAAAAATCTATAGCAGAATACTTCAACTATTTGACCCAAAATATTTACTAGGTGAGTTTTTTTCCAAAGAATTGCTGCCCTAGCTCTCTACCAAACTGATCTTATTTAGCACTTTTTCAAGACAGATGATTTTATTAAAATACCTGTAAGCAAAATTTTAACTTCCAAAAATTTTTTAAGTTGAAAATATACTAACATGCCTATGTGTTCTGAAAGATGTGTGTGTTTCTCTGGGAAATCAAAGACACATTTTAAATATTGGGGAGAAAACAGTCTGTACATTAATTCATTTTCCCAAATTCTCACCAAGCTGCGAGTGGATTTGAAAGCAATAAACAGTACTTTTCATTTTATTACTTCATAGTGATCTACTTATTGTATGAGATGCAAAAAGCAGTTTAAAATATATTAAAACAATGTGTTTCATTAGTAAAAATTGATTAGCACAATTATTATTCTTGTTTTTCTTCTAAGCTTCAACAGCACTGTTTGTGCTACCCCCAAAGCCCAGTCATAAATCTCAGAAATCCTGATGATGAGTCCAAATCTACTGTAAGAGTAAACCTGCCCTTTTCAAAAGCATAAGAGGAACTTCTAATTTGAGGGGTTTTGTTGTTTGGCTAATGGGGCTTCTTCCTTTTTTTTTTTCTTTTTCTTTTTAATAAGAAGCAACTGTGCACTGTTGGTTATGACCTTGGAAGAGCAGAGCAGTGCCCCGTTTGTACCAGCCCGGGTGCACACGCACAGTGCCGTGTCTCCCTGCTGTGCCTCTCTGCCTGCAGTGTCAGGAAATTTACAGGTCTCCCCCTGGTCATTTTAGAGAAGTTTGGCTCTGTTTCCTCCTTGTGGGATGCAAATAACTCCCATGGACTTCAGCGAGGGTTATTCATAACCTACAGCAGGGGGTGAGGGCCGCGCTGATCACTTGGAGGGCTGCAGCCCCAGATGTGGACAGCTGCTCTGCGCCACGGCTGCCTCTGCCCACAGGAGCCAGGGCCAACATCCCAGGAGGAGGAAAGGCCACCCTGACTGAGCTGCACCTATGTAAATGACACACAGACGTCTTGAAAATCAGTAGGGAGCTGGGGGCAGCAGAAGGAAAGATACAGTCTTAGCAAAAGCAGCTTTTGGGTCAAAACAGACACATGGCATTATCCAATCACTCACATATCAGGCGGTCGGGATGCTGATTTATCACAGAATGGTGTATTTGAAGATATCCCTACATGTGTACATGGAAGGACTGCCAGCCCCAGCTGCTGCTTTAGAGGCTGGCTGCGTGCCATTTAACTCTCGTCAATCAAAATCCATAAATGGCAGAAGGAGGTGGAGAAGAGAAAGAAAAGGGTAGTGGGAAAAAGAGTAAACCCTGGAGGGAAGGAAGGAGAGATCTGTAGGAATATATGCTATACGGAGTGAATGTGAAAAGGCTAATATACCACCCAGAGCCTCTCCAGCCTTGCATTAGGCTGCACTTAAAAATCTTACCCATGCTACATGCACTCCAAAGCAGTGTGTGCAGGTCATTTTTACCGCTGTTGCTCTTAATTTGCTTCAGTTTTTGTTCATGAGCTGAGTGAATGAAACAGACATAATTTTGATGTTTCAAAAGTGATCATAAAAAGGATCTTTTATTTGAACTCCACACTCATAATCAGATCTCTGAGGATCTCATACCCCTCATGTCTCTGGATACAAATACTTCTGTAAGAAATTGTGATTTTGAAGACATGCGGGTGTTTT